>CAJQZJ010004750.1:14122819-14144047 GCA_907164525.1 Lophiomys imhausi | reverse complement strand
CACTCAACAGGGGGGAAACAATGCCTGGACTTACGGCCACTCAACAGCGGGGAAACAATGCCTGGACTTACGGCCACTCAACAGGGGGGAACAATGCCTGGTGCTGGAAACCTACCCAGCTTCCTGGGGCGAGTGAGGACATAGATCTAAGGAGTCACTCAGCAAGACCAGCATAGCTCCTACCTACACTCTGAATCGCATCCTTATAGTCACAAGTGAGTGCCGTGACCACCCCTCATCAAAGTAGTTTCTCTTTGAAGCAAATGGAGACCACAAAAAACCACAAGTGGACATAAGGCAGAGATGAACGGATTGTGGGGAGCCCAGCTCCAGTGTGACATCTCTGTCACAGCTCCTGCGTCTGTAAAGGCTCAGGGAGCATCACAAGACTGTAAGAACCAGAATACCAGGAAGTCTGCTGTGACAGTCCCTCCTAGAAATGGCTGCATAAACAAGACTGGGGCAAATGCAATGTCAATAGACATGCTGATGTGGAATGGGGAATTTTCCAGGGGTCCTACACCTAGACCAATAACTACCAGTGACTAATGTCTGCTAGGAGAAGGAGGATTAGCCTGTCGGGGGGATGAGCCCCCTTATTGATTGTCCAATACAAAGTAATCAGTTTTGAAACTGTATTCACACCAACAAAAATGGACTCAGCAGGTTGTATTTACATTTATTTGTGCAAATACATGCACACATCAATTTGTATGTAACAATAATAAAGAAAAGAGGTATCAACTTGAGTGGGGGGACATGGGAGGGGTTCAAGGAAGGATATCTGGAAGAGGTTTGCCGTAGGAAAGCAGGGGGATGTGACATAATTCTATTTCAACTGAAAACGTATTTTAAAGGTAAAAGCTTAAAAAGGAGACAGCGTGTCAATCAACCCTGCCCCTCCCTTGGGCTTCCCCGAGCACTTACTCAAAGGACAACACAGATGAGAAGTTAGGCTCTAATTCCTGTTACATCCCCACATGCCCTCTGGGAAGTTTCTCCCCTCTGTGGAGCCGGGGAAGAGGAGACCCTGAATTAGCTGGAAGCTGTAACTCTGGCTCTGAATCCCTGTGCTCAGAACAGGGACAAATCAGGTTGTGGCTCCACTCCAAATGCACAAGGTGTCCACCAGCCAGTGGCCACCCTCTCTACTGCTTGACTCAGGACAGCCTGGGTCGCTTCAAGTGTGGTACAGAAACCTTTCAAAGGAATCTGCTCAGTAGAACTGCGTGGCCTGGGGCAGGATGTGAGAGGCAGGGCGAGAGGGGCAGCCTCAGTGCGGAAATTACAAGACTGTCTAAGAACTCAAAGGCAGAAGACAGTCGTACACCAGTGGCCGGCCAACGTGTACTCACTGAAGTTCCCTAAATGTGTCCTTGGGACCAACAAAGTTCAGTCAAGAAATACCGGCTTGCTGGACATGGCAGCCTACATTGTAATCACCACCCAAGGAGTCTGAGGCAGAAGGATTTCCAGTTCAAAGCCATCCTGGACAACACAGAAAGACACTCTCTCAAAACAAAAAAGAAAAGTAATGTACTCTTGATACATGTGTATCTCAGGTAGTGGAGGGTATGTTCCCTCCCTCGGAGTACTGAAATGGGCAGATATGCAAGGCCCTTAAAGTGGCACAGTATTTGTATGTCACTTCTACAAGTCCTCCATCCTCCCACATGCTGCAAATATCTCTAGACCATGTCTAATGCCTAACAATGTACACATTGTTTAAACCAGTTATTTTCCTGTGTGTGCACCTATGCACACAGAAGGAACTTCCTGTCAGCCACCTGTCTACACTGAGGACCAAACCTGCCTCCCGGGTAATTCTCTAAACTGGCCGAGCCTACCCTGCATTGCTCAGTAAACATGCGGGCTCAACCTGGCTGCCTTTGGCATGATTCATTCCATAGCTCTCATCTGAGGGTCTGCAGGGTCTCCAGGTCTTTTGTGAAAATTATGCTGACAGTACTGCTCCCTCCCAATACCTTCTTCCTCTGTGAGAGTCGGCAGCTACAAGACAGCTCACAATTAAATGTAAGGTTTCCTAATCCCAGCCTTCCTTAACCCTCAGCTCCTCTCCAGTTCACTGACAAAAATCAAGTCTCCAAAAATTAGAAAGGCTCCCCTCCCCCATCACCAAGAGCCTCTTCAGCCAAGGAGCTGAAGCCTGAGCCCAGCTCTTCTGCAAAGTAATGATCGTCACAATCCTCCCAAACCTACTATTTGCACATAAAGCATAACACAGAGACATTCTAAAAAGAAATTATTAGAAAATTGCTTTTCATCATAATTACCACAAATAACAAAGGGGAAACTCACTAAAGCAATGGCAGAGAGAAGTGACTCGGTGTGGGCAATTATGCAGATAAAAGCCCCATGCAGCACGAGGTTCACTCAGGTCCACGGTTCCCTGCCAACACTGGTCATTAAAGGACAGTAACCACTGCACTGCACATGTCCAATAACTCAAAGTTCCACATGGAAAGAAACACATCTCCCTGAAATTCCACAGTGTCACGGCTTGCAGAGGGCATCAGTGTGCTGAGAAAAATGAGTAAAAAATACATTTGTCATTCTCTGAGAACAATGAATTAGCAGAAAATAACAATAGCAATAAATGACAAGAATGAGAATTGTATAATAAGTCCTATGCAAAAAGCAGAAGATAATGGCTTCGTTTTCTTGAACCTATGCAAAGCTCATACCAGAATTTACTTTTCTTGCTTTTTTGTTGTTGTTGTTTGTTTGACTTTTGAAACAGTCTCATTCTATAGCCCAGGCTGGTCTCAGACTCTGGGCTACTCTATACTTTAGGTTGGCTTAGGACTTGATATGCCCCTATGAAGTCTAGACTTGAATTCACAGAAATCTGTCTACTCAACACACAACACACACACACGCCTCAGCACACCACACACATACACACACACACCACACACATATCACACATATCATACACCACACACATACACTCACACCACACCACACACTCACACCACACCACACACACACTCACACATACACACACATACACACAGAGAGAACACTGGGGATTACAGCTATAAGAAGTCACACCTGACTTTACTGTTTGTAAGGGGAGTTAGATTAATATAAATTAGATTTAGTGAATATCTAGGGGCTTCTGATACAGTCTTTTAACACAGGGCATGAAGATCAACTTGGCTGTGGGCACTTGGCATAGCAGCATATGGACTAAAAACAAGGTTTAGGGCCTGGCATTGTTTTCAGCTGCTAAGGAAGTGGGCAGAGCCCAGATTAGGCTGAAGCCAGATGAAACAGGTAGAGACCCTATTTAAAGATGAAGTGGGGGAGCCCGAGAGTTCCCACGCTAGAGAGGACTATGAGACGCAAGGCAGCTTGTATCATCTGATGGAGAAAACGCTGGTGGACTGAAAAGCTGATCTCAAACAGAGCTGAAAAATTACAGCCAGCTCTCCCTGAGGCAGAAAGAAGCTGGTGAGCAGAGAAAGCCTCAGCAAGGCAGCAAAGGCCAAGGACTAAACCCTGTGGCACAGCCTTTGCCTAGAGGGGTTCAACCAGTTCAAACAGTGGCCTGAATGGAACTGTGGCCAGCCTCAAAGACTGAGGCGGAGTGACCGAGTGGCTAACACAAACGGAATAAGTTGGCTTATGGACAGCTGAGGCCTTCCAGAGAGAAGAAAGCCTCAAGCCTCATTTAAGGTGAAGCTGCCATAGGTAATTTACCCTAAAGGACCTATGTCTGAGACATTCCTGAAGGAAAGACTGTTGACTAAGTGCCTTAAAGGATCTACTCCTGAGGTGTTCCTAAAAACTGAGGACCTGCCCCAGAGACTGTATCCTTCTAAAAGGTTAGGATTAATTGTTAGATAATAGTTGTTATAGTTATTAATAGGCTTATATGTTAGGTAGCAGGGGTTGTAGTCATTCTTAGGGCTAGTAGTTAGGTAATTGTTTATATTTGTTATAAGTGCATATAGTTATTAACAAATATATATTGTATAATTAAAAGATTTGTCTTCAACTGTTTAATTTTTTTATTGCATCGGTCTGAGTGTTTTTCTTCCAAATATGTATGTGTTGAGCACATGTGTGACTGGTGCCCACAGAGGTCAGAAGAAGGCATTGGATCCACTGGAACTGGAGTTACAAATAGTTGTGGGCCACCATGTGGGTCTGGGAATGGAACCTGGTCCTCTGCAAGAGCAGCAAGAGCTCTTAACCACTGAGCCATCTTTCTGCGGAAAGAAGGATTAGTGAAAATTTAGTGACATTTGGGAGAAGAGCAGGTGGGATGGAAGAAGTAAAGCTAACCTCTCGTCCACCTAAAGTCTTAGCACTAGAAAGTCACATGCTGCTCTCTGTGTTTTCCAACAATAAAATCTCATGGATATGGTTCTTCTAAAACATCATGGGCCCAATCTTTGCATAAAACAAACTGAACACCAAAGAGATTCAACAGCTATTTGCTTTGTCCGTGAATTTAGCACTCAACAGAAGCACATTTTTATATTAAGTCAGTAAATTACAGTGCAGAGAGAGCTTTCAATTTCCAAAACAAACTCAAACACTTCGTTGACTGAGCAGTTACCCCAAATACCCAGTTTCAAAGGTATCTTCATCCAGCATCAAATAAGAAATAATAAAAACTGACAGCTCCACCTCACAAACAGCACAGAAGGGAATGAAAATGTGTCAGGAAGGCATAGGTGTGTTTTATTACTGCATATTTAATAAACTAGAGGGGAGTGTCCTGGGCCAAACACTGTGAAGCATCTGTTTACGTTGAAAAGCAGTTCAGTAGCTTAATGAATCAAATGTTTTATTCTCGTGCTCACAATCAGTGATTTCTTTACACATGTCTGTATAAAACTATTAGGGCTGGAAAGATGGCTTAGAGGTTACAAGTGGGTGCTGCTCTTACAGAGGACCTGAGTTCTGCTCCCAGCACCCACACTGGGAAGCTGACAACCACCTGTAATTCAAAGACTTATTCTGGCCTCCACATGCACATACATACACATATGTGCCCACATACATGCACACATGTACACACACACACACAATATATCAATTAGTATTAGAAAAATCCTAAAGCTAGTTTTCTGGTTTCCTACTGTGTGTGTTACTCAAAGTTCTTAATGGGAACACAGTATCCCATCAGAGTGGGCAGAAGGATTTCAGAGCACCTCCGTTCAATGAGACAAGTTTTTGAATTTGTGGTTCGATCCTGGTGGAAGCACAGGGCACATACTGTGCATTTGACAGCCACATCCAGCTAGGCCATGTAGCTTTATCTACCCACTTCTGCCTATATGTAACTCCAGATCCCACTTCCCCCATGAAGGCTTCAGTTACAGAAGGCTAAACCAGGAGTGGATGGCTGACCAAAAAAGCCACTACTAGGGGTCATCTTCATAGGTTTTCTTTCAAGGACAGAAACTGAGATACTTGTCTGAGTGGCCTTTGAGCTGAGCAGACTTTATCGACCATATTCATGCTGATGAGCAGAGGGTGATAGGCAACTCCTGGTACCCAGGAGGAGAGACTATGGCCACACGAGGGAGCACTAAACATATACACACGGACCAGAATTCAGACAGCAGAAAGGGACAGACAGACAACACCACAGACAGAGTGATGGAGACAGATTAGCAAGAAAGCAGTAAGATGGCAGCAGTCAACACAGCTGGTGACAGTCGGAGACAGGAGGCAGGAGGGAAAGAAAAGGAGAGGAGGAGGAGATGGGAGGACCCGGGCCTGAGGTGCAGGACAGGTCAAGCAGATGCAAGAGGGTGAGGTAGACCTACAGAGCAGGCTCCCACGAGTGAGACCTAGCCACAAACCCAGGCCTTGGGAGAGGGTCCTGGGGAGACTAAAGACAGACAGGAAGACAGAGAGTGAGGCCCCCGAGTGGGGAGTTCTGAGTGCAGACTTGAGAGAGCCTCAGAGCGGAGGCATCTCTGATCCTCCCCGGCCAGCCAGCACCCAGCAATCCTTGTGGATCCCTTCTCATCCACAGAGCAAGAAGAGGCTTTCTCTGATAATAAATGCCTCATTTGCCTGGAGACTGGATCTCACAACAAGGAACACAACTGCCTTCAATTCTTCTTACTGGAATTTCATTAACCAAGGAAGATTAAATATCACAGAGAAAGAAATTGAAAACCGAACTGTACCTAGAGGCCAGGGGAACTGCTTCTCTGGCCACTGTTTGGTTTCTGGACATAGTCATTTTCTCTGGAACTTATTTATTACCCCATAAGTTATTTATTACATAACCAGAAAGATGGATCAGTGTGAGAATGCTTGTCACCAGGCCTGATGATCTGAGTTTTGAGCCCTAGAATCTAGACAGTAGAAAGAACAGCCACCTGCACTTGCTATCTGACCTCCACAGATATGCTGTGATATGCATGTTCACCCATTGATATGCCATTATACGCACGTTCACCCATTGATATGTCATGATATGCATGTTCACCCACACACATTAAAATGAATGGGAAAAATATACTATCCCTCTGAAATTACCAACAGGCCTCTCCGACACTGCCCTCCCATAAAGAGAATATTTAGCACCTACTTTCAGTCCTTCCTTTGAGTCTCATGTGCTGTGTGGGCCCCATGTCCACCCTTACATTAATATAGCTTTCATGAATTTGCAGGCAAATGGATGGAACCAGAAAAGATCATCTCAAGTGAGGTCCAGAAAGACACACATGGCATGTACTCACTCATAAGCAGCTATTAGCCATTAAGTACAGAAAAACCAGGCTACAATCCACAGACCCAAAGAAACTAAGTAACAAGGAGGGCACAAGGGATGATGCTTGAATCCCTCTAAGTAGGGGAAATAAAACAGACATCAGAAGTGGGTGAAGAGAGGGAACTGGACAGGAACCTAACATAACTGCCATCTGAGAGGCTCTCTCCAGCAGATAATGAAAACAGCCACAGAGATCCTCAGCCAAACATTAGGTGAAACTCAGGGAGTCTTGTGGAAGAGTTAGGGGAAGGTTTGAGGGAGCTGGAGGAGTCAAGGACACCACAAGAAAACCTACATAGCCAATAAACTCGGACAGAGGGGGACTCATAGAGACTAAACCACCAACCAAAGAACTTGCATGGACTGGCGCTAGGCACACCACACATATGAAGCTGATGGGCTGCTTGGTCCTCAAGTGGATCCCCTAACAACTGAAGCAGGGTCTATCTCAGATTTGATCTCTGTTGCCTCCCTCTGGACCCCATTTTCCAAGCAGAGCTACCTTGTCTTGCTTCGGTGGAAGAGGAGGCACTTAGTCCTGATGCAATTTGATGTGCCAGAGTGGGTTGGTACTGGGGAAGGGAGGGAGTGGGTGGATGGGACTGGGAGGAGGGGAGGGAGGATTGGAATGTAAAATAAATAAATTTGTGTGTGTGTGTGTGTGTGTGTGTGTGTGTGTGTGTGTGTGTGTATCTTTCATGTTTTCCTCTTATAACCATTTCTTATGTTGTAGGGTATCAGCCATTCCCTCAATGAACAACAAAGAGATTGTCCTTTTTCTGCTCTTCAGAGAGGCACAAAGAGAGCAGGCTTCACTATGACAAGTGAGAGGGAAGGGATGGGAAGAGACATCAAATGGAAAGACAAGAAGCAGCATAATTCAGAGGGGTGGAACATGGGTGAACCCCTGGGTGTTCAAGCTGCCTGGGAAAGGACAATGTGTAGTTCCACCTGACAGGAGACTAGAACCTAGAGCCTCCACTTTCTAGAAAAAGCGCATTACCATTTCAAAATGATGGACACACCAATCTCTTCATTCTCAAATGATGACTGAAAAGTTAGAAAAAAAAATAGAGACAAAGGAGCCACTTGAAGACAGGGGCTCTAAAGTTTCATGAAGGTGAAAGAAAACAAAGTGTTGAGTGACAGAGGAAGACAGGTATAAAATCCTAGGGACACCCAGCTGAGGTTGATGGATAGGTCCCAGGAGAAACCCACACTGCTCAGAGACAGGATTAAAATGTGGGCGGGACTTAAGGCACTTAAAAGTCAACAGAGAAAGCATTGGACTCCAATACACACATTCCTGCATCCACTCGTGCCTGGGAGCCAAGCATTTACCTCACACATGAAGAAGTGCCTGGAGCTGAAGCAGGGCTCTCCAACTGTCACGCCCATCTGACCAGCCTGGAGGACTCACTGAGGCACAGAAATCTGGCCCTGTCCACAGTGTTTCTGTTCATCTCTGCTTGGTTTTATTTCTGCTTCTGTAATAAAACACTCTAGGGTTTCAGCCCATCATGGCAGGGGAGTCACAAGCACAGGAGGCTGAGACAGTTGGTCACCTCACATCCACAGGAGTGGAGAGAAGTGAATGTATACACATCTCAACTAGCTTTCTCTTACACAGTACAGGGCCAAACCCAGGGAATAGTGCTGCCCACTTTGAGGCAGGATTCTGTCACCTCAACAACAGAAACAATCTACCAGAGACATTCCCAGAGGCCAACCTAATATAGACAATCCCTCACTGAGACCCTCTTCCCAAATGACTCTAGAGTGTGTCAAGCTGACAATTCAAACTAACCACCACACCTTACAGGAGGTGAGGTTGGAGACTTCAATTCTTAAGCTCCTAAAGAGTCTGCTGCTGGAAACTAACCCACATTGATTTAGGTCATCTCTTCAAACCTCAGTTTCCACACTTATAAAATAGGAATAATGACGGCTCCCACAGGATAGAATTGTAAGGAAAATCAAAGGAGATGCATATAAAACATTCATCACACAGGTGAGAAACAGTATTAGTCCACAGACTAGATAATAACTAATAATTCCCATAGGTGATTATAACTCAGGTTAGTTTGCATCTGATGACTTATTCTCTCTTTTGTCCTATGAGATTATAAAACTGAATATGGGAAAGAACGTGAAAGTACTTCATCAAGCCGGTACATGGAGCCTTCATCAGGCCAAACACCAGCACGTCTGCATGTTGAAGGGTGCCTCAGGGCACATGTTCACCAAGCTCACCCACACAGCACACACTCATCCGTACAAAGGCTGTGAAGCTGATTTCACCACAGAAAAAGCAACTGGATCCTTGGGCCAGTCTCACCAAGAAGAATGAGCCACTCAGCGGGGAGCTAGATGGCTGCTTAAGCATTCCATAAAGGAGCAAGAGGTGTCACAGAGAAATTAGACTGGCCGTAGGACGACTCTCAGAAGGGGAAGACAGTTGACAGCGTTTGCCAGCACCAACAGTGTAAATGTTCCCACCCCAGCCGCTTTCAGACACCAACGTGAAGTTGGCAAGCCAGAGGTGAGGAAGAGACATGCACGCCCCCACCCTGCACACATCTGTGCAGTCTTCTCATCAGGATCCCATGAACTCAAGGACAGTGGGCTAGAGATGTAGCCATTAAGCAAGGGAAACAGCCACTCACCATGCATTTGCAGGCGAGAAGCTAGGAGAGTCAATATCTCCCATCTCACGTGGAATTCCGTGTAAGATGAAGCCAGCTAGCTATCAGCCAGCAACAGAGCCAACAGCCGTGATCTACCCAGGCCAGCCTCCCAAGACACAGAACAGACTGGCACACAGAAGGCAGTGGACCTATTGATCCAAACAGAACATACACAGATCCCTGACCCATGTGGAAACCCCAATCCTTCAGGATAGCTACACACAACTCTAATCTATTCGGATTCAGTGACACTCAGGGAAGAAAAAATAAAATAAAACTACAGTCAGCTGTGCAGGTGTGCTGGCTCAGTGAGGGAAAGGCACGTCCCACTGAGGCTGATAACCTGAGTTTGATCCCTGGGACCTATGTGGTAGAAGAAGACAACTGACTCAAAGGTTGTTCTCTGACCCCCTCATGTGCATTACAGCATGCAATGCACACAAATAAATGTAATAAAATGTAAATACTTACATGCACACACAGTTGGCTGAAACACAGACTTACCACTCAAATGAACCACATTTTCTTTGCCGTGATTGAGAAGTGAAGTTCTGGTCTAAGGTGTATTTTTCTAAGTAACTCTAAAACAAGGCAAAGGAAGTCGCTATCTTACATCTTCCCAACACTCACTCCAGCACACTGAGCATACCGACTTCAAGGAAAGACAGAGGAAACAGAGGCCCTTCGTTTCCTACAGAAGCACCTGCACCAAATGGCCGGTGACATGGTGGCCTGTGTAATGAGACCCTGTCCCAAAACAAAACAAAGAAAGACCTAATGTCACTGCAGAGCCAGAGAGAGCTGTGGGAGGTGCTGGTCTCCAGCACTCTTTCCTACAAATTACATTGACAATGGTGGGATTGACTCAGCTCGTTTCAGAACATCAGTTTTACGGAACATGGGGCTAATAAAAAGGGTTGCTGATTAATTTTAGGTAATGAACCATCCTAGTGTGAGTAAGATGGCTGACAACTGGTGTAATTCAGCGGCACCCAATCAGGAGGACTTGAAGGGTTTGTCATTACTACACACATTTGCTTGTTACAGCGGCAGCCATGAGAACCCAGAGAGTGGCTGGAGCTCAGAAGACTGGTCTACTAGTGGAAACAACAACCAGCGCACCAGACAAATTCCAGATCTGAGGTGAACCGAAGGATCATATCACTGCATGAGTACCCTGAAGGAAGCTACACCCCACAGAAACGAAGCTCCATCTTCTCTTCAGTGACTTAATGCGATATGGCCATCCCACATCCAAACACACACACACACACACACACACACACACACACACACACACACATACATACACACAGACACACACATACACAAAGACATAGTTGAAAATTCAAGAATAATGCTGCCAAGATGTGTCTGGGGAGGGGATACGTAGTTAAGTGTTGATGGCTCTGTAGACCATCCCTGAGACCTCTAAAGAGATTTTCACTTCGTGCCAGGCTTCACCGTGGTGTCCTCAGTGAGACCTGGAGGCACAAACATCTCCCTCACTCTCAGGCGCAGAATCCAGCTCATGCGAGGCTCACCACAGTTATGAAACTGAGTCACAAGCTAGCCTTTGCATTTTAATTTTCTTTTGATTATCTTCTGTGTGTGTATATGCGTGTATATGTGTGTGTGCGCGTGCGTGTGTGTGTGTGTGTGTGTGTGTACCTATATATGCACATACATATAGAGTCAGAGGTCAATGTTAGATGTCTTCTTTAATCACTCTCAACCTTGTTATTTATTATTATTATTATTATTATTATTATTATTATTATTTCAGACAGAGTCTTTCATGGAGCCTGGAGCTCACCAGTTGGCCAGCAGGATCCAGGATCTCCGTGCTTGCCACCCCTCAGTGGGGTTACAGCACATCCTGGTGCACCAGGTTTTTACACTGGTGTTGGGGACTGAAGTTGGTCCTGCTTCCACGCCAGTCCCACCTTACTGAGTCATCCCCCTCTCCAGCTACTTTTTTATTTTTTTGTCCTCCAACTGAGTCTGAGCCCTCCTGTGAGTCACTTCTCACCATTTCTTTCAGTAAAAGAAAAACAAATGGTGTGTCCCCTAGTTCCTTCACCCTTTCAGCTCTAGTTCTTACACAACCTTTGTCCCCTGAGTTTAATGCTTCTCAATACAAGAAAATTAATGTCCTAAACACACACATACCAAAAACAAAAAACTGAAGCAAAACAAAGCAAACAGTACAGCCCTTCACACATAACCTTTAGGGTGAAGTCCCCACGTCACTCACGGCCATGAGAGGATGCTCACATGTGAGAATGTTTAAACACCACTCCATGCTGGAGCTTCCCACAGGACGAGAACACATTTTGTTTTCATTTCATTCTGGTCACATGCTTACTAGGAAAACAGCCCCAAATGACCCCAGACATTCGTTACTAGATTTTTTTTTTTTCTCAAAAAAAGGAGAGAACCAAAGTCAGGTGAAGAATCAGGGCCGCGGGACCCTTGTTCACTGCAGGAAGCAAAGCTGTGTGAACTGATGCAAACTCCTTCTGCAACTGTCTGGTAACATACACATCCTAGGTGCATCCCCAAGAGAAGCACACAGCACATGTCCCAAAGGCAAGGGCAGAATGACAGTCCCAAACTGGAACCCCACATGTCCCTCAGCCTCAGGACAGGGACATAAAATGTGGCCAAATGATGAAGTGTCAGACCTCAAGGAAAGAGACGGGACAGGATCAGCACTGACAAAAAAAGACGTGTCTGCAGCCCGTGCATGGGACACCCAACGCAGAGGGAGTCAGAAGGCAAGGCAGCGTGGTGACACCTGAGAGACAGGAAGATAGGGTGACCATAAAATTAGAAGATGGCTCCCTGCAGGAGGGGGCAGAGAAACCAAGGTCAGGAAGGCTCAAAGGGGGCTCACTCTGGGAGGGGAAGGGTAGCTGGGACGGGGAGGCTCTCAGGGTCTGTGGACCACCGCTGGCTGATCTATCTCCCAACACAGATGAGGATGGCACCAGAGTTCTGTGCAGAAATGGGTACAAGCTACACAAAATTGCTTTGTACGCTTTTCAAGTATTGTACTAAACCACTTTAAAATATTTAAGAATAAAGACTTTTCAAATGAATGTGTGTGTGTGTGTGTGTGTGTGCATGCACACACGCACTTATACACACACACATACCAGTGGGCTGAGTCTGTTTTTTTCCATAGGACAAACTATAAATGAGGAGAGCCTCTGAGGGCAGGATTTAAGATGGATGTACCTGTGCAGACCTGTGATCCCAATACTGGAGAAGGCAGGGGCCACTGAGGTTGGAAGGCCATGAGTTCAAGACCAGCCTGGGATACGCAATGAGACTTGTCATGTGAGGTCAAACAACAGCATCAGAAGAGATGGAGAAAGAACAGAACTCCTCAGAGGTGATTGCTTAAGAGCAGTCTATTCCTTGTGATGATGTGAGTAGGAGCTGACCAGACCATCTCATCAAAATGGAGATTCTGGGAGTCTAATGCTCATGTTCCCCAAATACAGATGTGGCCACTCAGAGAAACAGGAAAAAAAAAAAAAACAAGAGCCAGCGCAAAGAGTTGAAGGGATATCCATCCAAGAAAGGCTCCCTTTAGGTAAAAAACTGATGCTAATTCTAAATGCTTATTTTTAAGCCAGTGACTGAAGACTGAGAAGGAAAGAACGGGCAGCTTCAAGGCAAAGCTCAGGGATCCAGATGCGAGGTCCTGCCAGAGGGAAGGCCTACTATCATAAAGACAGTGGCTGCATTTGCCAAGGTGCTTTCCAAATGCACATGCTGGTTTGAAATGGGTGATTAAGATGTATGGATCGTACTGAAGCTATGGAATTGGGGTCGTTACTTCAGGCTCTTAGGTCCTAGCTAGTCACTACAGTTGCATTTCTAATACTTTCATAGAAAGACAGCTGAAGGTTACCCTAGCACTGATTATAAGGAGAAGCAGGTGCAGGTCAGAATCCAGGCAAGCTTCACTCTCAGACTCGTATTTTAGCCTGATTTCTATTTCACAAATATTGCCACAGCTCAACAGGTCCATGAGGAGAAAACATTACCCACAGTGCCCATCCTGTTTGCTAACTAATTATATCAACAACCTGAGCCATCTTAACACTATACAAAAACACAGCTGATTTAGCAGTCTGTAAATCACACATACACGAATCTGTACCGAAATGTGCTGCACTCTGCTCCTGTTGGTGTGCACAGCCTCCCTGGTGCCTGCAATTGTCAGCTACAGGTTCCCAGACATTAAAACGTATGTTCAGTGGAGAATGGGCCCATCTAGAGTAATATTTTGTAGATTCCTGGTACCTCAGTCTGCCAGCCTTCCTAAGACAGATCTCCTATTTGCTTCAGTGAGTTTCTGACAACAGGCGCCTGTAGACTTAAGCAACTGTCAAAAAGTGTTGTGGAAGAGCACTTTCCTGCTGTGAACAGAAAGAGCAGCAAAGCCAATAGGGTGTGTTTGTCTGTCCGTGTTTATGTGTCTGTGTGTCTATATGTGTGTATTTGTCTGTATGTCTGTGTGTATGTATGTATCTGTATATGTCTCTATATGTGTGTCTGTGAGGGTGTCTGTGTCTGTGTGTATCTTTATGTCTCTTTGTTTCTCTGTGTATGTGTCTGTCTATGTTTCTATATCTGTTTTTGTGTCTATGTGTGTATATGTGTGTATGTCATATATGTGTGTATGTCAATATATGTGTATGTGTCTGTATCTGTGTGCATCTGTGTGTCTATAGATCTCTGTGTGTGCCTTTATATCTCTGCATGTGTCTCTGTGTGCCCATGTGTCTGTCTGTGTGTGTGTCTCTGTGTTTATGTCTCTCTGTGTGTGTATGTGTCTCTCTCTGTACCACAGAGTATATGTGGAGGTCAGAAGACAACTTTTAAAAGCTGGTTCTCTCCCTCCATGGTGGGTCTGGTTCAAGTTATCAACCATCTTGCAAGCCCACCAATAGGATTTTAAATGTTGGCTGATGCAGTCATGAGCAAAATCACATCAGGTGTGGACATTAATCATTCCTTCTGACTGCTAACAATCCAGAGCACACACTTATCAAATCTTTCCTTCTTATGCTACTCAGAATCAACCCAAGAAGTTAAATTAGTATTCAACAAACACTTTTAAAATCTTTTATTTTTTAATATACCAAGAGGCCTCAGTGACCACTGAGGCCAGTCACTGCTGTAGAATAGGAGCAATACCTATGATCAAGATTCACTGGGATGTGGTTTTCTTCCAGAACGCCGTCCTGCAGACTTCACAAGGCCATCACTGCCAGAGTTAGAGCAGCTGTGACCCTCACAAGACGTAGTCTACTAACATCCCCTCACAGAAAGGGCTGTGAAGGCCTAAGAAACCCACCTGCACTTCCAACCTCTCATTGCCCTACCTAGCTGTGAGCATCCTGCCCCTGCTGCACATGGAGCACATGGGTGGGAAGACCGAGGTGGCTTCAGTTTTCACATGATCACACATGATGGGTGGGCCTTTGGTGATGCAGCTATTTGGGATAACTTGTGGTCTTGTAATTAACCCCTAAGCCATGCACCTATAAACTTGTGGACTGGAATAGATTCCATATTTTTGATCTGTTGTTAGGGCCTATCATGTCCCCAGGAGAAGTCACACAACAAATTTACTAAGAGGAAGAGTTTCTTGTTTTCTTCTATCCCCAGTCCCCAGTGTTCAATAACTGTGACCAGTCATGACCACCACTCATTTTGAGAAGCCTGCTTCTTCCATTGGAAACTATTCACAGAAATCTTGGCTCCTTCACCTTCCAGTGGAGACCATCCTTCCTTTGCTGGTTCCTATGGTGCACAGGCCTGTGGAAGTGGCCCTGGGGGTTCCCTGAGGAGGTACAACCACACACAGGTGCCCCTCATCCTGCGAAGCAGAAAAGACTGTGCTTGGGCTCTCCTCTGCCCTGTTGTTCTGTTTGGATGTGGTGGTGTGGCTACCGGCCAACATGGATGCTGTTCCTGTTGATATAACATTTTGTTTCATCTCCGCTGGGAAATCTGCTTCTTGCGAGAGCAACAGTGACAGGAACGCTGCTTCCCGCTGCACTTTAAAGAGCACAGCCTGGGATCTCCTCAGTTCTGCCCCTCCAAATGTAGGAGAGCGGCCAGGGCAATCCTTGTCCACATAGTTGTTAGGAAGACAGTCACACCAGACAGTACCTAAGCTCTGTCTCATCTACAGCTGTGTGACATTCCAAACAGCCAGTACTCCAGGCACCCCAAACAAGCCCATTCTCTCAGCCATTCTCCAAGAGATGACAAAAACATTTCCCCAACCAAAGCTCATCAATTAGAGAAAAAAAAAAAACAAAAAAAACACAAGAAGCTGCATGAGGGCTGGATATAGCTCAGTGGCCCGGTGCTAAGCTGGCTTGTGCAGAGCCCTAGCTTTGATCCCCGACGCTGAAACAAATCCATGATACCCTCTAGCTGCAGCTGCAGACACCTCTGCCCAGCCACTATGAGCTGGACTTGGTACAGAACTCACTGGGGTAAAAGGCCTAATAAGGTGATCATGGCATTTTGCTATTTAATGCTGTGATGACCAAAAAGTAGGCTGGCAGGTTTCCAGAAACAATCAATATTTGTAAACAAGCTGTTTCTGTTAAAGTAAAATGCAATGCATACAGATATTGAGATATCTCTTAGCATTCGAAGCACTAAGTCATTCATAGCCAGGAACTACTATAAAAATGATCGCCAAAAACCGTAAGCTCCATACTTCACTTCAGCACTCTTCACCCTAAAACAGAGCATTTAAGAGGTCTTCCAGCTCCCCCGGGATCATTGGGCTTGTCTTTGTTGTTCCTTTTTAGTTGGTGGGAATCAAGCTGTCGGAACAGGTGCTGAGATAAAAAGGGCAGAGCTAAAAATACTCCAGGCTTTATCGATGTTCTACGTGGACTCACACAGAGGAATGATGATGAGATCAACTATCCAGAAGGTTGGTTTAGGAGTTTTAGCTCCCCCTACAACCCCAAACAGTCCTGGCCATAGCCTGCAGCATCCCCTTCCTGCTCCAGCCTACAGGGTACACCATACATAGTCTCCCTCTAACTTACAGGGTGCTGCCTCCTCTCCAACAGACAGACTTCTCATTAACGTTCATGGCATTTATGCATTATGTCACTCACAGTGGGGTCCCCAAATCTGCAACATGGTGTCCATACCACATCAGTTAATAAGAGCCATAATAATAAACTAACTTAAACCATGATTACTTCCAGATTTTTAAGGCAGAAGAGTTCCTCGTGGCTGCCTGTTTGTTAACAATTATTACACACACACACACACACACACACACACACACACACAGCCCCAGGTAGTGGCTGTGACCTTGCTGTAAAGGTGATGGCTGAGTGGTGTACATCTTTAAGAGGCTCACAACAAAGGTGGGATAATTTCTAAGAAAGCACTTAAGTAGTAGCTAAGATTTGCTACTGTAGCTGACGGGCTTTTTCTTATAAACTTAAGTTGCTTCTTATTTAAAGAGAATGCATAAGAGGCAAAGGTCACTTTTCATGCCCTTCCTTTGAATCCCTAACTGAATGCAACTGGAAGCTCATCGTTTTCAAGCCAAGTTCCAAGGCTCCACGCCATGTTTACACGATCAAAACCCAGCTCTTGAGTTAGGTTCTCGCGGCCTCTCCACAGAGAAAATCGCCTGCTTCTGGAAGGAGGGGGGCTCGGGAGACTTCTAGGGGCACCTCAGACTTGGGTAGCCTGGTGAACAGGTGTGTGTAGCAACTCCCAAACGCTCAGGTGGCAAGCTGTGGTTCGGACAGGTCTGGATTGCTCCTTTTGGATCCCTTCTCTGAGGACTTTTCGCCTCCTGGGCATCATGCTGAACCACAGCAAGTCCGAGTACAAAAGGTGTTGGAAATTGTTTCCTCTCCATGGATCATAGTAGGACTCTCCCCTCCCAGCACTTCGTGCTATTCTTAAAGACAGAGTAGCCTCGTGCTGTGCACAGGTTTCTTGGGTAATAGATCAACTGGTGTAGAGGACAAGATTGGCAGGGTTTTAAAGAGAAGAAATATGCCAGATTTGTACCTGGGACCACTTAGCTCCCTCTACTTTCCAGGTGAGTCCAGGAAAACCATCGGACCCTTGCAAGCCGGTTGCATTAGGTGGTCGGTGAGGGTGGATAAGACAGCTGGACCAACGCATTTCTGCTGGTCACTTTCTTGCTTAGGGGGTGGAAGGAGGAATTGGCACATCCCCGCACCCGGACAGGGCCAGGACCAAGGCTCTGCTGCTGGCTCTGGCCTCCTGGCACCTCAGAACTCTCCGCGGGGAGGGGCAGTGCGCATCAGGAGCGCAGTGCTTCAAGGTGGCCAGCCTGCAGCCACTTTTCCCAGGACTTTGCTCACCAGCTGCCTGGCTTTCCTGGAGAGGACAGCGGGAAGGAGCGGGAAAAGGCCCCAAAGGCGTCGCCTAGAGATCTCTCCTCCAGAGATGAGGAGCATCAGATCCCCTCCGGCCCTGCCCACCTCCCGGGCCCACGGGAGGAAGAAGCCGGTGCGCGGAGCTCCGGGATGCTCCTGCATCTGCCAGCACCGAGCCCGAGGCATCTGCAATCAGCGCACTCGTAAAAAATAACCAAACCCTCCTGGGCAACCGAAATCCAGAGGCAGCGCTTACCGTTGGACCGCCGCACGATGTTCTCCAGAAACGTGTTCTGCGGGGCCACCAGTCCCCGCCGGCCGCCAGCCATGGTCATCCACCGGACTCTAGGGCTCCAGGGGCGTCCGGCGCTGCGTCTCACCGCAGCAGGCGGTCGGGTGCGCAGCCCGCGAGCGTTCTCGGCTCCACGCGCCCCATGCGCCCCGCAGCCCGGGAGCGCAGGGGCGACGGCTGGCTCCCGCGGCCGCCCTCGCCGCGCTCCGCACCTCCCCGCTGCGGCCCGCCCGGCTGTGCGCTCGAGTGCCCCGGGCTCGGTGCGCCGCGGCCGCCTCCCGTGGGCGGAGGTAGCCAAACGGTCCAGGGCGCCCCCTACCGGGCGCGCACCTCGCGGGGACCCAGCCGCAACTGGGAGCCGCGGGGCGAGGCTGGGACTGGAGCGGCACCCTCTGGGCGCAGCGGGAAGTGTGTCCAGAGTGCACCCGGGGCAGGGTGCAGAGCACTAAGAGCAATTTTCTTGGTGAAGTCACCACCGAAAAAGGTCGCAAGGAGTCTCACGGGTGAGACTCTTCCTCTGCGCGGCTTCGGGCCAGTGTCGGGACCTCCAGGCTCTGCAAACAGCATCCTGGGTTTTCAGGGTTTGTTAGCCTGCCTATCCAGCTTCCCCAGAATTAATCAACCAAGTGTCTAAGGGGTTAGACTTGCAGGGTGACTGACAGACTCAGCTCCCAGGAGCCGGTTTGGTTTGTCTTTTCTATCCATGTGATAAATGGCCCTCAATTGATAAATGGCCAATTCCCCCTGGTTGGTGTCCTCTCTTACGGAGCAAGTACTTTACGAAAAAAGAAAAACAGCAAAACATGAGCTGACACACTGGAGTTTCCAGCTAAAGTACAAAGATTCGTGTGTGAGGTTAAAAAAACAGGAACAAACTGGCTGTCTGCCATCAAAGAAGTGAGCTGCCTCTGAAGGCTTCGCCAAGGACATCAGATTTTAATTAAACAGCCATAATCGTGGCTTGGAGGGCGCAGATGAGGCAAGTACGGTTTAATGCCAGGTAGAAGTTACTTAGACCCTTTTGTTCACTGAAGACAGGGAATCCGGACTGCACATAATGTGCATCTATCTTTGTGCTGTGGGTGTAGCAGGGGCTGAGGTTGTGTCCACAGAAGAACAAATTGGTACTTGGCTGGTTAGTTTCAAATTGGAGCGCTAACACCTGAGTTCACCATCCTGAAACACCTTAATAGGTTTCAAAGACACTCTGCAGGCAGAGCTAATTCCTTCCAGGAATTCTCCCAGGGTTGTGGAGCGCTAAGGAGATTAGACAGGGGATAGAACCCTGACTTTTAAAGTTCTGTGCTGGGTCTTGCTGAGGTGGCTCAGCACTCAAGAGCACCGGCTGCTCTTGCAGAAGACCTGGATTTAGTTCACAGTAGTTCAACGCCATCTCAAGCTCCAGTTCCGGCCCATCTGATAGCCTTGTCTGAACTTTTCAGGCATAAAGCATGCACATGGTACACATACATACATGCAGGCAAAACACTCATACTCATAAAACAAATCTGGGGGAAAATGTGCCAAATCAAATGTCATTTTCAGAGTGACTAGAAGAATTAGGCCATTATAAATGTCAGCTTTCATCTACTTGTGTGGATACAACCCAAGCAATGGCTCCTGCCAGCAGGAGATGGCTCCGCAAGACTGGCATAAGGTGTGACTTGAAGGAAATGCTGGATTTCTCCCATTGGATAACACCCCCCACCACCACCACCAGGTTAGGGCTGTGATTTCTTAAACACTGGCTCCGTCTAGTGGTCCTTTGTTCTATTACAAATGAGCTAACCACAGAATTCGATTCTGGCTGGCTTCATGGCTACCCACTTCATTTAATTAGGTTCATTTGAATCAGGCAAGATCTTACAGCTGTGCTATATATGGTGGAAAATACACAAAGGGCAACTTTAAATATAAAGACCCTTCAGTCAACCTTATGGGGCACCTATCATAAAGACACCATAAAATTTCCCTCCTGTTTTGTGGATTAGATAAAAGAAACAGCTGGCATTTGTTTGAGGTGAGCACCTTGGTAGGTTACTTGTTGAACAAGAGGAGCCCAGGGATAAGCTTCCTGCTTTAAACTCCCGGTTTCTGTGGTTCTCAATGCAGACTGTGTGTACGCACCTTTTAGAGACTAACTCTCATGGCACACAAAAATGATACATCAGCAACCCCCAACCACATTGTGACAGTTCTCTGGTTCTTTAAAAGTATGCCCATGTGCTCCCTGTGTCTGACGGGCTCTTGGCTCATCTGACTGTAGGAACAGTCAGATTCTTCCCTGAGACTTGCAGGAGGAGGCTGCCCCGCTCCCTAAGCACCCCATCTTTCATAGGACCACACAGCAAATTTGAAGCCAGCTTGAACACAAGAAACTTTATCTTGAAACACAGACACACACACACACACACACACACACACACACACACACACACACACACCAGTCTCTAGTGAGCTTATGAGCAGAGTGTCCAGCAGTTCCACTCACAGGGAATCAATCCTCTTATGCTCTGTCACCCTCAGGCTGGGCAGGGTCACATCAGTGGGATTTCAGCCTGGAGGAAGGATGTGCTGGTGTGACCATTCATTGCGCTCCACTGCTACTAACTCAATATATATTTAAAGGTTTTTGCAAAATTGGGTTATATCCTTCCAGGTACCCAAAGCAATCATTCATCTTTCTCACTTCCTCTGATCAAAAGGAAAAAGAAAGGCTCAGGCCATAGCTCAGTCAGTAAAGTACTTGCCTTGCAAGGACAAGGACTTGAGCTCTGTCCCCCAAAGCCACGTTGAAAAGAGCAGGGTGGGGAGCTAGAGGTTACCAGTTAAGAATATATGCTACTCTTGCAAAGGAACAGAGTTCGGTTCCCAAAGCCTATGGGGGCAGCTCACAATCACTGCTAATTCCAGCTCAGGGGAATCCAATGCCTCTGGCCTTTGAGGACACCTTCATTCATGTACACATGTACATATCCACACACACAACACACACACACATATACATACACACACACACACACACACACACACACACACACACACACACACACA
>CAJQZJ010004750.1:14091824-14122809 GCA_907164525.1 Lophiomys imhausi | reverse complement strand
ACACACACACACACACACACACACACACACACACACACACACACACATTCCTAGCACTGGACAGACACCAACTGGCAAATCCTTGGGATTTGCCAGCCAGTCAGCCTCACATGCTAGGCAAGTTTCAGACCAGTCAGAGACCCTGATTCAGAAAAAAGAAAGGTAGTTGGCACCTGAAGATAGACACCTGAGATTATCCTTTGACCTCCACTGCCTCCCAACCATACTGCTTGCCTATTGGAAAACAATTTAAAGCCATTAGCAAGAGTTACATTTTATTTTCAAAACAGTATACACAGAGTCTGGCTTGTATGAGCACAGTGGACTCTAAGTGGGTAAAGGTTGGATGGCGGGGAAACTCAGCACACATTAATTAATGCTTTTTGTCATTTCTCTGTGTTCAGATCCTCTCCTTCTCTTGCTATACTGTCTTTCTTTCTCTCTTTATAAGTTAACTTCAGTCCAGCTTACTCTCTTCACTGAGACTGCCTGCCTCTTCCCTAGGAGATATCACTTCTAGAATAGTTATTCTGCCCAGGAACCTAGAAGCCAGAGGCTGGGGCAAGAGACTCACTTGGTGCCTCCTGTGTCCATTAGTGTGCAATTTCTCTGGCTGTGACATTCATGCTCAGTGTCAGTGCTACTCCTTTTTGCATCTTTAAAGGTTTGGGGGACTCTGCATTCAGGTTTGAAAAGGCTGAGGTCCCTGAAAGGCATTGCAGAAAAGTAGGACGTCAGTGGTGCCTTGTAAGTAGAGCCAAGGGTCCACACTCTATGATTTACCATTAAAGCCACTGATATTCACTGTTATTATTGGAAGGTATTTGCTAATTTCTATCTTATTCAACTTAGAGATTTGCTGATTTGCTAAGTTAATAATATTTGATTCTGTCCTCATTTTTTTTATCAGTTCTTCAACTAAGATTTATTCTTTCCCAAGCTGTTGTCCTTGTATGCACCTTTCTTCCCCTTCTGTGTGTAATATTCCTATAAGAATCTCTGGTGCTGACATGGTAGCCATCATCCCTTTAGCAAAACTTAAGTCATAAAATGCTTTAGAGTATACCTATCTGGAAGTCTTTATTTCTTCTTTAATTTTATATTGCTGTGTTGATAAGCACATATATGCCACAGTGCCTATGTGGAGGTCACAGGACAGCTCTGTAGACACCCCTCTCTCCTTCCACCTCTACATGGATTCAGGGAGTTGAATTTATGTTATCCTGTTTGTGCAGCAAATGCACTACCCACTGAGCAGTCCTGCTGGTCCCGCCCATTGATTTTAAAGGGTAGGTAATTTTAGCGGATAGAGTAATCTTAGTTAACTGTTACTTTCTAACAGGACTTGAACTACATCAGTCTGTGTGCACCTGCCTTTAGATGGAGGCCTGTTGTTACTCCAATATGCTGCCTGTGGCACCTGTGTCTTGAAGCTTTCCATATTCTGTCTTTGTTCTGCATTTCTGTCATCTTTTTTTAATAATTTATTTTTTATTTCTTCAAGTTACATCTCAATCACAATACCCTCCCTACTCCTCCCTTCAGTCCCACCCTTCCACCCTCCTCCCCCTCAACCCCTCATCCTCTTCCCTTCTTTTTTTTTTTTTTTTTTTAGTTTAAGGTATTTCTTTTTCCCCCAAACAGCTCTCCCTTTCAGTCCAAAAAAATGGTTCTTTTTCTTATAACTATAAATACAATACAAAACAACAGAAATAAATAGGACACAATTATAAGAGTTATATGGCTTAGCATACATTCCCAATGTCCAGACCATATGTATTTGGCACCTGACTTTAACATTCTACTATCTAACCATCTCCATGAGTTTAAAGTTCTATATCTAACTCAGCTTTCATACTAACTTGCCTCACAATTTTAAAAATATCTTCTTAGATCCAGAACACCCTCTTGATTCCTAAACAACTCAAAATTTAACTATGAGACTCTAGCTATCTATTCTTCAACCACCTCAGAGACCTGAGAGGGATAAATATATCTGATTATATAGGAAGTACAGTGCCTGCAGCTTCCAAAACTAAAAAATGACATACCAGTGGCTGCCTGGGCAGTTCCCATTTTCTCTCCATACATTACAGCATCAATCTTCTGCCATTTGGCCCCGTTTCTCTGACAGATATTGATTGTAAAGCAGGAATTATGAAGGACTTACCTACCCTGTCTTTGCAGAGCTAGGCTGTCGACTTATCTGCTTCCAAGTTTTGTCCTTTTTGGACAGAAGTCTGTCTACAGTTGAAGCAAGGGGTTTTTCTTGCCAAGAGAAAGGCTTACCACCACATTTCTATCATCTTACGTATAATAGGGAGAGGTTTTTTTTTTTCTGGTCCCCTGTATTAAAGATTCCAAATCCCTCCTTTATATGAAATTTCATATGTTTCCCAAGATTTTGGAATACTTCTGCTAGGATCACAGTGAACAGGTTTCCCTTCAGCCAGTATCTCACTCCCTTGTTTTACCTACATATTTACAGGTTTTATCACTTAATCATGTTCCTAGGTCTTCCATGTTGCAGTTGTGATTAACTTTTCAATTATTGCTGTGTGATTCCTATAACTCATTTCAATCCTTGATATTCTTTCTTCTATCTTCTCTGTTCTATTGGTGATGTTTTCATTGGGTTCATTAAGTTTGTTTATTGAGCACTCAATTTTCAAGATTTCTCTTTATTTCATGATTTTATCCCTTTGTAGAATTTATCCAAGTTGCTAAATTTTTTTGTCCATATCTTGACTTTACTTCATTTGTTTGTCTGAATCCTCTTTGAGGTCATACATCTTTTAAAACAAGACTTTAAATGTAAACATTAGTTGCTAGCATTCCTGCCATTTTGTTGTCTTGAGTTATTGAAGAGCTATAAACTTTTTCAGTAGTATTTTGTATCACTGTGTGTCACCGTCTTGTGTTTCTATGTTGCAGTTTGTGCAGCTGGTGCTGGGGAATATCTCTTCCAGGTTTATATAGAGGTATTCTTAATGAAAACCCTTCTCTGGAGGCTTCAATCCCCAGCATCACTTGGGAAAAAAAATACAAACTTTTGTAATAGCAACAACATCAAAGCAAACCATATATAGGCAATAAAACCAGCTAAAGATAATTACTATATCATCAATAGCCACAGAAAAGAAAAATGCTAAAATAATGTAGAATAAACTGTGACCCTAAGGATCAATAAGGATAAAAATACTACTAATAAAATAAAAGCCAGGCATGGTGACACATGCCTTTAATCCCAGAACTCAGGAGGCAGAGGAAGGTAGGTCTATGAGTTCAAGCCCAGCCTGGTCTATGTAGAGAGTTCCAGGACAGCCAGAGCTACACAGAGACACCCTGTCCAAAAAAAGGAATAACATAAATAATGGGAAGAACGGGGGAAGAAAAAAAATCAAGGATAAAAAAAAAAAAGATAGATCTGGGATATAGCTCACTGGGTAAGGAACTTACTTCTCAAACCTGGGAACCTGAGTTCAGATCTCCACAACCACAAAAAGTCAGAGGCTGCAGTAGCGTGCATCTGTAATCTCAGTCCTCCTACAGAGAGGTGGGAAGTGGATCCCCAGAAATTCACAGGCCAGCCATCCTGATGTATGCAGTAGCTAAATAAATAAATAGATAAATAACAAGACACCCCTCCCCCCAAATCAAAGAAGCTGAGAGGCAAAGAGTGACACCTGGGTTGTCCTCTGCATTCCACACATGTGGCATGGCATGGACATATGTACATCATACACACACACCCCCATAAAAGTACAGTAAAGAACAAAGAAAAAGAAACAGGAGAAAGAATGTGAGGAATAATAGCAAACAGTAAGAAATTAGAAATCTGATTTCAAAATAAATGAAAATACATAAATTTAATCAGATAAAAGTAAAGAAATAAATTTAAAAATAAACATAAGGCTTGGAGAGATGGCACAGAGGTCAAGAGCACTGGCTTCTCTTGTATAGGACCTGGGTTTAATTCCCACCACCCAAATAACAGCCCATAACCATTTGAAACTCCACTCCCAGAGGATCTGGTACTCTCCTCCCTCTGGCTTCCATGGGCACCAGGCACTCTCGTGGTGCACAGATATACAGGCAGCCAAAACACCCATAGATATAAAAAAAAAAGAATGAAAGCATAATTAAAAAAATAACCTAAGTGTGTGGTGGACAACTAGAATCCCAGCACTTGGTGGGGAGGAGGGGAAAATCTGTGAGTTCTAGCCCAGCCTGAGACACACAGTGAGTTCATGGCAGCTACATCCCACAATCCTGTCTCAGACTGTGTCAGTGAATAAATAACAACACTCAAAAAATGTAGTAAAAAGAGAAAACTTTTTTTTTTTTAATGGCGAAGCATCCAGGTTGGCTAATGTTGGAATCAACCAAGTCTCAGGGATGGACTTTGTACCTGGAGCTCCCACCACCCCACCACCCCCGCTGTGATTGTGACTGAGGTTGTAACAACAGCAGCACAGGAGGTCTGGGCCACTGAGGGTTGTATGTCAGCATCAGGTTACCTTCACTTCAGAAACTTACCTCCTGTGCATAGTCAGAACTGTTTCTGGTACTAACAATCTGCTGGCTGGCCAGGTTCTGGCCCAGTTCCGACCAGCTTCAGAGATGCTGTTGAGTCTGCACCTGGGTGACAAATATCCAAACTAAGGCCTCATGAGCTTTTTTTTTTTCCTCCATCCGGCTTGTAGAGTTGTTGGTGTCACCCTTGTTCAGCTCACTTCTGGGCAGTCATGCTGGTGAGACTATGGGTGTGGCTTCTGACGTTATCAGGAGACAGAGTGTCACAGCAAACTCCCCGAACTTCCAGCCCTTCCAATCTCTTGCCCCCTCTTCCACAATGTTCCCTGAGCCTTTGGTGTGAAGGTGTTTTATAGACATATCCATTGGACTCCAGGAACCATAGGCAACTTTGGAAAGCTGGGAAAGGGAGGGTGGTCTTCCCCAGGGAAAAGCTCACAATTGGTTGTCCAGTGCCAAACCATCAGTCCAAAAACCAAACATACAAGTAGCATTTTACAGACTAGATGGGTTATATTTAGAAACACACACACACACACACACACACACACACACATATATATATATATATATATACATACATACATACATATTGTGGTGGTTTAAATGAGAATGGTTCCCATATGACATTTTATCCCCAGTTAGTGGAACTACTTGAAAAGAACTGGGAGGTGTGGCCTTTTTGGCGTAAGTGTGTCACTGCGGGTAGGCATTTGAATTTTAAAAGCCTATGCCAGGCCCAGTCTCTCTGTCTGTCTTATCTGTCTTTCTCTCTCTCCCTGTCTCAACTTGTGGATTAGATGGCCCTGAGTTCTACCCTGGAGAGCAAAAGCTAAAAGAACTGGGCCCTGTGCCTGGCAGTCTCAGGACATTCATATCACACCCAGAAGTAAAAAACATTCAGTGAGAGAAAGACAACTTTGTAGAGGGAAGATGTTGCATGATAAGAGAAACAAAAATTTGTGAAAGTTTCTCTTTGACACTAAAACATACTCCCTGCTCAGCCCATAAAGCCACACAGACCCACCCTGCCTCGATCTCTATCCTGTGCAGCTTCCCCAGGCAGGTATCCTTTCTTTCCTCCCCAGGCCAAGAGTCTTGGGTCTCCCATGGCCTTGTGAGCAGCAGTTTGTATAGCCTGAGCAATGCAGATGATTGTCTGTCTGACCCAGAGAATCCAGGACGGGACAGGACTTCCCTCTCTGTGCCTAACACTGAGCCAGATTCAGAGCTTGCTTTGCCATCATCACCAGTAGGAAACCGAAGTTTAAAACATGATTTAAAAAAAAAAAACTATTTTAAAATTTGTATGGCTGAAGTTGGTTCAAGTCTCCAAGCCTAAACGTAAGAGAATGCTTCTCAGTCTTTATCCAAAAGGGGCATCTTGGTTAGGGTGGCCTCTCCTGGGATGAACACCAGAACCAAGGCATCTTGGGGAAGAAAGGGTTTATTTGGCTTATACGTATGTATAACTATTCATTATCAGGATATGTCAGGACAGGAACCTGGAGGCAGGAGCTGATGCAGAGAGGCCATGGAGGGGTGCTGCTTACTGGCTTGCTCCCCATGGCTTGCTCAGCCTGGCTTCTTTTTTCTTTTGGTTTTTCAAGACAGGGTTTCTCTGTGTAGACCTGGCTGTCATGGACTCACTTTGTAGAGCAGGCTGGCCTTGAACTCACAGAGATCCGCCTGCCTCTGCATCCCCAGTGCTGGGATTAAAGGCGTGAGCCACCACACCCGACTGAATTAAGTAAAATATCTGACCTATGTTTATTTTACATTTGTAGAAGTTTTTTTCTTTTTTTTTTTTAATATACTTAGGCTTGTTGGAAAAGTAGGATAAGCTTTGGAAGATGGATTATCAGTGTTTTGAAAACGCAATCATGAGGACACAGTGAGGAGCAGTAGAGAGGTTTTAGGCTGCTTCCTGCTGCTGTGACAAACAACAGATAAGCTTTGTAAAGGAGGAAGGTTTGTTTGGGCTCACAGTCTCGGAGATTTCTGTCTGTGGTTGTGAGTTGCTTGACCAAGAACTGTCTCCCATAGTCTCATGCATTTGAACACTTGGTCCTCAGTGGGTAGTGCTGTTTGGGAGGTCATTGGAAAGCGCAGAACCACTGAAGGAATTACATCTCTGGGGGCGCTCTAAGGACTTATAGCCTCACTCCACTCCCATTCACTCTTTCTGCTTTGTGTCTGTGGTTGAAGATGTCATCTCTCAGCTTCCTACATCTTCAGCCAGACCTGCCACTTACTGCCATGCCTCCCCACTACGTAGACAAGAAACCCTTTGAAACCCCAAAGTAAAGTCTTTCTTCCATGTGCTGCTTTTGTTCATAGTGTTTTCTCACCGCAGCAGGGAAGTAACTGATACAGGCTCTTTGCCTCCTTTGCTTCTGAACTTAGGGAAAAGCACAGAGAGCATGTGGTAGAGGCAACTAGCCACTTCAGGGCAGCCAAGGGGCAAGAGAGAGACAGAAAGAGGCCAGGGTCATAGTATCTCCTCTAGGAGTATTCAAGAGTCTTGTAGAGCACTCACTATCCTCTGGGAAGATCAGATCAGCTGTGCCCGATTTCAAGAGACCATCACAATTAGGTTGTCAACTGTTGACATTACGTCATAGAAGGAGGTGGGTGTAGAGAGCTGCGACGTGCCACACCCTAAAGATGGCGCCGGTTTCCGCCTTCCACCAGCCCGATGGTGAGCACTCTCTGTGGTAAACAAGTCCATATTTGGCTAAGACTGCTGATCTGGCTTGCTTCCGCATACGTGGGCCTCTAAGATAGCACCACGTGGCTTTACTTGATTGGCTGTTCATATAGTATTTAGCCTGTGGGTTGGGTCTGCCCAGGCATTCGGAAGACTGTTTTCAAGGGACCTGAATAAACTGCTGGAGAAGAGCTTTTGCGAGTTGCGTCGTCCTTGCTGGTTGAGGGGGACGCGACGAGTGGTGGCCCATACGGGGACCCAGAAAAGACTCAGAACTCTTGCAGTCAGGGGCAGTGCACTGGTAAGTTCCCGGGGTAAATTGGGACAATAAAGTTTCACAGAAATAGCGAACAAAAGGTAAAGTTTTGCGGAAATAGCGAACAAAAGGTAAAGTTTCGCGGAGATTGCGAACAAAAAGGGTAAAGTTTCGCGGAGATTGCGAACAAAAGGTAAAGTTTCGCGGGGAAACTGCGAACTGAAAGTAAATTTTTAATCATGGGATTGTCTCAGTCACATCCAATTTTTCTGGCTCTTCAGGAGCTACTTTTAGCTAGGAATTTGAAACTTAAGAATTCAACCCTAGAGAGATTTTTGAATGAATGCGACTCCGTGGCTCCGTGGTTTGCGGTGTCTGGGAATCTTACGGTATCCTGCTGGGACAAATTAGGCAGGGACTTGGATTTTGCTTGGGAGCAAGGTACTCTGAAGCATGGAGTAAGACCGATTTGGAAGATGGTGAGGAGTTGTTTAGAAGATCAGAGATGCTGTAACACAATCAAGGAGGGAGAATCAGCCTTAGAACTGCTGCAAGGGGAAAGATCTGAGCAGGCAGACAGTGAAAAGGGAAGTAACAAAGGCGAAAGATCTGAGCAGGCAGACAGTGAAAAGGGAAGCAAAAGGAAGGTCCCTCTCTATCCCGATCTTAGAGATTTTAGAGATTTTGAGGATTCAAAGGGCACGGATTCTGAAGGGGAGCTACACACTCTAATAGAACAGTTAGAGAGGACTGCTATTAGAAAAAGGGAAAAGAAAAAGGTAAAAGAGAAAGACACGTTGGCGGCAGTCAGTGTAAGTGAAGCTGTTGCCGCGGCGCCTTCAGCCACGTTGGCGGCAGTCGGTGTAAGTAAAGCTGTTGCCGCAGCGCCTTCAACTCCCCCTCCATACCCAGAAGCCGTTCAGATAGATCAGCCTGTTCAGTCCCTGAAAGTAGGGAGATCTTTCTGCCCGGGGATGTGGACACAAGTAAGAACAGAATTACAGTTTGCCTATCCGGTATATCAAGACCCACAAGGGAACAGG
This sequence comes from Lophiomys imhausi, assembly GCA_907164525.1. Taxonomy (NCBI): domain Eukaryota; kingdom Metazoa; phylum Chordata; class Mammalia; order Rodentia; family Muridae; genus Lophiomys; species Lophiomys imhausi. The sequence goes on along the minus strand of CAJQZJ010004750.1, from coordinate 14,114,264 downwards.
TACGAGGAACCGCTTGATTTTAAAGTAGTTAAATCCCTTGCAGGGTCGGTTCGTACCTATGGCATTACCACTTCTTTTACATTGGCTCAAGTGGAAGCATTAAGCAGACATTGTATGACTCCGAGTGATTGGAGTGGCCTGGCCCGCGCCTGCTTAAGTCCAGGGCAATACTTAGACTGGAAAGCTTTCTTGATTGAGTATGCCACTGAGCAAGCAGCCATTAATCAGAGAAATGGAAATCCAGCCTGGGATAGAGATATGCTGCTTGGGCAGGGGAGATTTGCCAACCAGCAGACAGGATATCCCAATCAGGTTTATGAACAAATAAACCAGACAGCTATCAAGGCTTGGAAATCCCTTCCTAACAAAGGGGAGGTGAGTGGGAACTTAACTAAGATTCTACAGGGCCCCATGGAGCCCTTTTCAGACTTTGTGGCACGATTGGTGGAAGCGGCAGGGAAGATTTTTGGTGACCCAGATGCTGCTATGCCATTAATAAAACAATTGGTCTATGAGCAATGTACCAAAGAGTGTAGAGCTGCTATCACCCCTTACAAGAATATAGGGCTAGAAGCCTGGATGAAAGTGTGTAGAGAACTTGGAGGGCCGTTAACTATGCTGGTCTTGCTGCCGCAGTAGTACAGTTGACCAGAAAAGGTGGAGGAAGTTCAGGAGTTTGTTTTAAGTGTGGCAAGATGGGACACTTTAAAAGACAGTGCCCCGGGGGAAGGAGTACAGAAAGTACAGGAAGTGTACAACGCCCCAGGCGGCCGGGGTTATGCCCAAAATGTAAAAAAGGGAACCATTGGGCTAATGAATGCCGTTCAGTGACAGACATCCATGGCCAGCCTTTGACTCAAGGTTATGGTGGCGCTCGTCCAAAAAACGGACAGCGGGGCCCACGACCCCAGGGCCCACAAATATATGGGGCAGTAGAGAATCAGGACAAAGAACAGAATCAAGAGAGATGGCCAACCCTCCGCCATCCGAGAGACCGCAGAGAGCCACTTCAGGCTTAGCAGGATTGGACCTCTGCACCACCACCAGACTCGTATTAACGCCCCAATAGGGATCCAGTTAATTGAAACAGATTTTAAAGGACCCCTTGAACCTGGTACAGTTGGTTTGCTGTTAGGGAGGTCATCATCAGCCTTGAGAGGACTTATTGTCCATCCTGGGGTTATAGATCCAGATTATACAGGAGTGGTTAAGATCATGGTAGCCTCCCCCCGTGGTATAACAGCTATCTCTCCTGGAGATAGAATTGCTCAGTTGGTCATTTTGCCAAACTTACTTGATTGCTATGCGGCAAAGGATCGAGAGAGAGGAAAAGATGGTTTTGGGTCCACGGGCACAGATCTGACTTTTCTCTCCTTGGATTTGGACCAACGCCCCATCTTGGAGTTAAAAGTTGATGGTAAAAAGATCCTGGGCCTTTTGGATACTGGGGCTGATAGGAGTATCATAGCAAAGAAAGACTGGCCTTCAGGTTGGCCCATACAAGCCTCTTCTCAAACACTTCAAGGCCTGGGTTATGCTAAGACTCCAGATATGAGTGCAAGATTATTAAAGTGGCAGGACCAAGAAAACCACTCAGGAGAAATGCAGCCATATGTACTTGAGCTCCCTATCTCCCTTTGGGGAAGAGACCTTTTAAAGGATATGGGATTTAAATTGAGTAATGATTATTCTGATTCAGCCCAACGTATGATGCAAGATATGGGATATGCTCCAGGCTTTGGAATAGGAATATTTGCAGGGGCAGAAGAGTCCCATATCTATGAAGCAAAGACAAAAGAGACAGGGCTTGGGTTTTTCCTAGGGGCCACTGAGGAGGGCATTCCCATAACTTGGAAGACGGAGGACCCAGTATGGGTTCTTCAGTGGCCACTTTCCTCTGTAAAATTGAATGCAGCCAAAGAGTTGGTGGATGAACAGATGTCTTTAAAGCATATAAAACCATCTGTATCTCCCTGGAATACACCTATCTTTGTCATTAAAAAGAAATCTGGAAAATGGAGATTGTTGCATGACCTGCGTGCCATAAACCAACAAATGCAGATCATGGGCCCAGTGCAACGCGGCTTGCCGCTTTTATCATCTTTGCCAGCCTCATAGCCCATTATAGTTATAGATATAAGGGATTGTTTTTTCTCCATCCCTTTGTGTGCCAAAGATAGTGAAAGATTTGCATTTACTGTTCCATCCTGTAACCATGAGGAACCTGATCAGTGGTTTGAATGGGTAGTATTACCTCAGGGCATGGCAAACAGCCCCACTATGTGCCAACTGTATGTGGGGGAAGCCATTGCTCCCTTGAGAAAGAATTTTCCAGATTTAAGATGTGTTCATTATATGGAGGATATCTTACTGGCAGCTAAGAGTGAGCAAATGTTAGATCGGGCCTATGAAGAATTAGTTCAATTATTAAAAAAGAAAAGGTTGTTTATTGCTCCTGATAAGGTTCAAAAGGAAAATGTGGTTAATTATTTAGGAGCGAAGGTTGGACCTGAAAAAATAATACCTCAAAAGATTGAGATAAGAAAAGATAATTTAAAGACTCTAAATGATTTTCAAAGGTTGTTAGGAGATATCAATTGGGTAAGAGGCTATTTGAAGCTACCAAATTATGAAATAAGACCCCTATATGATATTTTGAAAGGTGATTCAGCACTTAATTCTCCTAGGCAATTAACAGGAGAAGCAAGAAAAGCTTTATGTAAAGTGGAAGAAAGGTTACAGAGTGCCTTCCTAAAGAGATGGCAGGAAGGACAGCCCATTGCATTGTGCATATTTGCCACCTATGGTCAACCTACAGGATTGTTATGGCAGGACAGACCATTATTATGGACGTATTCAAAGATTTCTCCAAAAAAATCCATAGAACATTATCCCACTGCAGTTGCTGCTTTTGCCTTGAATGGTATCCAACAATGTTTGCAGTCTTTTGGAGTTGCTCCTGCCGGTATAATAGTGCCCTATTCCAGTCATCAAATTAAGATTCTGTGTGGCACTGTAGATGATTGGGCAATATTGCAATGTAGCTTTGAAGGAGTGATTGATAACCATTATCCTAAGCATCCATTGCTATCATTTTTTAAGGAGCACCCAGTGATATTCCCTAAGGTTACTTCAGTAGTACCACTTCAAGGGTCACCAAATGTGTTTACTGATGGCTCAAAGACAGGCTGCGGAGCCTATTTGATAGAAAGACAAGAGCCCGTGTTATGTCAATTTCAACCGGGCTCCCCCCCAAATAGCAGAGTTGAAAATAGTAATTGAGGTGTTTAAAAGATGTCAATTTGCATTCAATTTGATTTCAGATTCAGTCTATGTGGTCAATGCAGTGAAAGTATTAGAATTGGCAGGTCCTATTAAGAATAGTAGTACTGTATGTGCCTTATTACAAGAGTTACAAGTTTTAATCTGGCAAAGAAAAAGGTGTTTTTATATTCAACATATCAGGGCACATACAGGATTACCTGGACCATTAAGTGAGGGTAATGATAAAGTTGATCAATGGACTAGGATGGAATGCATTTTTTGGAACTCATTCCTGGACCAAGCCAGACAGTTTCACCAATTATTTCATGTAAATGCAAAAACTCTACAGCAGAAATTCCATTTGTCTAGAGCAGGTGCTAGACAAGTGGTTTTGGACTGTCCTCAGTGTGTGATTCATCATCATCCTCCCAGTGTGGGAGTGAACCCTAGAGGGTTGATGCCACTCAAAATCTGGCAAATGGACGTTACCCACATTTCAGAGTTTGGAACCTTAAAATATATTCATGTATCTGTGGATACCTGCTCAAGTATCATACATGCTACACCTATGAGTGGAGAAAAGGCTCGCAATGTCATAGGGCATTGCTTAGAAGCCTGGGCTGCATGGGGAAAACCACAGCAGCTAAAAACGGACAATGGTCCAGCCTATACGGCTCAGTCCTTTGTCTCCTTCTGCAACCAGATGGAGGTACAGCTTAATCACAGATTACCATATAATCCTCAAGGACAAGGAATTGTGGAGCGTGCTCATCGCACCTTGAAAGAATGTTTGCAAAAACAGAAAGGGGGAATAGGCCAAGGCCGTACCCCCAAGGAGAGAATGTCTTTAGCCTTATTTACTTTAAATTTTTTCAATTTGGATGCTCAAGGCCGCTCAGCAGCGGACAGACATCAGGATTCCCATGGTCCACCTAAAGGCATGGTGAAGTGGAAGGATATTTTGACAGGCTCTTGGCAAGGGCCTGACCCCGTGCTAACATGGGCGAGAGGGTCTGTTTGTGTTTTTCCTCAGGATCAACAAGATCCAGTGTGGGTGCCTGAACGCCTTGTGAGGAAGATTCGTCATGAAGACCTTCCTAAGGATCCTGGTGATAGTAGCAGTGAGTATGTCAGGAATGACCGAGCCGAGATGGGGGATCCTGTCGATATTCCCAAAGCCGATGCCGGTCAGACATGATGCAACTGTGTTTCCACGCTTATTTAGCAGTAATAGAAGCTTAGGCTTATCCTACTTTCCCTTTGATGATCAGAAAAGCCCTATAGAGGGTAATAGAAATGTCAGCTTGAAGGGTAGTCTGTGCTTTTTAATGAGCTTCAATAGGTCAGATGATACAGAATGCATTAAATTGTCTCAGCAGTCAGCAGATTTTTTACCACAACTGAGATTTGGGGGTAGGGGTAGTGGTTTGTTTTCGGGCAACGGTTCTTGCCTTGAAGGATGGTGGCCCACACGAGTCTCTGACCGGGATCCCCCCAGACAGCCACGCTGGGCACCTTTTTGTAGAGGATCCACAGGAGAGGAAGGACCTTTTCCCTGGACTGGATGTCAGGAGCGCAGAGCAGTCTGGGTTCAACAAGGTTATTTTTCCTTTAGCCCCATGATTAGTAATATAGTGAATAAGTCTTGTACAGGAATGCTTGATATATCTACTAGGGATCCTCAGCAGACTGCCACCAATCCTTTTGATTTGTGGCTTTTGTGTGGGGTAAATGGAAGTTGCATGGACTTGGGACCTGTCATTATGCTTGGGAGAGGAATTTATCAAAGAGGTAATTTTTCCCTAGGGTCCGCTACCAAATTGTATTTTTCTAGCGGTAGTGGCTCTGGTACTTGGAATTCTTTGTTTCATTCTTACAGTAATAAGACCTTTCAGCCTCGCCAGTATGTCTCTGGCCTCCTTTTCTGTGGATTGTAAGTAATGGGAGTGCATCTTTGGGTCAAAAAAAGTTAGTATGCACTCCAGACATATGCTTTTATGCCCTCTGCTGGAATGCCACAGCCTTTCCTGTGGCTGTGGTGACTAGAATGCCTCGATATGTACCAGTTCCTGTAGAGGCCCCTAATACCATGATGCTATTCAGGCTTAAAAGAGATTTTGGCATCATTGCAGCTATTGTTACTGCCATCACTATTGCTGCTGTGGGAGCTACTGCCTCAGCTATTGCCTTGTCTAGTTCTATACAGACTGCCAATGCCCTGAATAACATCTCAGCCACTGTAGCACAGGCATTGGATACTCAGACCTCTATAAATTCTCATCTCAAAGGAGGCCTTATGATAGTTAATCAACGCATAGATTTAATACAAGAACAGATTGATTCTCTTTGGCAACTAGCACAATTGGGGTGTGAGTGGAAAATGCAAGGTTTGTGTGTTACTTCCGTGCAGTATCGAAATTTTACAAAGGCTGCTAATCTGTCTAGACAATTGTCAAAGTTCCTCTTACAGGATTGGTCGGCTGAATTTGAAAATTTGATGAGAGAGCTGAGAGCGACAATCGTCCACATCAACTCCACTCAGGTGGATTTGAGCCTGGCTACTGGTTTGACTTCCTGGATACAGACGGCTATGGATCATCTTAAGGAGTGGGCGGGCGCAGGCTCTTTGGCGATACTGATGATACTAGCCTCTCTGGTTTGCCTATGGTGCATCTACAAGATGAGAGTCACACAAAAGTGTAATGCAGCCATGATTATACAGGCCCTTGTCGCCATTGAGGCGGGCCAGTCCCCTCAGGCATGGCTCGCTGCCATGAAGCCTTAAATCTTCACTGAGCATAGTCCCTGCCCACTGAGGTATTCGTTCCATGGATATTAGGGTCTGGCAAGTCAATGACAGAGTAGACGGGTAAGTCTCGGCCACCTAAGACAGGGCAGCCCCGAGTGGGGAGGCTGACCCAGAGACAGGTAAGAGTTTGAGCATCGCCCTCCTACAGGCTCAGGCCCACCGTGAGATCCCCAGATATGGGGATTACGAAGCCTTTCCAGGGACTTCTACCAACTTTAGAAAAAAATAAAAAAGGAGGAACTGTAGAGAGCTGCGACGTGCCACGCCCTAAAGATGGCGCCGGTTTCCGCCTTCCACCAGCCTGATGGTGAGCGCTCTCTGTGGTAAACAAGTCCATATTTGGCTAAGACTGCTGATCTGGCTTGCTTCCGCATACGTGGGCCTCTAAGATAGCACCACGTGGCTTTACTTGATTGGCTGTTCATATAGTATTTAGCCTGTGCGTTGGGTCTGCCTAGGCATTCGGAAGACTGTTTTCAAGGGACCTGAATAAACTGCTGGAGAAGAGCTTTTACGAGTTGCGTCGTCCTTGCTGGTCGAGGGGGACGTGACAGGTGGGAAGGATCCTTAGACCCTAGCCTGAGATTCTAGTTATACTCACTGGGGGAGGCTAACTGAAGAGGGCCTTCATCTATGGCTACAGGGAAGCCGGTGCCCACACTGTGTGAAGACTTCCCATACAGCTGCTTTGGGGTCAGCCAGGGTCCTGCATGTAACCCCTGAACTATGTTCCATATGTAAGCCCAATATTCCTCGGGTTTCCTGGGTAAACTTTACTGGCATGGTGATTTGGTTGTTGTTGGGATCTTGTCAGGACAGGGAAAACATTGTTTCTGTTTCCCCAGGGAAGGCATTCTCCTTCCACTGAACTGACCACTTCCAAATAGCACCACTGGCTAGAGACCAGGTCTCCAACACAAAGGGCCTTGGAGAACATCCGAGATCCGAACAATCACAGGAGGTGAAGCTTAGAATGACAGAAGAAGGTCAAGACAGCCTTGTAATATAGCAGCAGTGAAACCTCATTGTGTGAGCAGCCATGCCAGTTTCCTGTAGAGAAGATAGTATACATTTTTATTATACTTGGAAGCTGCTTGCTGATGGCATAAATGTCACAGAGTCTGCTACAAGGAGGCTAAAATGACCTCCAGCCCCTGAAAATGGAGGGCAGAGGAAAACGAGGTGTAATGTGCAGTTGGATATTAGTAAAGAGAAGAGCCAGTGATGGAGGAGCCCAAAAGCAGTTCACAAAGGAATACCTGCCGCTCAGCATGAGGCCATTGTACTGGTGCAGCATAAACCCTCCCAGAATCAGCCTTGAGCTCATTGTTTATATGGCAAAGTTCTCCAGGACTGTGTACCTGTCAGTAAAGGAGCTTAACAAACACAAGTGTTCCAAACTGAGTTACTGCAGACGTGCTGCCCACTAAAAGCAGCTCCCAAAGTCGGGGTGCTAGTGCCAGAGGCTCCTTGCAGGGGGAGCTGTAGACCTTCTAGGCCTTGAGATGACCTAACATAGCTTTCAATAGGTAACTGATCTACAGCTTAGCATGGGGTGTTATGAGCTAAACAGGAAGGGTTCTGACTCTTGGGAATGGCAGAAAGCCACAGAAGAGACTGGGGTGCAAGGACAGCCATGCTCAGAGATTAGGAGAAATGACAATCCTGTCCCTTTTATTAAAGGTATTTGAAATCTAGAGTTCTAAATTTAAGCTACAGATAAACTTCTTTTTAATTAAATCAAGGTCAATCTAGCATAAAGATACTTTTAAATTCAAGTTCAGCCATAAGGCTAGAAAGCTATGACCACTGGGTCATCACCGATCGTCCTGCTGACACTCAAGGTAATCTGGAAGGGAAACCTCAGGAGGAGAGGAAAGAGCACTAGGGAGGAAGTACCAAAGTGTTAGCATGACCCAAGAAATGAGAAAGAATTAAAGTTGCAGAGATCCAAAAATAAAGGAACAAGACGTGGAGTGAAGGGAGTTCAGAACTCACCATGGATAGGACATGGGACACCTGTAACTAAGCCCTCCACACACTCAGGGCGCTGTGTGCCAAACAGCTCCCTGCAGGTGAAGCACTGTGCTCAGGCTCTGTTCCTGGAGCTTCACCTGCTCAGCATCTGCCTGTGCTCTGTCCCTGGCCACAGTAAGCAGAGACACAGAGTTTAGACACAGGGCATCCAAGCTAATATGAAACAGAGAAAGGCAAAGAACGATTAGGTGGGTGAGTGAGTAGGCTTCCACAGAGTGCAAAGGGCCACAAGACAAACTGGAACAGTTGTTGCTTGTATAGCTGATATACATATACACTTATATATCTGATTCTATATATGTGTTAGATCTGCACAACAATCAAGTTACTAACTCCACTTTGCAGAATAGGAAACAGAGGTATAAATAATTTGCTTGTCAGGCTGTAGAGATGGCTCAGCAGTTAAAAGCACTGGCTGCTCTTCCAAAGGACCTGGGTTCAAATCCCAGCACCCACATGGCAGTTCACAGCTGTCTAATTGTCGGGTGTGGTGGCGCACGCCTTTAATTCCAGCACTTGGGAAGTAGAGGCAGGCAGATTTCTGTGAGTTCAAGGCTAGCCTGGTCTACAAAGTGAGTCAAGGACTCCCAAGGATACACAAAGAAAACCTGTCTCAAAAAAAACCCAGTAATAATAATAATAATAGTTTACTTGTCCATGGTCAGTCACAATACTCTCCTAACAAAAGTCCAGGAGGCCTGAGATACAATAAGGCAAAGGTCTAGACCATCTCCAACTAAGAGATACAATAAGGCAAAGGTCTAGACCATCTCCAACTAAGAATTAGAAATCATCACCATCATCATAGTCATTATCATCATAACCATCATTGTGGTCATCATCATCACTATCATCACCACCACCATCACCATCATCATCATCCTCATCACCGTGGTGATCATCACCATTGTCACCATCATCCTCACCATCATACCCATCACTCATTCTCATCACTATCATCATCATTGTGTCATTGTCACCTGCACAGCTCCTGGCATGTCACAAGCACTATTGTGTTACTCATAAATATTCACAATTACCTTCTGCACGCACATGTGCATGTGCCCATTTGTGTGTAGATGGATATGAAATAGACTCTATTTAGGATAATAGGCTTGTTTGTTTTCTGTTTTTGTTGCTTTGTTCTTGAGGTAGTTTCACTTTGAAGCTCAGGCTGGCCTAGAAATCTATGTATCTTAGTCTGGCATCCAACTCTTGATCCCCCTGCTTTAGTCTCTTTAATGCTGGGATTACTGTTGTGCATCACCACACTCACTTTATCCTTTAGTCTTTACAGATGTTCTAATGCTCCTCAGATCATATAAATAGTTCACCTTTTATAGATGTTTAGGTTTATTTAAAAAAAAATTCTGTAGAGAATGCAGATAGGTCCCACATTCCTACCTCCAATCTTACTACTCTAACCAGTTCCCCAGTTGTTAACATTTTGCACTGGTGTTGGGCTTTTTTTTTTTTTTTAATTATTTATTTATTTATTTATTTATTTATTTATTTATTTATTTTTTGAGGCAGGGTTTCTCTGTGTAGCCCTGGCTGTCCTGGACTCGCTTTGTAGACCAGGCTGGCCTCGAACTCACAGTGATCCACCTGCCTCTGCCTCCCAAGTGCGGTGTTGGGCTTTTGCTACCACTGATGTCCCAATATTGATTTTACTCTTTACACCGCTGGGGATGGAGGCCAGGGCCTTGTGCATGTTAGATATGTGCTCTACCACTGCATCTTAGCCCTAGTCTGATAGTGATATACTATTAACCAAATTCTACAACATGCATTGTTCTGTTAGTTTCAGGAAATGGATTTCTGAACCTGAATGTGGGGCAACTGAAGAAGCACCAGTAACTCGAGAATACTGCAAACACGAGAGGATTTTATTGGCTAGCACGCTGGGGTCAACCTCATAGACTCTCCATGCAAGGAGAGGGAGGAGACCCCAACAGAATTTTAGTTCAGCTTATATACATTTTAGCAAGGCAGAATCAAGTATCATCAAGCAACAGTACTTTCATTGGCTAGCACAGGTGACCTAGGAAACAAGATGGAGATTTCTAAAGTCATGACAGTTGGCAACCTGGGGTTTCTGTTGTTCTCCCTGTTGCTCTGGGAACCGGCCATACCCAAGCAGGAACTTGGCCTTCTGGCAACCATTAGAGCTTCCAAGCCCTAAAGGGTAACGTTGTCAGTTTCTGGGGTGAGTTGACCTGGAGCTTTTGGGCCTGTTCAAGTTCCCAGGCTTCTAAAGCCTAAGTAAAGTTTGTTCAAAAAAAACTTTGGCCCTAACAGTTCAACATTTTAATAAATGCCCAGTGTTATGTTTTACCCCTCCCAGTGTCACATAAAGTAGTTTCTTCTGTAAGTCGCATGCTCCCATATTCACCCATCCCTCTTACCTCTAAGTCAGTGGTTCTCCATCTATGAATTGTGACCTCTTTCCATGTCAACTGAGCCTATCACAGGGTTGCATATCAAATATCCTGCATATCAGATATTTACATTACAATTCCAGCGACAAAATTACAGTTACAAAGTAGTAATGAAATAATTTTATTGTTGGGAGTCACCACAACATGTGGAACATATTAAAGGGTCACAGCATTACAAAGGTTGAGAACCACTCCTCTAATTCCTTGGCAACCAATGGTTTCTTTTACTTTCTTTAGTTTGCCTTTTCAAGAATGTTGTTTGGTTGAAATTTAAAAATTAGGCACTTTTATTGTGAATTCTTTCACTTAGCAGTCTGCACTTAAGATTCCCTTAATGTCTTTTTGTGGATAATATTCCCTTGTGTGGATTTGCAAGCATGTTGACACATTCACCTACTGTAGGACATATCAGCTGCTTCCAAGTCTTGGTGATTATAGATTAACCTGTTATAAAATTGGTGCACAAACTTTTTAATGGAGATGTTTTAATTCATTTGAGCACAGACTAAAGACTACAACTGTTTATCTTTACAAGAAACCATCAAACTGTTTTCCAAAAATGACTGTACTGTTTTGCCTTCCCACCAGCAACGAATAAGAGTCATGTTGCTCTGGGCCCTCACTGGTGCAGATGGGAGTATCTCCTCATTGTTTCACTTTGGAACTCTCTAAGGAAAAATGACATTGAGCATTTGTGTACATACCATTGGTCCAGAGAGCTTGTCATTTAATTGGGTTGACCATCTTGTTCTTAAAGAAAGTAACTGAGGCAGAGAAAGGCTCAACAATGTCCCCAAGATACACACACCTGAGACTGAGCTCAGGTAGGAGGCCCAGAGTCTGCGTTCCCACCATTGTGTTGCCTTCAGCAGGCACTTGTCAGCTAGCAAGCCTGCATACCAGTGCTGCCTCTGCAACTTACTAGGTGGTCTAGCCTCTGCTCAGTTACTTGATCTCTCCTCTGTAAGATGAAGATAGCAGGCCTCAGTGTTGTTGTGAGGATTAAAAGAGCCAATGCAGAGAAAATGCTGGATTTGTTCTCAGCACACAGCACCTGTGGAGAAATAATACCTATTATACCAATGCCATATAAAAGAATAATAAAGGGCTGTACTAGGATAAACTCCTGCCTGCAAACTAGAATGGATTAGAACAGTCTGAGCCTTTCAACTCTGTGGGCACTCAGACATCCTTGGTGAGATTTTTTTATAATCAGCTACCAACTGAGACCTCAACTCTTAACCTGGTGCACATGGATGACAAAGGAGTTCTAGTTCTGAAATATATGGGTGGAGGTTGTTGTCCTCAGTTTCCCTTGTCTGTCCATCTCACCACTTCTGCTATCGCTGGGGGAAAAGTCACAGTTCTATTAACCTCACAGTTAGCGAAGCAGGTCTGCAGCCAGGCATGCTCTACCTGCATCTCCAGAAACTCTAACACAGCAGAGAGATAATCATCCAAGCTGTTGCACCTGACGTGAGGACCAAGGATGGTTCTGAAACCATGGGCATTTAGGGTTGAAATGTCCTTAAAACAATATTATTCAATGGGGGACAAGGGAGGTGGCTATAATAACATTCATCAAAAAATCTAGAAATCTTGTTGATTAGACTTGGCTCTTCAGAAGCAAACAGAATCAGAATTCCTCATGTTCCATTAAACGATCCTGTTGTCAAACCACCTTAATATTTATGTTGGTACTCATAGATTTTTGTAGGGGTTGATAAATTAATATAAATTAGATTTAGGAAATATCTAGGTTTCTGATACAGTCTCTTAATCCAGAGCACGAAGATCAACTTGGCTGTGAGCAATTAGCTTATCAGCTTATGGATGAAGTCATGTGAAAAGAGGGGAGTTTCTTTAGACTGAAAAACAAGGTTGAAGCCAGGTGAAACAAGCAAAGACTTTATGACCTGGCATTGTTTTCAACTGCTAAGGGGGCAGAGCCCAAATTAAGCTGAAGCAGGTGGAAAAAGGAGCGATCCTATTTAAGGACAAGTGGATGAGCCCGGAGAGGTCTTGCTAAGGGCCCCATACTAGAGAGCTCCGATGCTAGTGAGTCCTGCTGAAGAAAGTGCTGGTGAACTGATGGCCAGATTTCCCTGAGGCAGAAAGAAGCTGGTGAGCAAAGAAAGCCTCAGCAAGACAGCAAAAGGCATTCATAGGGATTGTAGGAATTTGTAGGAATAGTAATTAAATAAGTGTATTTGTTATAAATGAATATAGTTATTAATAACTGTTTAATAATTTAAAAGGTTGGGTTTCAGATTTTCCCTGCTCTCAACCTTGTTCAGAGATGTTTCTTTCTGCAGCAGGAAGTGATAAATGCTAGGGACTCATAACTGACCAGAGTGCTAAGGATAAGCAACTGTGAGTACTCAACTGTGGGTGGATCAACCTCCCTCCATCAAAGTTCAGGGAATCAGGGAAGACCATGGAAGATCGGGCAAAAGGAATGTAAGATCTGGAGGGAAAGGAGAGCTGCGGCAGGCTGTTTTCTGAACATGACATGACTGGTGCACACAACAACCAGCAGCTCCAGTTGACAGCACAAAACCAAGACAGTCAAAACTCCAGCATAGATGGGTAAAGGCTCCAGGCCCCATTCCTCCAGAGGCAGAGGCAGGAGGATCTCTGTAAATTCAAGGCCAGCCTGGTCTACAGAGTGAGTCCAGGACAGGCGGGGATACACAGAGAAACACTGATTTAGGGTTAACTTTATTTAATCCTGTGTACAGAACGTTCGTGGATTAAAGGTGTGTGCTAGGGCTGAGCCACACCACAACCATTTGTTTATAATAAACAGAAAGTTTTAGGATTAAAGGCTGAGCCATCCCACAATTAGAAACAGGTTTCTACAGTTTATAATCTTGGGATTCACAATATAATCAAACATTCTGGAACAAGTATATGTGAGATATCATTTGCTTTCTCTCTTTATCTCTCAAGGAAGTTGTGGGGCTGGGAAGGGAGCTCAGCTGGTAGAATGCCTAGCATGCACAAGGCTCTGGTTCCATGCCAGCACCTCTGAAGTTGTGTGTAGAGGTGCTTGCCTGCAATCCTAGCACTGAGGCAGTGAATTAAAGGGATTAAAGACATCCCACTACATGTGGAATTCAAGTCCAACATAGACTATATGAGAACCTGTCTCAAAGTCAAATAGAATTTCCACTTGTTAAGTGGCACTGTGTCTTAGTTAGGGCTTCTGTTGGGGTGATAAAATACCATGACCATAAGCAATTTAGGGAGGAAAGGGATTATTCACAAACTTCAGGATAACTGTCCATCACTGAAGGAAATCAGGTCAAAATTCAAGGCAGGAACTGAAGCAGAGACCATGAAGGGTGCTGCTTACGGGCTTGCTCCGCATGGCTTGCTCAGCCTGGAAATACACCACACTCTCATCTGCAGACAGATCCTCAGGGATCATTTTCTCAGTTGAGAGTTCCTCTTCCCAAATGACTCTATCTTGTGTTAGGTTGATGTAAACTCACCCTAAGACACTGTATGGTGGCTTAATGAAAAGTCTCGTAAGATTTAGGGATGAGAAAGGAGCTAATGCAGTTAAAGTCAAGGCTGAAACCATTGTTGGGATAGGAGCCAGTGGTGAGTGTCCTCGGAGGCATGGGGTATCTCGCACAGCTTAGGATCTTTGGCTGAGGTCTTAGCTGTGTCCCTAGGTGCCACATCCCCTCCAGTCCACTGCATCATCTAGGGTGGGGAGGCATGTCCACCACATGGGGTAACAAATGAGATGACAGTGTTTGGGAAAGAAAACACTGTGGGGAGCCAAGCATGGCGCTGCACACCTCTCATCTAGCCCTCAGGGGACAGAGGTGAGAGGACTGGGAGTTCAAGGCCTTCTGAGCTACATTGCAACTCCTTGTCTCAAAACTTAGTTCATAATCAAAATGAGAGTCCATAGGGACACACTGGAAGGTAGTGCCTGCAATCTGTAGGGCAGAGAAAGTTTTTTCCACTCCTGTTTTATGGACCATCCATGATGCTACTATTGTCATTTTTTTAAAATACAAACTATACTATTGATGAATGAGTTAATGACAGTGACTATGCTAGGTGACGCTTTAGTGAATTACATGTTCTGTATTAGCGAGGGTTCTATGTACTTTACAATAATAAACTCATTTACATTCACTCCGTTGGGGGGGGGCATTATGATCCTTCTTTTACAGTAGTAAATGGAAACATTTTCTTAATTAATTAATTGTTGGAATCCCCAGCCCACTGTGGGTGGTGCCATCCCTAGGAAGTTAGGTCTGGGCTATAAGAGAAAATTAGCTGAGCAAGTCAAAGGGATCAAGATAGTAGGCAGCATGCCTCCGTGGTCTCTGGTTCAGTCTGTCTCCAGGTTCCCACCCTGATTTCCTTTAATGATGAATTATGACCTGAAAGTGTAAGTGGAAATAAACCTTTCTTCAGCAACAGAAAAGCAAACAGGACGGTAACTCTGGTTTTCTACTTCTCAATACATTTCAAATTTTTCTACACTTCCTGCTTGGCACTCTAAATGATCCACACACAGGACAAATTGGTCAAACTTGCAACTAAAATTGGGATGCTTTGTACCTGACAGGATTCTATTTAACAGCCTGGAGTATGAGTATCTATCCAAAGCTGGGCAAAGGGCATGTCTGAGATGCAGACTGGAGAAGACATTTCAAGTCCTTGAAATGCAGGAGAAATGTGAGTTCCTGGACATTCTGCTTTGCCTCATTCATTTTCCTCAGCACATTTTGCACGTGACATCTGAGGGGAAGTGCAAGGTTTTACCTTGCGATCTCAGCACAATCCATGCATCTTCGGCTGTGTGACAGGGATTTAAAAGGCTGGTGCAGATGGACTGTCAGCAGCCTTACTCCATCCTCCAGGTCAGGACTCACCTACAAGCTTGCCCCCCCCCCCAATCTCTGTCTCTCTTCCTGCATATTCAAACTCAGTAAACATTTTCTTTCTCTCCTGAGTGCCCCCAGTTCTGGCTAGTTTACCCCCACCCACACACTGCTTCCTTAGCTGGAGTGTAGAAAATAAGCTTGTCTGCTGTTTCTCCCATGGAAGTCTAAGCAAACTCAAAGCCCAGCTACCAAAATAGAAAAAGAAACTTTTTTTTTTAATTTGGGGAGTTAGTATCTAAATCTAGCCCTGTACCTCCATGTCACTGAGCAGGAGAAACAGCTGAGAATGCCCACCAGCAGTCTGGGAAGTTCCTCCACAGAGCCCTCCACAGGCAGGAAGCAGAGCTGGAGTTCATTAAGAAGAAAGTTTAAAGCAGGTTTAAACACCAGGTTAATAGAAAGAGAGGCATTCAGGAAAATACAAGGCATGCCCAAGAGGGTGTGGGTGGCAAGGGAGAGATAAACCACCACACAGAAGTGTCTTAGTAGCAACTGTATTTTGGGAGCTTCTGGAACTGACTGGCTCAGTGTGCTACCTTTTCTTTTGCAGATAGTGATAGTGGAGAGTGTCTCCAGAAATACCTTAGATAGAACTGTCAACTCATAAGATAAAACCATGGGTCATACAGGTTACACAGAGGGTTTACTGCAAATGGGGTTTTTGGATAGATTCCTAGAAAACTGCAGTTGTATACTGCTGAATAGCCTCTAGGTAGTGATTTTTTTTCAAGTGTTATAACAGGCTTAACTGCTTACATTTTTTTTTCTTTTCATGAGTTTGTGTATGTGCATGTGTGAATGTATGTTCATGTGTGCATGTTTGTGCACAGTATGAAGGTTGGTGACAGGAATCTTCCTTCATTGTTCTCCAACCTTATTCTTTTTGAGGTAGGGTCTCTCATTCAAACCTAGAACTGGCCACCACAGCTAATCTCACTAGCCAGAGTGCTCCATGGATACTTTGTCTCCAACTTCTGAGGCAACCATACCTGTTGCATAGTTGCTTGGGTTCTGGGGAGCCAAATATCCATCTTCTTGCTTGCTTGGCAAATGACTGTAGTGTTTCGCCATCTCACCAGCCCCACTTCCATCGTTGAGGTGCTGTGTCTAAGAACTTGAAGAAATCAGTTATAACTTCATGCATGAGTATTTTAAATGAAAATGTTATAAGTGTACAAATATATCTAAAAATTTAAAATTCACTAGATAGATTTTTATGGCAGAACAAAGATTTAAAAAGTCAATGAACTTCAAGTTAGAATAATAGAAGTTATTCAATCTATTTTTTATTTTTATTTTTTATTATAATGTTTATTTATTACATCAAGTTACATCTCCATCATAGTGCCCTCTTTCCACCCCTCCCAGTTCCACCCTCCCACCCTCTCCTCCCTCTGCCACCCATCCCACTCCTCCATTGTGGAGTGTCCCTACATATCAGCCCCTCTTAATTCAACAGTCATTATGAGGGCTAAGAGCTTCCTTTTGCACTGGGGGCTTACATGGTAGCACCCCTAGGGCAAATTGTCCCCTTGATAGGTAACAAAGTTTATGTTCCTGATCTTTTTGGTGTGTTGGTTGTAGGATAGTTATCCTGTATTATATGGCTAAAATCCAATTATAAGTGAGTAGATGCCATGTGCATCTTTCTGAATCTGGGTTAGCTCACCCAGGATGAGCTTTTCTAGTTCCATTTGGCTTCGAATTGCATGATTTCCTTGTTTCTTATAACTGAGTTGTATCCTATTGTTATTCAATCTATAGCTGAGTTGTATACCATTGTTATTCAATCTATTTTTTAAAAGGGAGCTGGAGAGATGGCTCAGCAGTTAGGAACATGTACTGTTCCTGCAAAGGACCTGAGCTTGGTTCCTAACACCCAAGTCAGCAGCTCTCCTGTTTTAACACTGCCTCCTAGGGACTTAACGCCTTCTTCTCTCCTCTTCAGGTGCACGTGCCCACAAACATACACATAGTTAAAATATAAACAAATCTTTAAAAATTAAGACTAAGCTTAAAAAAATATTAACAGAATCTAAAACCCAGAGGTCAGTGAGGAATGGAATAAAATTGTCTTCTGGAGATGGCACAGCCATTGCACTCATCAACTCAGGGCAGCTGAGGTTGCCTGCACAGTCCCTGCACAAGATGGATCAAGCCAGTCAACATAGCGCGTGGTGGGGGAGGGGCAAGGGAGCCCTCATCTCTAGCTGAGGAGCTAATGATGTGTAGAGGAATTTTAATTCATCAACATGGCTGCTCTGATAACATCCAGAGACCTGCTGGGTATGGTGGCTCATGCCTTTAATCCCAGCACATGGGAGGCAGAGGCAGGCAGATCTCTGTGAGTTCAAGGCCAGCCTGGTCTACAGAGTGAGTTCCAGGACAGTCAGGGCTACACAAAGAACCCCTGTCTCAAAAAATCAAAAACAAACAAACATTCAAAGACCCACTAAGTTTGTGTGATCTAGCTGAAATGTAGACACACCCTTAGTACACACCTTTAATCCCAAACAATGAAGGTAAAGTTACTTAGTAGAAGGAAGCATCCACATTTGAAAATTACATCTAACTGAGAAGCAGACAAAGTGACAAATCAGAGAAAGATCTGACATAATAGGACACACCCAACTGTCATGAGAACAGAGAGGAAAAAGAGGCGACTTAAGAGACAGAAAAGGGAGAAAGGGAGAGAGCAGTCAGTCAGTCAGTCAGTCAGTCGGTTGAGAGTCAGTGGGGAGTCAGTTGAGAGGCAGTACAGTGGAGTTAAGTTTGTGGCAGTTCAGTTTGGCAGTTTTACCAAGACAGCTGTACAGAGACAAACTGCAGAGAGAGAACAAGGTAGATACAGGTGAAGACAGAGATTAGAACATATTGCCAAACTCAGTATGAGGCCAAGTAGAGCAATTCAGAAGCCACTTTGAATCAGTCAGCTTGGAGAGGAATTTTAAGCCAGAACAGCTGAGTTGAGCAGCCAGCCAGAGTTCAGAAAGAGCTAGAGAGGGAGAGCTTATTCAGCAGTGAGTCCCACAGGCTGAAATCATTCTAGGCCTACATTAGATTATACAGAGGCTGGAAGCTTACAGGACAAGGCCTAGGGTAGCAGATGGGGGCAGTAAGCCTCCAAGGCAACAATCACATCAGGTGAATAAAAGACACATTTACAATGACAGCTGATGACTTCCAGGGGAGGAAAAGTTAGTTTTCTTTAGGAGTTTGTTCCTGGTAGGCTGGCCATGCTTCAGTATAGAGCCCCACACCTATGCATATATGGGCAGCACTAACTGAACTCTAGTGGGTTATCATCACCAACAACAACAACAAAAAGGAGTAAAGTTGGGAGAGAGCTGTAAGGAGGTGGACCAAGGAAGTAGAATTTGGGAAGGGAGTAAATATGACAAAATACATTGCATGTATGTATGAACTTCTCAAAGAATAAATAAAAATGTCTTAAAAGTTAATAAAGACTTAGGTGCTGAGGGATAATATGAAAAAGACATGCCTACAGGCAACTGGAGGCCCAAAAGTTAAGAAGAGAAATGGGGTAGAAAAATATATGAGAAACTGATGGAAACCAACTTTCCCTTTTTATGTTTTACTTTTGTGAAAAACATAAATTACAGACTCAACAAACACCAATTGGTAAATACAAGGAAAGCTATGTCCAGACAACCACAGTTGAACTGCTCAGGCTCCCATTGATCCCTCCCTCACCCTCATCCTTATGTAACCCATTCCCCCAGATCACAGGCGAACCTACTGTATTAGTCTTTGTGTCTTCTGTGGCAAAGATCTACCATAAACAACATGAAGAAGGAAATGTTGATTTGGGGCTGTGGTTTCAGAGGGTCTGTCTGTCTGTTGGCCTGGGGTTGCTTGCCCCCATGACATTGGGCAGCAGAAGCATCAGTAACAAGATGTTTTCATCACAGCAGACAGGAAGCAGAGGAACAGGTCTACTGACCAGGTACAACCCTTTGAAGCTTGTGCAGTCTCCCAAAATGGAACCACTAGTGGAAGCATGGTCAGCCTTCTAGGACCAAGTAGTCAATGTGAGCCTGTGGGGAAAAAATTTCATGCTCAGATTTACTTGTTTCCAGTGAACAGAACACAACAAAGCTAACAGAATATTGCTTCCATGATTCAGTGACAAAACTCTGACTTCTTTTGGTAGCTTGCTTGCTCTCCCTCCCTCCATTCCTTCCTCTCTCCTTCCATCTGTTTGTTTGTTGTCTCTACATCCTACCTTTTTGCTTGCTCGACTTCATGGAACAAGCTGAGAGGCTGGACCACATTATCACCACTCCTTTTTCTCTGGGAGGAATAACATACAGAAATGTATGTTATTAGTCAGTGTCTACAAACTGCTCTGTTCCTGTTGGAACAGTGGAGCCTTGCCCAACAGGGATTCTCCTCCCCATGGGACACGAGCACTCTGGGTTCTGTGATAGAAATGCTGGCCACCCTTTGTATAGCTGTAGTGTACCATAAACCTATGGTATCTCTTTTATAGAGTAGCACATATACATCAGACAGGGTCCAGCTCCAAAGAGAAAAGATACTTCAAAGAGAGAATTTAACACAGAGGACTGAGAACTGAAAAATGAAAAACCACAGGATCTGGGACATCACAAGGCAATCACTCCAGGAAGCAAATTTACTGTTGGTGTGGGAACAAAAGGGAGATGCTGGGTTTACAAAATGCACAAGCTGGAACCAGGGCTCCGGGAGGGACACTAGTGGGTCAGCTGGTGCCAGTAACTGACCATACAGAAAGGTGATATGGGAAAACCACAAACAGATCAAATGGTGCCATGGTAGCCAACCATCAATAATGGAGAGGAAGACATGGTGGGGGAAGAGAGAGAGCAAGGGCTTCCTCCAGCCTTGTGTTCTTCCTGTAACATCCATATTCAAATTATCTGGTCAAATTAAACAAACTTTATTTTCTGTCAGACAGGGCTGTCGCCCTAAAGTGGGGTTTGAAAATAGAGCACCAAATACAGGAAAGAGTAGGATTTATATAGTCCAAAAAACCAGAAGACTAAGGGATTTTCAAGGGTTGGGGTTTTCCAGAGGAATTTGGTTACGGAGGAACTTGGCTAAATATTTTTAAATTATTTGGCAGAACATCTTATCAGGGTATATTCAAGGTGAGGCAAACTCCATAGGATGGGCAGCATGTCAAATTCCAGAAACAGGTTGAAGCATGGTCAGCTTGGATTTTGCAGCCAACAGAAATGAACTTGTCCTGACCTCATGACAAAATGGCTTCCATTCTTAAGATGGAGTCAGGCTGGTCCACCACGGTCACAAAATGAAAAGGTAAATCAAAATTTGAGGATCGAGAGGCACTGATAACTCGAGATTTGAGGGAAAGGCTGGACAGGATGGAATTGCAGGACTTCATGTTCTCTGTACTTCCAACAGTTCCTTTTAAATATCAGGGATGAATAGCAAAAGCTGTTCAGATTAATGACAAATAACTTGGGCCTTATTCATACTGAAGCCTATTTCAAAATTAGGACCATCTTAAGTATGCCTCACTGTTTTATCTGTTCCTCAGAATCCTTGACTAAACCTTCACCCCTGAAGCTTTGACCCCAGGAACCTGGGAACCTGGGAACATCTATGCGCCTGATAAAAAGCCTGCACTAAAGTCAGAAAGAAACTGACACTAGTACCAAAGAGACCCCACGAACATCATGCGCTTGATCTAGCCCCAGGATATTAAATTAATATTGTACTTCAGGCTTATCTGTCTTCCCTTGGCAACTAGACAGGAGGTGCCAAGCAGAGAGCAAGAGAAATAAAGTTTCATCATTCTGACAGTATCAAAAGTTATCATGAAAAAAAAAAAAGAAAAAGAAAAAGAAAATGAGATGTGCCACTAAGAAAGGAAATTCCCATCACCCGAGTAACAACAGGTCCTGGGCATGGGTGCAGCCCAGTAAACCCATGGTTTCTCCACAGCAGGTGGCGTTCAGGAAAGAGGGCTTACACTCTACCTCCCTCCTCTCCCTGGGACAGGTCATCTTTCCCACAGACCAGAACCATCACTCATCCATGTGTTTAGCAGCACAGGCTCAGTGCCTAGAATAAAACATTCAATCAGTGAATTGTGAACAATCATGTAGATGTCAAATCACAAAAAGTATCTAAAATTATGACCAATAAAAATTAGTGGAAAGTACAGGGACATAGCAATGGCAACTTGAAAAGTAAATGTCGTAACAAACACTGTCCCAGGGTTGATAAACACTGTCCCAGGGTTGTGCTATCGAAGTTAGGAGCAGAGAGAATAAAAGTTATTCTGACACCGGAGCTTCTCTCCGGTGTCATGGGAATGACCAATTACTTTCTGATTGGATCTGAGGCCCTGCTCCACAGGAGGGAATTCATATCTAATAAAGTAAACCTAGGCAAAACCTCATGGCTAGGGATACCATAGCAAAGCTATTTCTGAAGTTTGTTGTTGTTCATTTGTTTCTGATCTTCTTTAGAGATAGTATCTCACTGTATAACACAGACTGGCATAGAACTCATTATGTAGACCAGATTGGCCTCAAACTCACAGTGATCTGCTTACCTTTGCTTCCAAAGTCCTAAGAGTAAAGGCATGTGCCACCACACCAGCTATTGTTCTTTGTTTTGTTTTATTTTTTACTAACTGGACATGATGTATCTGTCAAATTGCCTTCTAAATATTGGTTTATGCCCATGGGTCAGAGCTACTGTCATCTTTGGTTAGGGAAGCTTATTTTTGCAGTGGGTGGTGACTGATGAAGACTCATAACTGGTTAAAATGCTGAGAATAAGTTAATGTCAGAAGCAGAAACCTAAGTAGGATGTCTGTATTTCCTCCCCCAAGATGGCTCAGGGAACATCACAGAAGAGGGGCGGAGAGAATGTAAAGGGTGGAGTTCTGTGGAGTGCTTTCTTGAAGGTTGACCTGCTTGTTATGTTCTTGAGC
>CAJQZJ010004750.1:14066628-14082821 GCA_907164525.1 Lophiomys imhausi | reverse complement strand
ACACACACACACACACACACACACACACACACACACACACACACACACACAGACATTTAAAAGATAAACAAACTGCAATGGCTGCTGGGAGGCTTGCAGGTGATGCAGTGGTCAGGGCTGGTCTCCATGAGCCATACTCTACTGTAGAGCTGCGCTGGAGCCAGGTACACACACCCTCAGAGAGAGCCACCTGAGCAGAGTTCACACACCCTCAGGTACACACACCCTCAGAGAGAGCCACCTGAGCAGAGTTCTTTTTTGACAATTGAACCACTTATTATAGTCGGCCCAATTGGCTGATTTCTGTTTCCACCTGTGAGAGGAGAAGCAAGTGGGGTGAGTGACATCCCAGGACTGTGCTCACTTCTTTTGCAAGGCTGTGAGTCCGCTGAAGTCATAAACTATTTGCTGTCCATCTTTGTTTCCCAGTCATCCCAAAGTTAGGATGAACTTGTGACAAAATGACAAAGCGAGTTTTAAAGCCTTGAATTGTATTGGACCTGGTGTTTACTTATTGCCTTTTCAAACCAAGAGATTATAAACAAGTAGGAAAAACTTTAAGAAGAAGTCAAGCCCATCCTGGTTTCTTAAAAAAAGACAGGAGCTGGAAAGATGCTCAGTTGTTAAAAAACGCTTCCAGCTCTTGAGTTCAGTTCCAAGTACCAACATGGCAGCTCACAAACACCTAGTAACTCTATTTTCAAGGGACTTGATGCTCTCTTGTGGCCTCCTCATGTATCAGGAACACACATGGTGAGCATACATACATGCAGAGACAAACACATATACATAAAATAAAAATAAAATCTTTTAAAGTAAATAAGGGGAATAAGACATTGAGAATGAGGTAACCAAAAAGCCCACCAACAAACTTAAGATCTAAAAGACAGTTTTCACTTTAAAATAACAATTCTTAGAATTTTTAAGCATTTAATTGATATTAACAGTTGTACGTATATTTCTATTCTATTCCATTGAGGATTTGGAATTTCTTCCTGAATTTGCATAAAAAAGATACAATTGTATAAAAATAGTTACACTTACAACAATACATTCAACTGTTAAATCAGGGTTAGTGCCTCATAAATCAAGTCACAAGCTTTCCCTAGTCTTCTCTCCTACAAAAGTGCTACAGCCACAAGAACCAGGCCAGCAGCCAGCCAGTGATGGCTCATGCCTTTAATCCCAGCACACAGGAGGCAGAGGCGGGTGGATCTGTGAGTTCAAGGCCAGCCTGGTCTACAGAGTGAGTTCCAGGACAGCCAAGGCTACACAGAGAAATCCTGTCTTGAAAAAACAAAAACAAAACGAAAGAAAAAAGAAAAGCCAAGAGGCAAGCTGCTGTGGCCCTGCTCTCATGAAGTACCAAATCCTTCCTCCTGGTGTTTGGGAATCAGAGGCAACTGTAACAGTAAATTTTTATTTATCACACATATATTTATTAATACTTAACAATTACCTAACAATTGTCTATAAAATTCCTAAATCCTAAACCCAAATCCTAACTCTGAAACCTAGCACCTAAAACTTCTTAGTACCTATAATACAAACATTTAACATTAACCTAAGGTTTCTCAAAAGGATATTTTTCTCTGAGCATGGGTCCTGATGGATGGGTGGTCTTCATACAATTTATTCAGTTTTAAAGTCTGTAAAGTCTCTAAATTCTTTGTGGTCTTAAGACCAATTAACACATGAAAGTTTCCCAGGCGGCTCACCTATTCAGATGCTTATGGCCTGCAAAGGAGCTCCTCAGCTAAGCACTCCTGAATCTCAGGGAGAATCCTGTCTCCTCTCCAGACCCGAAATGGGTCAATATCAGAATGTGAAACTTTCCAATGAGATTATGATGCGTGTTTTTCCTCCAGTCGAGGAAAATGTTGAATGAGTCAGGAACAGGAGAGAGAGCCCACCCAGCGTCCACGTGAATCCTGCCTTATATATCTTCACCTGTCGGCAGAAGTGTTTGTGCACTTTTAAAGTTAGTTCCAGGGGTTCAGTCTTTTTCAAAAAACTTTTTGTAGAGGGGTGTGAATTCACAGGCGGTCCGCAGATGTGGACAGGTGCTTCAGGGCATGTCATTCAGATGCTTTTCGCAGAGAGCTGTGAAATGACAGCAGATCTCCGGAGGGCGGGCACCCCAGGGGCTTGTCCTGCCCCTGGCCCTAAGATCAAAGAGGTCCTGGTCCTTGGTGACTTCCCAAGGACATGTGACTTCGGATGTAAGTCTTTTATCTTAAAAGTCCAGCCTTATTCCAAGTTCCCTATGCTATATATGCTAACACTAAACCTACCACAGGCAACTTTGACTGTAGGCAGTATAATATAGGCTACTTATTAAACATGACTGCTCTCTCATGGTCTGGAACCTCTCCTCTCCCTTTGGAAACCTTTAAGAGGGAAACTCTTCAGAACCCCCTGCACTGTGTATGGCATTAACAAAGCTCTCCCCCAAAAGACAATTCACCTCATCTGCACCCTTGAACCTACTCTCTCCTTTGTAGGGGTTAGATAAATTAGATTTAGAAAATATATAGGAGTTTCTGATACTGTCTCTTAATTCGGGGCCTGAAGAGCATTATCAGCATGAAGTCAGGAAAAACAGGAAAGACTCAATAGACTGAAAAACAAGGTTGAAGTCAGGAAAAACAGGAAAGACTCAATAGACTGAAAAACAAGGTTGAAGTCAGGAAAAACAGGAAAGACTCAATAGACTTGAAGAAACAAAGTATCTGGCCTGACATTGTTTTCAGCTGCTAAGTGGGCGGAGCCCAAATTAAGCTGAAACAAGAGTTCCTCCTATTTGAGGACAGTGCATGGAGCCCAGAAAGAGGCCCCTGATGCTAGAGAGCTCCAAGAGTCCTGCTGAAAAAAAGGGCTGGCCATTGATGGCCAGCTCTCTCCCTGAAGCAGAAAGAAGCCGGTGAGCAAAGAAAGCCTGAGCAAGACACCAAAAGGCCAAGGACTGGACGCTGTGTCTCAGCTTTTGCCTGGAGGGGTTTGATCTGTCCGATCAGTGGCCTAGGGGAAACTGTGCCTGGCTTTAAGGACTGAGGCAGAGCAGCTGAGTTCCTGATTCAAAAGAAGTAAGTTGGCCTGCAAGACGGCTGGGGTCTCCCACAGAGAAGAAAGCATGAAGCCTTATTTAAGGTGAGACTGCAATAACCAACTTACCCTGACGAACCTGCATCTGAGAGATCCAGAGAAAGGACTGCTAAGTGCGTTAAAGAATCTACAACAAAGACTGTGTTCCTGACGACTGAGGACCTGCCCCAGAGACTGTATCATTCTAAAAGGTTATGAAAGTAGTTGTTATAATTATCAATAGGTTTAGTGGATAGGTTAAAGGGGTTGTAGGAATTTATAGGATTAATAGTTAAGAAATTGTTGGTGTTTGTTATAAGTGAATTTAGTAATAAATAAATAAGTGTTAAATAATAATTTAAAAATTCGGTTACACTCCTTTTTGTTTTTTTTCAAGACATGATTTCTCTGTGTAGCCTTGGCTGTCCTGGAACTCACTCTGTAGACCAGGCTGACCTTGAACTCAAAGATCCACCTGCCTCTGCCTCCTGTGTGCTGGGATTAAAGGCATGTGCCACCATGTCCAGCTGCTTGCCTTCTTGTAGCATTTTTGTAGGGGAGAAGACTGGGGAAAGCATGTGGCTTAAATCTAATATTAGCCACTGACGATGTTTAGTAGTGAGCTAGGAGTTCACAAAGCTAAAAAAATTGAAAAGGTAATTTCCTGTTTCCTGGAGGTGGGGTGAGAAGTAGAGAAGGGCCATTTGCAATGTTTATGGCATGGCACAAGAGGCTGTGGTACAATTTTGTGTCTCCTTCCCTGTGTGCACAGGATCATGCCATCCGGAGTGTGACTGTGCTGTGGACGACACCAGAAGTTAGAGCAGCAGCCTGAGAAACGGTGAGGGGCCTTCATGAAGAAGACAGGCTCATCCAGGGCTTGAAGGCCCCAATACAACACAGTAGCCGACCTCCCCAGTAATAGAGAATGCTTCATGTCCAAGAGCCTCCACTCAAACCAACGCACTGACTCTTCCTGTCTCAAACTGGCCAGACTTCAAAGGGTAATGACACCGTTTAGCCCTGGCAGAGCTTACTGGGCTACTATAAAAGGAGATCAGAAGATTAATATGCCAATATAAAAAAATAGGCTCAGGCTATTATCATACCAGCAATATGATGAAACATATATGAGGAATAGCTACCCATGCTAAACCATCCAGCAAGGTATGTGGGCCGATCACTGACCACCCAGAGGCACATGAGGCAGCCCTGTGAAGGCCCAATATGCTAGTCAGCTGAGTCCAGTACAAGTCAGCTGCCACTGACCAACTCCCACCAATTATGTGAAAATAAATGCATATTCTGGAATGTTCATGAGCTATTCTGAATCTTCATTTGTAATGTCTGTACTGGGTTGGCAACATGTAGTACAATGAGTTACCAAAGATTAGAAAGCTATTGGTAAAAGCTCCATGGTTCTTCAATCCTCCTTGTTTTGTGACAATGGAAGGAGTTACTGAGAAGGCTGCTCACAATGGTAGACAATGCAGTGTCTTAGGGTTTTTATTGCTGCAACAAAACACCACGATAAAAAAGCAAGTTGGGAAGCAAAGGGTTTATTCAGCTTACATTTCCATATTACTGTTCATTAAGAAGTCAGGACAGGAACTGAAACAGGGCAGGATCCTGGAGGCAGGTGATGAGGCCGAGGCCGTGGTGTTGCTTACTGGCTCGCTTCCATGGGTTCCTCAGCCTGCCTACAGAACCCGGGACCACCAGCCCAGAGAAGGCACCACCCACAGTTGTCTGGGGTCTCCCCATCAATCAGTAATTAAGAAAATGCTCTACAGCCAGATATTAAGGAGGCATTTTCTCAACTGAGGCTCCCTCCTCTCTAATGCCTCTAGCTTGTGAACCAGTCAGTACATGGAGCTACACAAAAGTTGAGAGAAGAGGTAAGAAGGAGGAGATGGCAATGGACCCTTCTTAAAAATCTGAAGACATTGAAACTATTTCCTGTAACTCTTTAAGTGTCCTTGGTGTCTTGCAATGAATCTTTCTTCAAGCCATTTCAGAAAGGTATCTACTTACTTGAAGCTTAAGTGTCATTTCTTTATATTTATAAACAGTATTAGGGCCTATTTTTCTGAGAACTATATTTATACTCCATCTTCCTAAGTAATCCTAAAGAGTATATAAATAGCATTTATATTTTTGGTTGTGAGCCTAGCCTTTAACGGCTGAGCCATCTCTCCAGCCCTAAATAGCATTTAATATTGGGAGCAAAAGCAAATTTAATTCTCTCCTGTAACTTAGTTCAACTAAATTCCTTTAAAATTTTTTTATGTGGATGGGTGTTCTGTCTGCATAGATGTCTGTGCATTACCTTCATGTCTAGTGCCTTTGGAGGCCAGAAGAAGGCATTACATCCTCTAGAACTGGTGGCTGAGCTGCCATGTGGGTCCTGAGAATTGAACCTGGATCTTCTAGAGCAGCCAGTGCTCTCAACTGCTCAGCGGTCTCTCTAGCCCACAACTTGATACATTCATATCTGTTGTATCTCCATATATAAAATAACTGCTCCAAGGAGGCTTTCAGTATCTTGTAATTTAAAACTTAATTTTCAAAATGTAATTCATGCCTCAGATATAATCATTTCTAATGACTCTATTAATAACTCCAAATATTATTCACCTTATTCTGCCATGTTTTTTGGTACTTCATTCTAGAAAGCTGTCCTCTGGGTAGTCACAGCAGCTGCATCCGATCCCTGAGTCTACAGGTAAGGCCTCCTCAACAGGAAGTAAAAGCCCATGTCTTTGGGCATCGAGAGTTGAGCAGAGAAGCAGTATAGCCCGAGAGTTGAGCAGAGAAGCACTATAGCCTTGTTATGAAGAGTTCCTGACACTGTTTATCAGAGCCAAACAGTGCCTTTATGTCAACACCAAATATCAAATTTTTAAGTGCCTGAGACTGGGGTTTGACTCCCAGCAAGGCAAATAAACATTTTTTTTAAAAAAAGAATTATATCTGCTGAGAGAAAAGGAGGGAAGGCTGAGGCATGCATTCCAAGTTCTGAGAGCCTCAATGTGGCCTGGGTTGAAACAAAATTACATTTTCTGATAATCAAAATTAATGGAATGAAATCAAGACACAGCTGAAATGTGTGCTCAAATGTCACAGTTGGAAGCAGTTTATTAAAAAACAAACCAAACCAAAAACCTTCCTACATACCAATGAGATCTCCAGAGAAACCATTTCTTAGTGTTATTACACAAGATACTTCTGATGGAGAATAGAACACTGTACAGATTCAAAATGCCATCTCCTTGGTTCCTTCTAGAGGAGCTGACTCAATTTCCTGAAACCTTCCATACTAGAAGGACACTCATTAAGATTCAGGAAGCTCAGTGGTTCTCAACCTTTCTAATGCTGTGACCCTTTAATATGGTCCACATGTTGTGGTGACCCCCAACCAAAAAAGTATTTCTTTGCTACTTTGTAACTATAATTTTGCTACTGTTATGAATTGTAATGTATCTGTATTTTTCTGATGGTCTGAGGCAACCCCTGTGAAAGGGCTGTTCAGTACCCCAAAGGGGTCATAACCCACAGTTGAGAACCGCTGCTCTAGATTATCTTGGCTGTCCTTAACCTTTACATTTTCCCTACAACCAGCTAGCCAACTTATACAATATTAGATTAAATCTATAGACCCTATAGGGGATCTATGATCACTGTATATCTGTTCAATTGGCCTTCTCTTTCTCAATGGCATTATTTTCAGTACAGAGTTCTTGAATGTCTTTCACAAGACTCATTCCTAGATATAACATGACATGTCATCCCAAAAGACAGTGGATCTTAATCCTTTGGCCTTCCAAATGTTGTCTTATTTGAAACAAAGGTCTCTCCTACATCCTTGCTTCTGGGACTGGCACAATATCAAGGACAAGCCCCGGGGCATCGAAAGGCAAGCACTACACAACTTAGCTGATCCCAGATCTTTATCTTTGGTCTATGTAACCCTGAGAAAGTGTTAAAATAGGGGGGGAAATTATATACTGCTAACAGACCCTCCACCCAATCTCAGGGGACATTATTAACTTTTAAAGCTCTCTTCTCCAACCACTTCTAAGTGGTTAGAGCGCTTTCCTCATCTATAGAGGTATAGAAAGTCCTCTATAAGCATAGTAGGCATTCTCCACATTTTTCCCCAAGGCTCTTCTGTTCTGCAATGTCCTCACTTCTGTTGAAAAACCGTTTTAAGGTCCATTATCGTCTTTTTGAGTCAGATGAGCCTAAGTGCTTTCCTTTTTTTGAGAAGCTGTAGCAGAATTATTAATAATTATAATTGATTACATATGATTACTAAGGTGGAGGAATTATTCCTTAACCCAACACTTATAAACACACTGCGACCTGTTGGAAACCAATATAGCCTCAAGCACGTGGGGCCTAGATTTTCACCCTCTAAGCTGCCTTTCTACTTCCCAGCCCAAACCCCACAATTACTTGGTCATGTTCCATGGGCTGTTTCTCTCCATGGCACGCTGATCCTCCCAGGCCATGTGGAGTTCTCATCTACCTAGCCCATGGTGGCTGTCCTCCGTCCTCTTCTCTCTTCCTTCTCTCTCCCACCTCCAAGCCCGGGAACCTGCCCCCCCCCCCCCAACCTACTTCTCTTTTCCCAACCCTGGGCTATAGGCCATTTTATTAACCAATCAGGGAAATGGATAGCAAATATGGTTTCAAGCATCACTTGGTGTATGTGACAATGTCCTCATCTGAGATGTGGTCAGACTTTATGGTGAGCCAGTAAACAGCATTTAATTACATAGAGTTTTAGATCTTCCCATCAAGAGGCAGAACCAGAATTTGTTTTCCTTAAACACACACATCCTCATCTCAAGTTCCTTCCCCAAAGGTGAATGCAGTCATCTTTGCTCCGTCCTTTTCTATATTCCTATAAAACCATCCTACTTCCAAGGTTTTACTAATCAAAATGGTCACAAAGGTCCTCAGTCCTCACAGTGTTTTGATCCTAATCTATATGCCAATTCCTTTCTACAGAAAAGTGCATGGGCAGTGTTCCAGGGTTAGGGTGTTGGAAAGCCTGCCTATTAAGAGGTCTCAGTGTTTGTTTTGGTTTCTCTTAAGTTCCTGTACATAGGGTCTAGTTGTTTGTGTTCCAGGACGAAAGGAGCTGATGTTACAGGACTGGGATGAGTGAGATGAATCATCGCCATTAGAAGCTGGAATATAAAAAACAAAGTATCAATGTAAAATTCACAATGAGAAGGTAACAATCTAAGGCAATTGCTATTCACTTCATTTGTCCATAACTTTTCTCCTTGCAGAAAATAAACATCATGGAGTTACAATATTACTCAGGAATGTGTTTTGTTTTGTTTTTTTTAAAAGGAACAGAGACCGGATGTGGTGGCACAGGCCTTTAGTCCCAGCACTCTGGAAGCAGAGACAGGTAGATCCCTGAGTCCAAGGCCAGCCTGGTCTACAGAGTGAGTTCCAGGACAGCCAGGACTACACAGAGAAACCTTGTCTCAAAAAAAAAAAGGGGGTGCGGGGGGGGACAAAAAAAAGGTTGAATTGTGATTCAAATAATTAACTGGGCACATATAAAGCTTTGATAGAGAAAATCAAGTACTTCCATTACCAGTTTCTGCACCTGGGCAGAATACTCCCTCCATTAGACAGGTGATCTGCCTAATATTTGTTTCCTAGAGTTTTCTTGGCTGAACTCTTGAGTAGATATGTTATTACTTCTCAGTAACAGAATTCTCAAGAATAGTTTTAATCTTCAAGATTTTTTTTTTAACTGTTGCTCCCAAATTCTGCAGGAAACACATCTGCACTTTCAGTCCTTCCCCTTCCTCCTGAGACAGAAAGGCTAACACAAGAAGCCCTCCGAGGCCAGACAGCATGTCATATGGCAGATAGCCGTAAATCTGGTGAAGAAATGCAGGTCAGCAGAGCACTATCCGGCCAATCTTCTAATTGGATGGAAAGTGCCAGAAGGCAGCTGGCCTCACCTCCCTGCAGTAGGACTGCACCCTCTCAGGAACTGCTCCAAGCCAGCACCTCAGGCCAGAGCCGACCCAGAAAGCACTCACTGGAGAGGGCAGGGGCCTGTCATCCCCCCCACCCAAACTCATAACATTCACTTCTTAGCAAAAGAGTAAAGGGCCAACTGCGAAGACTGTCCCTTCAGTCCCTCTCGGACCTCGCTGCAAGGATGAGCGGCCTTGCCAGGCCGTTAGGGCTGGGTCCCCTTCCACCGTTGTGGGGCTCCGATTCCAGGGTCCTGTCCCGTCCCCCCACCCCAGGCCGTGCAAGAGCCACTTATGACGCTGGAGGGGGTGAATCGGTCCCACTTCCAACCCGAGGCTGCCGGTCCTCGCCGGAGCAACCGCCAACCCGAGGCCGCCATCCCAGGACGTACCTCACCGGAGCAGCTCCAGTCAGGGGCCGCCATCCCGGAGCAGCTCCAGTCTGGGGCCGCCATCCCGGAGCAGCTCCAGTCTGGGCCCGCCACCCCGGAGCAGCTCCAGTCTGGGCCCGCCATCTGCAGGCCGAGCTCCTTCCGCCCCGACAGGGCAAAGAGTCCCGCTCCCCGCCCTCCGTGCCGCCCCGGCCCTCGGCCCGTCGCCCCGGAACGCCGGGTCAGCCGGCCGGTCCCGCCTCTCCGCCCCGCGGGCCCGAACCTCCCGAAGGGCGGAGGGACCCCGGCCGCCCCGAGAGGAGCGCGCGACCCGGTGGCGCGGGGCGGCGGCGGGGGAGGGGAGAGAGGCGGGGCCGGGGCGGGCTGCTGTGGGGCGGCTGCGCTGCGGCCGGACCGGGGCGGTGATGGCGGCTCCACAGTGACACCTCCTCCTCCTGCTCCTCCTGCCCTCCGCGCTCCCGCCCGCCCGCGCCCGCCCGCCCGCGCCCGCCAGCCGTCTCCCCCTTCCCTGGCGCCTCCGCTCCCCCTCCTCTACCATGCCCGGCATGATGGAGAAAGGGCCCGAGTTCCTGGGGAAGAACCGACCAGCCAACGGCGGCGCCAAGAGCCCGGCGGGCGGCGGCGGCGGCGGCGGCGGCTCCTCGGCCAACGGCGGGCTGCACTTCTCGGAGCCCGAGAGCGGCGGCGGCAGCGACGACGAGCACGGGGGTACCTCGCCGCGCTCCCCGCCCCGCACGCCCGCCCGCCCGGCCCCCTCCCCGCGCCCTCCTCCCCTCGCAGCGGAGCCGCGGCCGCCGGAACTCCCGGTGCCGCCGCAGCCCGCGACCCGCGCCTCCCCGCCCCCACCCGGCCGCGGCCTCGCCCGCGCTCCCGCGGCTGGAGAGCCTCTGCCGCGCCTCTCCCCGGGGGCCCCTCGCCCCGTTCCGTGTCATTTTACCGTATTTCTTGGCATTGCTTTGCAGATGTTGGGATGAGAGTCGGAGCTGAATACCAAGCTCGGATCCCCGAATTCGACCCAGGTAGATATGTCTGCTCGCAGGAAAACCCCGTCTCTCTCCCTCTCTCTCTCTCCCGGGCTTGCTCTGGGGTGGCCGGCGTCGGGACCGGACAGTTACAGGCGCGGGCGTGGGGGGCACCGGGAGAGGGCCGGGCGGGGCCGGGTCGGGCATCGCGCGGGCCGGGAGGCTGGCGGGCTCGGCTAGGCAGGGACACGGGGCATGGCGATACGCGTGTGTGTGTGTGTGTGTGTGTGTGTGCACGGCAAGGTGAACATGGTTTCCTCCCGCGGCCCTTGCACGCCGCTGGCCGGCATCGCCCCGAGGTCGCGCGGGTCCGAGGCCCCGGGCGAGGGGGCTGCAGAGCCGAGGACTGCGGGAGAGGGCGTGCGGTCTGGGTGTGCGCGGACCTGCCCCGGGTCAGACGCCCCACCGACCCGCTCTGGGAACCTGGGGCTCGGCCGCGGGCTGCTGCTGCCCTCCGCCCGGGCCAAGGGCGGGCCCTGAGACCCCCGCGCACCCGGGATCCCGGTTTTTCTTCCCGTCGAGGCGGGGTGGACCTGGGCGGGGAAACGCCCGTGCCAGACGCCGCCCGCCCTCCTCCCGCGCCCGGACCCGGCCAGGGGGAGCCAGACCACAGGACCGCGGCCGCGGCTGCCAAGGAGACATTTTCTCCAGAACAGCCCGGCCCCGGCGCCCTCGGCCGGCGCGGCTTGCGGGCTCCCTCTCTACTTTTCTCCAAACAGGCTGCCTGGCTGTCACGGGATGTGAGGCTGCTCGGGGATTGGGCGAGAGTTCCGCATATGACGGAGGCGCCCTTGCTGGAGCCTCCGGGCCTGGAGCGCCCGGCCGCTCTAACCCAGCCAGACTCGCCCCTGGGTGGGTTCGGAACCGCCCTCCCGCTTTTCCCGCGGTCAGTTTCTGCCCAGGACCCATTCCGAACAGCGCTGGCAGGGTCTGACGCTTGAGTTGTAGTTAGCTGTGCGTACGGCTTACTTGTAATTTCACAAGGGAAACAGCCGTGTCCATTAGTTGTTAGGGTGTACTAGGGGCTTCCGTCCCTCTCCCCTTAGGACAGGGCAGTATATATGGTATTTACCAACTAGGTAGTGGCCGGTCTCTGGAAGAAGAAGAAGGGCAACAGAAGCTTGGTTAGGACAGCTTCCTTCAGTTCGTGTCACAGACGAGTGCTCTCCAGATTTGGGTGGCCTTCAAAGTGACACAGCTGTTGCGATATTCCATTGGAAGGCCATTGCTGTGTTCTGTGGTGGGCCTCCAATAATATTGAGTGTGTTGTGAAATTTTTTTCTCGTTGGCTTAGCTAGCTAATAGGTAGGTTTCTTCACATTATGGTTATGTGTCAGGGCTTAGCTTGACATTGGACAGAAGACACCTTCGCTTAAGGACAGACTGAATTTAATTCTCAGCGCTCTTGTTTTGGGCTTCGAGCAAGTCACTGGCCTTCGCTGAGCTTCAATTTTCCTAGCTGTAAAAAGCTATTGCATGGAATTCGTGCCAGGATTAAATGACTAGGCATATGGCAGTTATTGAGTAAAGATTAGATTTCATAATTATAAAGAACGATTTGGAGCTTTCATTGGTACTCAATTTTTTTTTTTTAATATTGGCGAAGTCATTTCCAGATGGAAGTCAGCAGATGAATTATGTCATAAGCACAGCTCTCTTTTTGCCCTGTTGGGTCAGTCTCAGTCACATTTGTCTCCTAGCTATGTGTGGTTGGTTAGGGGCTGGAATGTGCTTTAGTGCCAAAGCATTTGTCGTTTTCAAATAGAACTCGTGCAACAAATTTCAAACTAGGAAGAATGTGTTTAGGTGGTCTTACATGCCATTATTTGGCATATAAACCTAATTGGTCATGTTTTGCTTTTTCCACCTACACAGAACATTTGTGAAAGGTGACAAAATGTCAATGAAGTGTTACTGTTTTTAAATTAGAATCTCCAATTTAATTACTCTGACTGTAATTAACAGAATAAAGATAAACTTCACATTACTTAAATTTATTTACTTTCTGTTTAACAATGTAGTTCAAGGATACAATTAAAAACATTTACCATTTACATGAATCATTAAGGTATTTTTCTCAAGGAAGTACTGTGTTTCCTCTGCCTCTTGCTGCTGCTTTATTCTAAGTGTTGTGCTGTTTTTCAAAAGTTTTATTTCATGTTAGCTTAGTATAATTAGATACAATAAGTATTACTTTGGAAAAGTTAATAGAAGAAAAGGGAAATTTATTAGCTAATGATAGAAATTAAGAAATAGTAAGTTCTCCTTTTCTCCTTCATAAACCCCCTTCCCCCCGTTTTGTTTTGTTTGACTAGACTGGCCTCATAGACCAGGCTGGCCTCTCACTCACAGATCCACCTGCCTCTGCTTCCAGAGTGCTGGGATTAAAGGTGGGCAAGCCCTCTCCCCACTCCCAATAAACCAATTTTTTTTTTTTTTTTGATGGAAATAAAGCCTTAGATGTAAGTCATTTGGAAGAAAAATTCCTTAGGTGAGAATGTAGAAAAAGTAAGAGTTTTTAGAAGAGGTGATAATGGTGATGGTAGAAATTACACACAGAGAATGAATTACTGTGAGGTCTCAGAAACCCAGGACAAATGGCTAATTATTACCGAGCTGGTAGTTGGGGGTTTGTGTTGGATTTCCTGAAGATTGGCCATTAAGGGACAGTTTGCCTTAAGTGGTCATGCTGGTGTCTTTATGGTTTAATAACTAGATTTCTGATTGTTATCCTTCACTTGTAAATTAGTTGTTCACTAGTTCTTGTATTTGCTGCCTAACTGTTCTGACCCCTGAGAAGTAGCTTTACTTGGTGACCAGGTGCCTTCAAGTTTCTCTGGCACAGTTAGTTACCTGAGGTGACCTTCCTGACTTCCTCAGATTTGTTTTCTTGTTCATTAAAAAGCGAGATACTGCTAAGTACATTCAGGATTAAGAGAAAATATATATGAAACAGTGATTTACAGACCCATAAAAGAAGTTTGAAGAGACAAAGAGTTACATACTTTAAAGTTGACATCTCTTGTTAATGAGTTAAATAACTGATAAATAATGTAATCTTTGATGTATTAAAATATTAAGACTTTGAAATAAAATTATATTCTTTAAATTTATCTATTTATATATAAAAATTAATGTGATAGTATCCATTTTATAAAACACATGGATATTATTTTTTTGTCTTTGAAGTCATTTTGTGTATACTCCCCACAGAATCTCCTGTATCTTATATTTCAAAGTGCTTTGTTGGGGGTTGGGGAGATAGCTCAGTGATAAATAAGAACACTTGCCGTGCTGGCACCTAGACTTGAGCCTGAATCACCAACATCTACATAGCAACCAAACCGTGCTGCATGTGCTTGTAACCCCAGCCTTGGGAGGCAGAGATAGGCAGATCCCAGGAACTTCAGGCCAGCCAGCCTAGCCATAATGGCAAGCTCTGAGTTCAGTGAGAAACTGGGTCTGAAGACAATGAGACAGAAAGTGAAAAAGAGAGACATGGATGCCCTCTTGACATCCTGCTCTGGTGCTCTCAGGGGCACATCCATCCTGAGACAGACGCATAATTGATTAAAACTGTAGTAGTTGTGGTCTGTTCGGTAAAGGAGAGCTTTAATGAGAGAAAAACCCTGGAAGTTTTAAATTTTTAGGAAATGATCTCTCTGTGAGATAAGAAGCATGCTTGCCTAACGTGAGAGGACATTTACTATTGGAGTAACAATAGAATGCCAGTGCTCACAGCCCTCCTCCACGGGGTCACAGGCTTTCTAGGCAGCATGACTGGAGCTGGGCAACATTTATAATACTTCTCAGGCTGGTGTGCAGTTCAAACTCACACATCCTTTATTTCTGGGTTTGACTAGTTAGTATTTCTCAGCTACAGTGGATCATAGGAGGAGAAACCTTACATACCAGAGAAACCACAGTATAGCTTAGATGTGAGTTTATATGCAGATTATCTTGAGAAAGAAAACGGGCAACATACAAGTCTGAAGATTGAGTCCCTTAAAACTTAATGGGGCTGGGAAGACACCTCAGTAAGTAAGTGCTTACCCCACTTTGAAAAATGTGGACCTCAGCTCAGATTCTTGACACCCAAAGAAAACCCAGACATGGTTAATTTCTGGGAAAGTGAAAACAGTTCCTAGGGCTCATTGGGCAGCCAGCCTGGCTGAAGCAGTGAGTTTATAGGTTCAGTGAGAGATCCTGTCTTTTTTTTTTTTTTTTTTTTTTTTGGTTTTTCGAAACAGGGTTTCTCTGTGTAACAGCTCTGGCTCGCTTTGTAGACTAGGCTGGCCTCGAACTCACAGAGATCCACCTGCCTCTGCCTCCCAAATGCTGGGATTAAAGGCGTGCGCCACCAACGCCCTGCCGTAAATGACTTCTTTTTTTTTTTTTTTTTTTTTTTGGTTTTTCGAGACAGGGTTTCTCTGTGTAACAGCTCTGGCTTGCTTTGTAGACTAGGCTGGCCTCGAACTCACAGAGATCCGCCTGCCTCTGAGAGATCCTGTCTTAAGAAGAGAGTGTAGTCAGAGTAGTGGCGCATGCCTTTGAAACCAGCAGAGGCAGATGGATCCTTGTGAATTTGAGGCCGACTTGATCTACATAGTGAGAGTGAGTTCCAGGACGCTCAGGGCTACATGGAGAGACCCTGACTCTAAATAAGTAAACAAACAGGAGTGTCATAGAAGAAGACTCCGTATCTTGACCTACATGCACATGTGCACACATGTATATACCACACACAATTCATGCTCCCATGTCACAAGGAAAGTCTTTACCCACATGTGAAGATACTATACCAATAATACAGAACCCAGTTTATAAATAGTTTTTAAGTGTTTAGAGCATCTCAGTCTCGGGATCTAAATTCTTTTAGTTTAGTATATTTGTTCACCAAAGTACTTGTTTTTAATGTCTCAAAGAGAGTCTTTAAAACTTACAGATTGCTGTTTTTGCACTTTGAACTTCGCTATTAACATAGAAATCTGATCTCACTCCTTATACTTTGCATCTTAGTGGTCCATTGTCCTATATGTATATATTATCAATTTACCAATTTCATTTCTGAAAAACTCTGAAATAGATGCTTATATCTATCGTCTCTGTTATTATAGATGAGGGAAACTGAGGCACAAGGAGATACCTTCAAGGTGGCATACTTGCTGTGACTGAGAGTCTGAAATCTCCAGTCTACACTCTTAACCAGTACACTAAAATACCTTTACCATACACATTATTTCTTGGACCTGGTTGATAGGTGATGTATAGCTGAGAAGGTTGGTGTCCATCATTAGGGAAAGAACAGTGTGAAATGTCTAACTAGACCTTCTCTGTTGTTAGGCCTCTTACATAAACACCTTTATCATTCCACATTAGAAGAACAGTTACTGCCCTCAACTTTGACACCTGTTTCTGCCATATTAGATCCTTAGTTACAATATTGAAATTTTGGGGGAAAATCATAACTGGTATTTTAGATGGAGAAAAAAAAAGCAATACCTATTTAAGAAGAAATATTTAATGGGACTCATCAGACTTCTGTAATTCAAGAATGAGGTCCAGGGGTGGAGTGATGGCTCAGTGGATAGAGGTGCTTGCCACCAAGCACAGGCTCTGTCCCTGGGACTCACATCAAAGCTGTCCCCTGATGTGCACACACATGTGCTAACATGAGGTCA
>CAJQZJ010004750.1:14021336-14035198 GCA_907164525.1 Lophiomys imhausi | reverse complement strand
CTACAAGTGTGTCTTATAAACGTGCACTGGAGTGGTGGAGGGCCCGAGCTCTCCGGTTGAGCTGTATATGAACTGTAGGGTCTGCTTAATGTGTAACTTTGCTAGTGAGGCAGATGCTACTTAGCAAACACTTTTTTCTTTAGTATTTATGAGAAACGTTCACATGGGAAATCCTTAAACAGCTGCTTCACTGTTGCAAAGCAATAATAAATTTTGTTTTGATATTAACATGTTTTAATTTGTATGGCACTATATTCGGGATATGTAATATGTGTATACTACTGTGATACCCTTGGAAACTGCTCTGCCTTGCTTATAATAGAAATGAGTGATGCAGTGCTAGGACCAATTTGAATATGCCTCTGTGGCGAGTCTTTCAAAGCCGAAAAGCGCAACAAGATCATTCTCGTTCCTAGGGTTTGAGTAGTACATTATGCCTTTCCTGTTGTTACCAACTGGTCGCTGACAGTGTGAACATTTCCCTTCTTTTCTCCCCTAGTGGAAAGTGGAGACAGGGGTCAGTCAGATCTGGCAGGAATCTGTCTGTGCTTCTGTATCTTCCTTGTGTTCATTCTAGTTCTGCTGTGGTCTCAGTGGTGTTCTTTAGGTGTCCAAATGGGACATCATTAGTGCCTGTAGGATCAGCTTTCCTCCCGTTTCTCCCATGTGTATGGCCTGTTTCATGCGATGCAGCAGTGATTGGCTATTCTCAGAAAAGTATCCATTTACTTGGTAGCATGGAGGAACGTGGTGTACAATGTTTACAGTTGTCGGATCAGTCCACCTCGGAAACATATTCATTTCTTAGTGCTTAAAGATTCAGCCCTCTTATCTTTATGCTATTTCAGGAAAAACAAAAGTTTAAGAAGAGGCTGGCTTTAGATTTTAGTCCTCATTTTCCCTGCTATGGCATCTAGAACAGGGAGCGGAAGCACTGTGTCCCAAGGGCAGTGCCCGTATTGAAAGTTGCTGCCTCTCCTGCACCTCATACTGCTGATCCTTCAAAGAGAAAGGAAGTTGCAAATCTAGAAATTGTCTCTGTAGATTTAACTCATAGTTTAAAACCCAAAGCTAGAATGGTTCATAAAGTAGAAGGCAGTTGGTTTGACCATTGATAAAAATGTGAAGATGGTAAATCTAGTACATGAATAGCCAAAAGGAAGTGGAAGTAAGAAACTAGTACTTTTGTGTCTGGAAGACACACTTTTGGTTTGAAGTATTTTTTGTGTTGTAGCAGAGGCCGTGAGAGCGGACATCTTGGAGCCTGTCAGCCTCTGGTATGATACCTCAGATAATAATCCTTCAAATCTCCCATTGTTTTGGGAGTGGAACTGAACTTCCACCATGGCAGAGGTGAGTGCAGGACCCAGAGTGAAGAAGCAGCAGTGAACCGTGGAGAGGAAATCCATGATCGTGATTTGGACTTCACTGTCTGCGCAGCCATTGTTGTCTGTATGCTGAGTAATAAAGAAATTGACAGGAGGTAGAAAAACGCAGAGGTGTGAGCTTAAAATGTATATCCTGGTTGTTGAAAAGAGTACATCCTCAGAGTGTCTAGATACCAATGCTCTCATTTCAAACGTAGACCTTTGACAAATTTGTATTCCCCAATATAAGCATATTAAATCTCTCTTTTAAGAATTATTGTTGTGAGAAGTAGGGAGAGTCCTGGGAAGTCCTGCTGCCTTTGAGCCCCTCCCCACTGTGAGTACTGTGTCTTTCTCTCTCTCTCTGTCTCTGTCTCTCTCTCTGTCTCTCTCTCTCTCTCTCTCTGTCTCTCTCTCTGTCTCTCTCTCTCTGTCTCTCTCTCTGTCTCTCTCTGTCTCTCTGTCTCTCTCTGTCTCTCTGTCTCTCTCTGTCTCTCTCTCTCTCTGTCTCTCTGTCTTTCTCTCTCTCTCTGTCTCTCTCTCTCTCTCTCTCCACCAAAAGCAGTGCCCCTGCAAACTTTCTGCTTTCCAAGCCCTGACCATAACGGGGGAACAGTGTCTATGTGCCCCTAAAGTGTGAGTGAACACAGTCCTCCAGGTCAGAGTTTGGGTTGTTGAAGGAGTGCCTGTGTCAGTCTTTACATAAGAAAATTACCTTTAACAAAAATGAGAGATGTTTAAAAATATGTGTGTGGTGGTATATCTGTGTTGGGTAAGGAAGAATAGTGATGGGAAATAGGAAATGTAGACCATCAAAAATGTGATGGTAGCAATCCCGTGGTTCCATTTTTCTTAATTCCAGACAAATTTTTAAAAATTTTGTCAATTATTTAAAGTAATTACTTGCAAGAATAGGAAGTCTAGAAACTTGACTAAAAACAATATTTTCCTCTCTGGAGATTCACAGCCTATATTCTGGAGGGTCTCCAGATGGTCGTCCCACTGATCTTCAAAAATTGGCCTCTTGCCCTTAGAAGTGGACTCTTCATTCAGATGTGCCTTAAACCATTTGGTGGATTTAACCTTAGCGTTTACCTCCCTTGTGAGGAAACAATAGATTGCCTTGTTTGTTACATCATGTGACCAGCATGGGCACCTCTCCACACCACCCCCCACCCCGGGGTACAGAGTGGAACTCAGTGGCCCTGACACCATTTACTTGTTCCTCATCTCTGCACTGCACTTAAGTCTGTCCTCTGACGCCCTGGTTAAGAGTCTTGTGAAGGAGCCATCCTATTCACCAGCTGCCGCTCACCCTCAAATGGCCTTAGAGTTTCATCTGCTAGACAATATGCTGAAGCCTATTACTTTGTACAGGTTTTTAAAGGATTCCATCTTCTACCCAAAACAAACTGTTGAGCATTTTGGACTACATAGATGACAAAGCGTCCACCATTGACCAGAAATGGTTCAGTCAGTAAAGTGCAAGGCACAGGGCCTTGGTTCAATCCCTAGAACCAAGGTTTAAAAAAAAAAAAAAAAAGAGGTATGGTAGTGTGCACTTGCAGTCCCAGTCCTGGGAGGCGATGGCTGGCAAGTCCCAGGGACCCTTTGGCCTGCCATCGTCACCTACTTGATGAGTTCCAGAACACAGAGAGACACTGTCTCAAAAAAAACAAGACGGGATGTACTTCAGGAACAACATGTGAGCTTGTCCTCTTGTTTCCACACACTCATACACATGGGCATACAGACACACACACACACACCCTCCCTTCAAGGCACCGTGTGTGGCCCCATCATTTGAGGAAGAACAAGAGAAATAAACCTTATGGTAAAGAAAATCCCATTTCCCGAGCACATTGTATAGACTTGGCACTGCAGCAACATTGATGCTGCTTGTGTTTTCTCAAGATTTTTCCACATCATGGCGTGAAACTCTGGAGTTGTCAGAACACAGGAACAAGCAGGTGGGACTGCCCATTCTAGAGGCAGTGACTAAGGGGCTTCAGCTAGTACAAGGCCTGCAGAAGATTGTTTTCTGGGTACATTTGTTCTCAGGACACCAGATGGTTAGGGTCAGGGTCTACACGGTAGTGAGGGCCTGGCCTGAGTTCATTATAAACGTGTCTGGGTGGAGTGAAAAAGAGGCTTCAGAAACACTGCAGTCTTGTGAGAAATGCCTCTGAGCTTAGGGTCTGTAATTTTGCAAATATGACAGTACTGATGCCAGAAATTAGGCTTGTTAAACAAGTAGATTAAGGGAGGGAACAGCCAGAAGTAATCAAATTCTGGGAGAGGGAGAAAAAGAATGTAAATGAAGCAGCCCTTGTGAAAATTAATACTGAGAGAGCATCCTATCTGGCTTGTAGTCACTTTCTCTTCTATGAAGCTATCTCGTTGTATTTAGAATTGGCACAGAACCCTCTTAAAAGCTGCTACTTCCTAAAGAACTACTTGAGTGTTGACAGTAACTACTATGGGTAACCTAGGATTTCTGTTGCCATATAAACCCTCAGTGTAACTAACTAGGTCGCTGTTAGAATTCATCTTGAACCATGAAATTTAGTTTGGATTTAAAGGGAGTGTACATTTGTCTGGTTGATTAAACACAACTGATCTCTGTGTTGTCACACGTATCTTTCTTTTA
The DNA here is from genome assembly GCA_907164525.1 of Lophiomys imhausi. Taxonomy (NCBI): domain Eukaryota; kingdom Metazoa; phylum Chordata; class Mammalia; order Rodentia; family Muridae; genus Lophiomys; species Lophiomys imhausi. The sequence continues at coordinate 14,031,181 of CAJQZJ010004750.1, read as the reverse complement.
GAACAAAACACATGTGGGCATATCTTACGAACCCAAGTTTCTGTTTAAAGTGAGCTGTAGTTAAATGTTAGTGTCAGATTTCTCATCCAAAAAGCTCTAAAGTAATGGGACTCCCCACCAGGCAAACCCAGCTGGGTAAATCTATTTGGAGATATTTGTTCCCAAATCCCAGTTCAAAGTGAGAGTGGACTGTAAAAGCGGGGATGGTTCCCATTGCTGTGGGATTTTAGGTGTTCTTGCCAGCCATGTCAGTGTGCACACCACATCTGCAGTCTTAACGCACCTTTGTCTCATGTCCTCATCCCTGACCACATCAAGTGGTGGCTATTTAAGACTCCTTTTTTTGTTGTCTTTCTCATATCTTCCATGAATGATTATTTTCTGATATAAACACAGTTATCAAAGTATAAATAAATATCTTTTGACTTGTTTTTTTTTTTTTTTTTTTTTTTTTGGTTTTTCGAGACAGGGTTTCTCTGTGTAGCCCTGGCTGTCCTGGACTCACTTTGTAGACCAGGCTGGCCTCGAACTCGCAAAGATCCGCCTGCCTCTGCCTCCCAAGTGCTGGGATTAAAGGCGTGCGCCACCACTGCCCGGCTTTTGACTTGTTTTTTGACCAAAGTACATCTGTTTGTAAATTTGAATCCTTTTATTTCCTTTGGAATTCAGCTCAGCAGATTATCACCCATTTTAAGTTCTGAAGCACAGTTGTTGACCTCAGCTGCATTAATCAGCTACTGCCTTTCCTTGCTGGTAACATGTTCTAGTAGCAGTGTGTGCCCTTGTTAAGGTTAAGGCAGAGTGAGGAGCACAGACCTGATTCTCCCAGAAAAGCAGTTAAGGGTCCTCATACACACACACACACACTCTTAGAGCTGGTAGATGGGCTAACTGTATCTTCCCTTTCCATAACCCATCAGACTGTGATAATTCTGATTTTATAATTTAATTATTCCTATTTGTTGGTACCCTGGTGGGGTAGGCAAGTAGTCATGGTAAAGTTACTATTAAGCCCCAAATTACCTTGCTTTTCATCTTGGGGTACCATACAGCACACTCAGTCCATGAGGGGATAAAGAGATGGCTCCTTCCCATCCAGTTTTGTTTACAAACGGTGTTGCTCAAATTTAGGTGACTGGCTACTAGGGAAATAAATGAATATGGAATTGAGGATGGAACAAAGAATTCAATGCTTTGCAATAAATGGACTATATTTGAGAGTTCAAGAGAGGATTGGAGAAAATGAGTATGTAAAAACTGGTAAGTCTCTGATTGTTCAGTTGAAGGCAAGTGGCCGGCTCGATGAAATGACGCGATTGGCGTTTTCATCCGTGACCTTGACTGATCGCTTAGCCTCTGTCTCAGAACTGAGACATGAGCAGAGTTTATCAGAAAGGCTGTTCATTGCTGGTACTTGTGTGTGCATGATGTGTAGAACACGGAGCTCTCCTCACCGACCCTTCACAGGTGTATTATTTACTTTGCCTTCCAGGTGTCCGCAGATATGGTAAAGATTTTCAAGCTATTGCAGATGTAATTGGCAACAAGACTGTTGGCCAAGTGAAGAACTTCTTTGTAAACTACAGGCGCCGGTTTAACTTAGAGGAGGTATTGCAGGAGTGGGAAGCAGAACGAGGAACCCAGGCTTCTAATGGTGATACTTCTGCTTTAGGGGAGGACACAAAAAGCGCTTCTCATGTGCCGTCAGGGAAGAGCGCTGATGAAGAGGAGGAGGTGTGTTTGTGTCTGGAATCTGAGCTGATCTGAGCTGAGGGATCACTCCTGCGTGCTGGTGTCTGTAAGGGTGATGTGTGAGGGCTAGCTAAATGAGCAGGAGGCTGACAATGCACTTCCTCGGTGACGCTTCTCTCGTGACTGATGAGTCCTAATGGCTTGCCGACTTCTGGTCCTATCAGAGCGGAAAGTGTATTATTTCTACTGTTAAGCTGTTTACTAATAAAGATGTCTGTTTGGTAGCCTTGTTGGGTTTTTTGTTTTTTTGATTTTGGTTGGGAGGAGGTTGTTTATTTTTTGTTTTGTTAAAAATAAAAGAAGCGTGTGCTTCCAATAAACACTGGTGTTATGTTTTGTTTTGGTTTTATTTATTTTGGTTTATTTTTTCCTGTGACAGCCCAAACTATATTGTATCGAGTTTGTTAGGACTTAAATCTCATACATGTATCTTTGTTTCCTCACCTCTAGGCACAGACCCCACAGGTTCCTGGGACTCTGGGTCCATCACCTCCTGCCCCATCATCCACTCCAACACCAACAGTCCCCATTGCCACTCTGCACCAGCCTCCACCACTTCTCCGTCCAGCACTGCCTGCTGCCCCTGCTCTTCACCGGCAACCTCCTCCACTCCAGCAGCAGGCTCGGTTCATCCAGCCCCGGCCGGCTCTCAATCAGCCTCCACCACCTCTCATTCGCCCTGCTAACTCTATGCCACCCCGCCTAAACCCAAGACCAGTGTTGACCACGGTTGGCGGTCAGCAGCCCCCTTCACTCATTGGTATTCAGACAGACTCGCAGTCCTCACTGCACTAGTTAAACTGGACAGAGTGGCGGTAATGGTTCACCCTGTTACACCAGTGCTCACCTGACTGATCCAAAAGAGGAAAACTAGTCCCTCCTAGATCCCGAGGCTGCAAGCTAGTTCTGTGGTGGTGGACTAGCATAAGTGGGTGTTGCACAGCCTCCTTCCCAGGGTTCACCAGCACGATCCCATGGGAGGAAAAGTGCTCTATATACCAAGGGGTTTTTGTTTATTTTAACTGTATTTATTTTATTGAGGTTTCTTACTTTCCTGCCTCTTCATACTCAAAAATATTGACTAAGGAATTATAAAAACTCCTTAAGTTCCTTAAGGATGTTCAGCTTTTTGCTTTTTTCTTTAAATTAAAAAAGAACTTTCCTATGTTAGGAGTGCAAGAATAAATAACCTGCATTTCAGATTTTGATATGTTCATATTTAAGAAATTATAGCTTCATATCCCTTTTTTCAAAATATGTTGCTTTTTTTCTAAAGGAATTCTAATATATTCCTTTAAAAGAAAGCAATTAAATCAATTGCAAAGCAATTATATGAAACCACAAAGAATGTATTGAAACTGCTAATCCTTTAACATAGTTTGGGGTCCTAGCTCAGAGTCCTTGTTTAAAGGCCATTGACCCTATTATCTATCAGTAATAGAGGTTTGGAGTCATTTCACATGCAGGAAAAAGGACTTAAAATTTGGCGAGATATAATGTTTTTAAGTTCTTTAAAAATGTTAATTTTGGGAAAAAAATGTTCCTAAATGCTATTTGCTTTTAGCTTGTATCTGCCTGTGTTTGGAATTTACAACATTCTTTTGTCAGTTATGTAGAGACGGTGGTTATGGAAACATTTATTTGCAGATTATCATCTGAACTTAAAGTTGCCCTCATACTCACCAGTGTAGGGTCTGTTTCTAATACAAAGGGTGTTTTTTTTCCTGGGTGGATCCCTGCTGAACATCTGGATGCGGTTGTGTGGTCCTTGCAGCCAACCAATGTTTATGGTTTGCTTTAGGGCTGGCTACATCGCAGGCATCACTTCACTAGATGAACTTGAGAAGTTGTTGGATTATTGCAATAATTGTGCCATTAACTGAAGTACTGAGACCCATTTTTATGAAGAAACAGAGACAAAGTCTTTTTATTCCAACACAAGATCATTAGCACCCACAAAGAATATTTTACAGTAAAAACATTTCAGCAGTCATGTTACTGATGGTTTTGATAGAATGACTTCATATTAGAAGCGTTGCTTGTTGCAGAGGGATAGATTGCTAGGGCCACAGGCTGCCCACTTCAAAGGGGCCATCTATTCCGAGTACTGAACAACAGTTCCTTCATGGACTCTCTAGCCTAAAAGAGCCCTAGGTTTAATTAAATTCATTGGTCAGTTTTAATTTCAGGTTTTCCTTCATAGGGACCCTCCATTCTAACGTAACTGAAGGTGGCTTGCAGGAGGGGACCTTTTTTTTCTCATTGGATCACCTTAATAAGTTTATGCCCCATATAAAGTGTAATTGATTTTAAAATAATATTAAAGAATTTATAATTATTTTTACTTTAAAAGCCATGGAAGACGGTTACGTACTTAAACTGTCTAGAGCATTTTTTAAAGCACTTGTCTTGTGTATGTGCGTATTATAACTTAATGGCTTTCACGGTCCTGTCTCTTGTCGGTAGACCTTCAGTCCAGTCTGTGGGAAATGTCAGTCGAGTTGGTCAGCACCAGCAACTGTCCAGGTGTTCAGTATCTTGCGGTTCATTTAAAATCTGTTCTGTCCCAGACATGGACCCATGATGCTGTATCTGAGGGACGTGTTGCAATTTTATTTACAAACACTAGAGCACACAGTAGAAAACTCATAGTTTCATTAGTAATATGATACATGTATATAGTGAGGTGTCTTTATTGTGTGCTTTGCATATTTTGTAAATATTTTGCACGTCATTATTTTCCTTTTTGTTTGAGCAGTGTTCGGCCTGGAAGAGTAATATGCTTGCTGCTTAAAGGATTAAAGATTTAAAGGTGTCCATGTCTTCTATTTTCATAGAACCTCATGTTGTATAAGAATTTAGGACCTCTTCACTGTGAAATTCTAAATACTGGTATATATGTAAAGCAAAACCTAGAAATCTCTTAATGACCATTTCCGTTAATTCTGAAGTTATTTTTAAGAGATCTTTTATAGCGTAACTAAAAATAAATCACACTATTGCTACATCTGTTAAAATTAACGAAAAAGTATTTAATTCTAGTGTGATGATGTAGGTGGAAACAAAGGTAAGGTATGATCAAGAGTAAGCTTACAATTGAGTAAAGCAGAACATACAAGAAAATGAAAGAATGCAAAATTCCGTCTTAATGAGGACCTACTTTTAGTTATAGTGTGGGGAGTAAGCCAAGAGTGAGTGACAGACATTACTTCCAAAAATAGGAAGTGCTTTGATTAAAAGTACAAAGTTCAGTTATTGAGTAGGTATGTTATATTAGTGCTCCCTCCTGTCCTTTAAATATCCTTAGCCCTGGCTAAAATAGGGAGGGACACCAGGACCCTCAGGAAGAAGGTAGCTCAGGACTCAAGGTTTGTCATTCTCTGCCGTTCTCCAAAACAAATGACAACCACATTCTGATGGCAGGAAATACACGAACAAGAAACCAAAATGACACTTACAGATCACCTTATTTGTAAGGCAGTAGGAACTGAATGCAGAAAGAACCCACGTGAAGCTTAGGAGACCTCCTGTATTATTAGCACAACAGCTGTTTCATGGTCACTACCTTGTGGGTCACTAACTTTTCCATGTATTTATGGGGGTTATTAGTACGTTTTACAGGCTGTGATCTGAATAGCCCCAACAATGGCTGTCTCCTGAGAGAAAAGCCAAGAACCCAGTAGTTGTTCAGTCACAAGACCGGATGTTTCAACAGTCCTGAAGTGGTGCTGGAGTCCCGGGGATCTCCTAGAGCGCTGCTGGTTTTCAGTCTGTGTTGCAATCCTACCAAACTAGTAAGTTCTGACACCATTGGAGGGACGCCTCCACAGTAGGATGGCTGAATTTGCCAGTGAGAATGACGTCAAGCAGGGAAAAAGCGAAAGAAAATCTGGGAAAATTGAAAGAAAAGCTTCTGTTTTCCCCGTCCTTTTACGTGGGGTGCCATCAGAAGGTGTGGCCTGGGTTCAGGTGGCTCTTCCCAATCAAGAAAGTCCCTGACAGGTGTGGACAGCTGCTTGGGTTTTAGCTGATCCCAGATGTGGTCAAGTTGATAACCAACATGATCTGTCCCATGTACAGTTCACCCTAACTCTTTATCAGTCTCTTAATGAAGGACCATTATAGCACCTGGAGGGCTTTGATTTGTGTTGTTTATCACACAAAGTCATAGGTGTCATGGCATTTTCAAGCAAACTTTCTCATCCCCCCCAGCCCCTGCCTTCCCTTGGATCTATGCGTCCTCGTGTCTTTTGTCCCTTCCCCTGTCCTCAGCATCTCCTTTATCCCTGAAACTGAATGAGGGAGCAATGAAGAGAGGTGGTAGTTGCGCTGAGATGTTTGCAAGCTGTCATTAACAAACCAGAGACTACTGACAAGACTTCCTGATGAGACGTCTTAGGTGTTTAAGGACAGTGATGGAGTGCAGTTAGAAGTGGGTCTGAGATGCCAGAAAAAAAGACTACATAACCCAAAGGATGTCACTAAGGCAAAACAAACAACAGCAGCAAAAACAAAAACTGTCTGTAGCAAGAGGCTTTTATTATATTATACACGCTACTTATTTTACTATATTTAACACCTTTACCTCCTTTCCACCCCTTGTTCCTCCCAACCCCACAACACTATGCAGGAGACAAAGAAGGTTAAAGGTGAAAGGGGGCGTAGTTCTCTTTAGGCTACTTCCTGCTGATTAGGATTGTTGGGTTCCTTGAGGGCAATAGCAGTCTCAGCAGAAGTCCAGCAAACCAGGAGACATCAGCAGGAAGAACAAGCAGCAGTTTGGGGGAGCACCAGCAGCTGGGAGAGCAGCAACTGCTTTCTACCTTGTAGCCCTTTCTCTTCTTTGTAGAGCCCCCTTTCTCCTCAGGACTCTGGCTTTTTAATCTCTCAAGTCCTCAGAGTTAAACTTGCTCAGCTGGCTAAGCCACACCCCTGCTAGCTCACGAGACAGTTAATACTTTACACCTGTGTCTTAAGCAGCCTCACACCTGGGATTAAACAAAAACATTCTCATAATTGGTTATTTTAGTGAACTCATACCACATTTTCTCCTTTTAGTTCAAAGAATGGTGTGTATATGTGTGTGTGTGCTACATATAACAAATTTATCAGATCTATCAAGATTTATATTTACAATGTCCAGTCCATTTGTATTTAGCAACCTTAGACAAAGCATTCATTATCTATCTATACCTACCTTAGAGTTCTGTACCTATCTATATCATTTTCTGGTTTTATTTGGATTTATCAACCTATAACATCTTTTAGACCTGAAACATAATCTTAAATCCTATACAACTAACTTTAGTTGTAAGATTATAATTATTTAGGCTTCAACTCCATCAGAGACTTTAGAAGGAAATTAAATTATTACCTAAAGAATGTAGGAAGTGTTAACCAAGCAAATTGCAAAACTATGGTAATGACAGAGGTTACTGACTACCTGAAGAGTCACCCATGGTTTCTCTGTGTTGTTGGGACATCCAGTCTTCATCCTACTGGCTGAGAATATCTGACAAACTTTTCTGTGAAGCAGAAATATTAAAGGACTGGCCGGCCTACCGTATCTCTGTAACATTGGTCAGTCGACTTTTCGGTGTCCTGCTTGTTCACAGATTGGACAGACAGCCTGCTATCAGCAGTTTTTTTGTCCAATGACGATCTTGCCACAATTGTTTCTTTAATGCCCATCATCTTTTATACTCGGGGTGCTGCCAAGAGCAGATGTCTGTCAGAAAAACATTTTCTTATTAAAACATCTTAAATGCCATTTTCTGTAGGTCTCTGAGGTTTTTAAAAACTATTATCTGTCTATCTAAATAGACAAACATTGATTGCTTTTTTATCTATGTACTATCTACCTACCTTCAAAAACATATACAAGAGACTAAACACAGCATATTTCTGCAATTAACTAATATCTAACAAAACTATTGGTTAGATTGACTATTAATTTGTATTTTTAAATTATCCCATACAGTTTTCAATAGTAGCTTTCAAATGGACTGGAACTAAAGATTGCATTTTTGAATGAGTACAAAGACTTTTTCAGTGAATTAAATGCTTTTTTGTATCAGTAGTTTTGTTTGTTTTTTAATTTTTATAACCTTGTAACTTTCGACTGCTCTATCTTGGTAACAACTCTCAGCTCCTCTTGTCTGAAATGGCTCATACGTTTTGTTGTGGAGCCTTGAGGTAAGACCCCAGAGTTTCTTCCTGACTGCAAAAGATTACCTTGTACAACCCTCAGGGACATATATTCATTTGTCCAATGCTGACCTCTCCCAAAAAGTTTACAGATGCCAGAAAATCTCGGCCCAAACGGCTTTGTGTGTTGTTACTGTAGTTCCCAGAGTTTACATGCAAGCCATTTTGACGTGTGGCTTAAAAAGTACCATATTCCTTACCATTCTGAATATTTTGGCCTCTGAGGCTGTTAACAATTTCTTTGTAAATGGCCAAACACAACAATTAAAACACTGAGTGTTTTGATATCTGAGGCTTTTGGCAGCTGCTGGGAAAGTGAATGGTGGTAATCTCTTAATCCCACCTCTGGAGGCAGTTATTTTGAGATTAACCCGTTCTCTGAACAGGCTGTTTCTCTTTCATCAGACCTAAACCTGTGTGTTCTCTCCAGTGCTTTTTGCTTTTTAAGCCCTTCAACTTCTATTTCAAACTCTGTAGTAGCATAGCCATTTCTGCAATCCTTTTATCATACCCCTCCTTATCCATTTGCAGCTTTTCAAATTGTTTAAGCATTCTCCCCATCTTTTTTTGAAATATCATACAGGAGGAAAAACAACATACAAAAATCCATTCTCAACACAAAGCAGGAGAGAACCCAGTGGCATCAGCCATCATGAACCTTTTGCTGACGTCCTGAAATGCACTGTCCACTCCCTCAAATCCTGCCGTCTCCTCCACAGCATTAGATAGGAGATTGCCATTATGTCTTGCCTTAGGTCTGAGTGCCACTTGTAGCAAGGTGGCTTTTACTAATTTGTATTAATTATACATTCTGATTTACTATATTTAATATCTTCACCTCCCTTCCACCCCTTGTTCCTTCCAACCCCCAACACTATGCAGGAGTTAAAGAAGGTTAAAGGTGAAAGGGGGCGTAGTTCTCTTTAGGCTACTTCCTGCTGATGTCTCCTGGTTTGCTGGACTTCTACTGAGACTGATATTGCCCCCAAAGAACCCAAGGATCCTAATCAGCAGGAAGAACAAGCAGCAGTTTGGGGGAGCACCAGCAGCCGGGAGAGCAGCAACCTCTTTCTTCTTTGTAGAGCCCCCCTTTGTCCGCTCTCTCAAGTCCTCTGAGTTAAACTTGCTCAGCTGGCTAAGCCACGCCCCTGCTAGCTCACGAGACAGTTAATACTTTACACCTGTGTCTTAAGCAGCCTCACACCTGGGATTAAACAAAAACATTCTCACAATTGGTTATTTTAATAAACTCACACCACAACCATCTATCAAATGGAGCAGGAAAACACAACCAGTGGGGGTCCTGTTGGATCCTTATTACTAAGTCAACACACAGGGGACATGTGCCTTACTCTATAGTCAGTTTTCCCATACACTGTTAAGAGTGTGGCTGATTCAGAGCAAACAGCTGAGAGTCAAAGCCCAGCCTGAGAAAAGGAGCAACCTTGAGTTCATATTTTGATTTCACAAAGTGCTGGCCCTGAAGGAACTTGAATTTCTACCAAGGGGCTTCTTCACAATTTTTTAAAAATGGAGATTTGTCTTATTTAACCCTTTGATAGAAAAGACAGTCCATTTTGCTTATATTTCCTATAATATGAGGTATGAGAGTAAGGAACAGTCTTCAGGGCTATCCACATTTCACCAGCTGTATAATCACAGCAGGCCTACGTTAGATAGTAGAATGTTAAAGTCAGGTGCCAAATACATATGGACTGGACATTGGGAATGTATGCTAAGCCATATAACTCTTATAATCGTGGCCTATTTATTTCTGTTGTTTTGTATTGTATTTATAGTTATAAGAAAAAGAACCATTATTTGGACTGAAAGGGAGAGCTGTTGGGGGGAAAAATAAATACCTTAAACTAAAAAAAAAAAAAAAA
>CAJQZJ010004750.1:13977299-14020936 GCA_907164525.1 Lophiomys imhausi | reverse complement strand
TGGGGAGGAGGGTGGAAGGGTGGGACTGGAGGGGGGAGTAGGGAGGGGATTGTGATTGAGATGTAACTTGAAGAAACAATAAATAAATTATTAAAAAAAAAAAAAAAAGAACAATAAGACCCGTAACTGACTCATTCAGACACCAGACACACGAGGTATGAAGAGAGCAGGCATACAGATTCAGCGCAGATGCCCTGGAACAAACCCAGAAAACATGACAACAATGAAGCCTGGTCTTTAGAACGTATTGATCAAGCAGTAGCTAGTAACATGGCAGGACATGAGGTTTCTAAGCTAGAATTGCAGCTGCTAGGTACATAGGCTTGGAGAGTATATTTTATGTGTACGCACTAGTGAATGCAGTGCTAGTAGACAGTTGCAAGCTGCCATCCGGGTTCTGGGAACTGAACCTGGGTCCTCTGGAAGAGCAACTGGTTCTCTTAACCACTGAGTCATCTCTCCAGCTCCAGAAAGAGCATCTTTGAAAAGAAATATCAGTTTGGAGAGAAGATCTGCCCCGCTGCCTGTCTTTTTGTAGTAGTCACCCCATGGATAGGCAGAGCTGAGGGCAGAGTTATTTGATGAAACAGAAAGGCTCACCTGATGTTGGGCAGAAAGAAACCCACAGGTGTTGGTGCAGCACACTTTGTAAGCCAGCAAGTGTTCTTTGTGCAGCACAATCTGAGGCTTGCTTTCCACTGGGGACTGGTTTGCTGCTGTACCACACTTCACATGTCACCTGACGAGAAGACTTTGCACTGTGGCCCATAACGGAAGTTAAATGTGCAACTTCAATCCCAAGGAAAAGATGTTTTCTCCTTGACTGGTCACATCTATCATGGCCAGATGATAGAAAGTGTGCTCTTTTTCTTTTTTTCCAAAATTGTATTTTTATTGGTTCTATGAGATTTTCACATCATATACCTAGATCACACTCATCCCAAGTCCTCCCATGTCTGCCCCTCCTGCCCTTGTCACCTCCCTACAAATAAACAAACAAATGAAAGTCCAATTTGTGCTGTCCATATATTCACTGGGGCATGTTCAAACTCCCAGTGACCCCAGTGACCCACCCCCTAAAGAAAACTGAGTCCTTCTCCACCTGCACCCCCATCGGAAGCCATCAATTGGGGAGAGCACACCTCAGCATCCTTACCACACTTCTTTTTTTTTTTTTTTTTTTTTTGTTTTTAGGTTTTTCGAGACAGGGTTTCTCTGTGTATCCTTGGCTGTCCTGGACTCACTTTGTAGACCAGGCTGGCCTCGAACTCACAAAGATCCGCCTGCCTCTGCCTCCCAAGTGCTGGGATTAAAGGCGTGCGCCACCACCGCCCGGCCTTACCACACTTCTTAAAAAGAGTTCTCATCTATGACTTCCTCTTTGGCTGTTCCTTTTTCAGGGGAGGGTTTGTGGGGAGGGGAGGGGCTGTGACAGAAGCCTTCCATGTCCCTCCTTCCACAGACATTGCTGTCACTGCCAAAGCTGGAGCTCAGATCTCAGTCCTCCTCATGATTTCTGACAACAGCACAGAACACAAACATGATCCCCTGCTACAACGACACCATGGACCCAGACAAGGCCCTTGGAGGCAGCACTGCCCAAACATCACTCAGGTGACAGTGCAGGCCACTCACATCAACATGGCCCTTGCCATCAACACAGACCCCGGCTGCAGTAGGACCATAGACCCAGACATGGACCTCAGCGACGTCATGGACCATGGTAGGTCCTCGAGGATGACCAATCCAGAAAGTGAACCATTCCCCATTTCAGGCCTTGGCCATTACCCAGGGACAGGGCCATCCCCATCCCGTGGCCACCGGGCAGCGTGTTCAGGAGGGAGTCTGCATTTGCATAAGCCCCAGACTGCTGCTCACACATCTGCTTACCCCACCAAGCATCTCCCACCCGGTCGCACATTCGTTGATCATAGTGGCTCCTACAGGCCCAGGACAACCTTCGCCAGGTCCCGCTTCTGCCCACCTGCACTGAAAGTATGCTTTTTGTCCTCAACTAACACATGGTCTCACCAGTCTTGCTGTGTGGACTGAGGGAAATAAGGCACTTGACCAGCAGATGGCAGACTCCCTCTTTGTCACACTGCCCCCAAGTCAGTAGCCCAGGCTACAGTCACTGGAGTAAATTAAACCACTGGCAGCCCATGAGTGTCCAGAAGAATCAGATGTTTTTGCCCTTTCCTTCCACAGAAAGGGTTTGTGTGTTGTTCATTCCTTATCTCTGTAGGTGAATCTAGTTTAAGGGCTAGTAAATCAGTCTACTGTTGAATGTTATTTGGAAATTAACACTGAATAATTTCAAAATACTAAAACTGCTCAAATTTGGCCCTGTCTTAAGGCTTCACTGCTTGTCTTGACACCTGAAGAGACACCCTCACTTGTCTCGAAACAAAGCGGAACAAAACAAAATTTCTTGAAGGTACATGGGAAGGATAAAACAACGTACATAGACAAGAAATAAAGCCAGATGTGATGGTGTAGCCGCCTGTAATCACAGTGTTCAGGGAGCAGAGAGAAGAGGATCAGGAGTTCGAGTCAGCCTCAGCTGCGTAGAAGTGTGAGTCAGCCTGGGCTTCAAGAGACTGACTCCGGGATGGACAATAGAAGCTGGGAACAGGTCCTTCACTTCTGACCACCATTCAGCTGCTCTTCCAGAGAACCTGGCTTCAATTCCCAGCATTCACACTGTGGTTCACAACTGTGGCTCCAGTCCCCTCTTCTGGCCTCCTCAGGCACCAGGTACAAACATAGTGTACAGACATACATGCAGGCAGAATTTTTTTTTAAGTGTGTGCCATCATACTTCCCCAACCCCAGCAAAAATAAATCCTATTTGTCCTCATTTAGACTTCTGTCTGTAGAGTCTGGTGGCCACCATTTTGCACATGGTAAGGGTTTGTTCTATCCCAGCTTGTGATTTCATCATATCAAGACCTTGGATCTCATTTTTGGAACAGATTCCTTCATTCAATTGGTCAAGAGAGACAAGGGAATTACAGCTGAGCATGGTGCCAGTGACCCAGAAACACGGCCGTGTTGTTCATTCCACATGTGGATCTTTCCAGTTTATGTTGCCTGCTTCCTTTGGTGTGGGAATATATATATAGAGTTATATCACCTTGCAGTAGCATGAGGGTTGTGGAAGTGGGGCAAATAGGTGTACTGTGTGGAGGGTTAGAGGGGAGGACTTTGGCTCAGCCGCTTTCAGCTCTCACAAAAGTAAGCTGGTCCAGAGCGCCAAAGCACGCCCACAGACCACCTTCCCTACTGTGTGTTTAATCTCGTTAACCAAAGGTTTGCATCTGGATTTTGGCCTACTGTTGGCTGCTCCACTAGACCCCACAACTGCTCTTTAAAGCTGCTCTCCAGCTCCAAAACACACCTATTTCCACTCCAACGTACCTTATACCCTCTTTTAGTGATGGGCGAAAGCTAAGTACTTCCCCTGGGTGTCCGACTTGGAAGAGGCTAAGAAACGGGACACTAGCCCGCTTCGTTCATATAGGCTGCAGTTATTGTGAACGCGTGGAGCAAATAAATTGTAACAGTCTTGTGTTCAGGAGCCTGGGAGGTCACGATTCAAGTAGGTCCACTCAGTTCACCGCTCAGATAGTTCTCGTAGTTCAGGCACGCTCCACCAGGTGTCTTTGAAGACTAGAAGAGCTGTCTGGGGAGCTTCCGACAGACGAACTTTGAGGATTGCTAATGCTACGCTAACAGCAGGACAAAGGCTGGCTGATTTGTACTGCTCTACAGGAAGCTCTGGGAAGAAGTGATTTGAGGCAGACCTCTGATCAAGTGTCTGCTCGAGAACGAACAGGTTTGTGGGGCTGGAGGGAAGCTGATTTAAGAGCGAAATGCATGCAGTTCAACCGCACATGAGATACTAATGGCTCTAGAAAGAGAAGACTGGGCTTCTAGCCTCTCGGTGACTCAGCCTCCAGGGGGACACTCGCCCAGCTCGCTCAAGTTCCGGGCGGCCACTCTCAGGAGGAGTCTCTCCTGGCCCCGCCTCCTGGGCGCCCTGGCCCCGCCCCATTCAGGTCCCGCCCCTCCCTGAGCCCGCCGCTGGGACTGGCGGCCCCCGCAGCTGAGGCAGAGGAGCTTGCGCCCCCCCGCCGTAGGGTGCCAGCGGAGCTCCGCCAGCCCCGCAGCTTGTGACGGCCGGGTGAGCGGACTGCCCCAACCACCTTGAAATCGAAAGTGGCTCGGGGCGACCGGCCGGAGGTAACGGGCGGATGGAGGCGACTCCGGACACCCGCGCCCGACCCCGGGCACCTTTGCAAGCAGAGCACATTTAACGTGAGCTTAATGCCAGGGACTCAAAACTGCACCGGGGCTATAGCGCGTGTTGGTTTGGAGACAGCACTTGCCTCTCCAGAAGGTGACGTGTTGGTTTGGAGACAGCACTTGCCTCTCCAGAAGGTGAGTTCCAGATTTCAGCAGACCCAGGTGCCTATAGGTGAGCATCCCCGGCAGGACTGGCGGAGACTGTTCTCACTCCACTGCTTGACCCCCTTCCCACCCAACTGCAGGGGCTGACAGTTCTGAGGACTCTTGCCTATCCCTCTGGGCCACTCTGGTTGGCTTCTTTCTTCCTCAGCCTCTCCATTCTGTCCTGCTGACTTTCCATATTTGGCGATTTCAGATTTAATTTCGTGAGAACTCGGTTATCTCGCCTCGGCAGGCGCGGGCTGGTCGGAGTTTGCTTGTGGTCTAAGGTCGGTAAAATGAGAAGAGTCTCCCTTCTCCCCAATCCTCCACAGCCTGTGAGAAAGGCTCCAGCCACCAGCTTATTGCAGTAATTGTTAGGCATAGGTCCGGTGTGGAAACTGGATTAGGGACAAAAAGGACGGTTCCCTTTTCCAGAAATACTTGCATTTTTTTTTAAGTGTTCTGGAAGACTTAAGTGGTTCAAGCATTTCTGAGAATAGAACTTCCTGGGTGTGAGAGATAATTTTAGACAACAAAAGTCTGGTTTAATAAGACCTCTTCAATCCAGTTGCCGCTGTCTGATCTGCTTCATACAGCCCAAAGCCAGGGTTGTTAACACAATTAAGGGCTTGGGTGAAAACCTGTCATCTTGGACAACTCATTTGAACAAAAAGGCAGAAATTACAGAAGGAAAGATGGATGGGAGGTGAAGGTGGAAATGCCTAGGTTTTGTTCATGTGGTGAGTTCAGGAAGTGGGTCATCTTCAGATCCTGGACTGTAGTTTCCCTGGGTCTCATGTAGGGCTAGGAAAGGGGCGGAGACAGAGGATGACTTTCTCATGGTCCCTGGCTGAGGCCTGCGGTGTGGGAGAAGGCTGGCCACCCTCAGTGGAGAACCCACTGGATGTGGGTGGATGACATAGGAGCCCAGCCACTGGAAGTAAGAGCTTTCGTTTCTGGGGTGTCTCAGGGTGACTTGCAAAGTGTGTGTGTGGGGGGGGGGAGGCAAAGCCTCTGAGACAGTCCCATTAGCCTATCAGGAGAAATCAGCCTTGTATAGCTCCAACCTCCACTTTACTGAGGGGGTCTTGCGGAATAAAAGAGGTACTGAGTGTGATGGGGTCCCTGTTAAACCCATTTGTTCATCACTCATGCCATGTGTTGTCATTTTGTCCCCCACGACACCCTTGTGAGTCAGGGTGGCTTTCCACATCCCCCAGATGGTGAGGGGAAGCACCAAGCACAACTCCTGAGCTCTGCCACTGGGCCAGGCATGGGGCCCTGGGGTTTCTGTTTAGGGACAGTCACGTTGGTTTCTCAGAGAGCCACAACTGCCTACCTTCCCTTTAGTCTTAGGGGTCAAGAGACTCTGGGCAAGAGGGCCCAGATTTCATAAGTGCCTGGAGCATCTGTTCCCAGCAATGTGGGTAGAGTTCTGCTGCAGACAGCCCCTGTGGTATAAACAAATGCTACTGTCCATTCAACCACCCAAGTGACTGGGGCACAACCTGCATCTGATTTCGTTTGTAGCCTGGAATCTGGCATGGTTAGCCTACAAAGATACTGGCTGAATTGTACTCAGTTTATTTGGGGTGTGTCCCCCAGCTACTGAGGATGGTGAGAGTTGATTAGATCCCAGGAACCAAACTAAAGGTTCAGGTTATAAATAACCTATCACATGAGACTGGCTTCTCTCTCCCAGAGAGAAGGGAGAGGCTCTACCTAATTGCAAGCTGGAACTCAGAAGTGATGAGAAAACCTCACAGCAAGGAATGGGCAGGACCCAAGCCTGAGCCTTCTGACTCAACTCCTATGTTTTTTCTAGTATATGTTGGCTAAAGGAAGCCAAGATTCCTTGGATGGCTGATAGGAGAACCAGTGAGATATTAGCCTAGAACTGCAGTTTAAAGACTTAACAAACCAGAGGAAAGGGACACAGGGACAGATACAGTCATACAGTCTCTTAGTGCTTTCTCTGCCTGTGTTGCAGCTTTTCCAGGGTTCTTCAGGGCAGGAATTGGTGTTCCTACAGAGTTGTGCTCAGGATGGGAGGGGTGGCAGGTGAGATATCCACTGGCATGTTAGAGGCGGGGAAAGATGAATCATTCTATAGGACAGAAAAGAAATCCCAGGGCAGGGGCACCTGCTGCTACCACCGCTCTGACAAGGATTGGGCCAGCATTAATGTGTTACTTTGCTGAGAGAAAAGTTCTTGAGGAATTCCTATGTATGGCCTCTGGCAATCCCTGTCTTATGAGGAAGTGGAATGGCAGACCTCGAAATAAAAGTGAAAATGCTCACTAGTCCTGACAGAAACTCTAGTCCCGAGCATATTTTGCATATTAGTATCTGCAGGCAGCTGGCTGTGGTGCTCTAGCAAAGGCAGTGTGCACCTGTGCTGTGTGCCCGGGCAATGCTCTCAGCTGTGCAGGTGGGTCCTCCTCATCAGAGACAGCCCAGAGGATAACTCTCATTTTGACAGCCTGTGCCAAGGCAGTTTCCCTCTTCAGTCATTGTTCAAAACACCTCTGGAATCTCCCCACAGCCTTCTCTTCCCACAAGGCCAAACTGCACTTCTCCCAACTCAGCCAGAAACCTCCACCTCCGTGAAGAACCTACTGTCTGTCTTCTTCCTGAGACAGACTCCCTCCCCTCCTCTGCTTCCTCCCCTGCTCCCGGGTTCCTCCTCCTCAGCCTTCTGTGCTTCCCAAAGTTTCTCATCTCCCATGTTCACTGGAAGCCTCTGGAAAGAGATGTCTGCACTTTTGGCTCTGGCTCACTGGGCTCCCTGCACCTGTTGAGCTGTTGGGGGGCAGGGGGCCTTATGAAGACTCCTGAGGTCTGATAATCCTCTCGCCAGCAGGCGCCTTGCAGCTGGCCTCCAGTCTGTCCATCAGTCTCCTTGGAGCCTGCCCTGTCCCCACTGGCATTCCCTAATATGGCTTCATTCCTCTCACCCTTCTCCTACCTTGGAAGTGCCTATGTGGCTGTGTCTGGAAGCCAGTTTTCTATCCCGGAGTCCCTTGTCTCACTGCAGGGCTTAAACCTACACTCTTCAGGAGAGACACTTGGCTTCTGCAGTCACCTGGATTGACTGTGTTGTCTCAAGAGCTCCCTAGACATTCATGCCAGCAATTTCTTCCTCCCAGTTCTCCCAACTGTTGCAAAGTCTGCTACTGTCTTCCTATTCTAGTCGGTCCCCTGACCCGGCTCAGAGCCTCTTTCCTGGATGGCCTGAAATAGCCATTTACTCTCTTCGGGTCCAGGTTTGTCTGTACTCTGTTTTTCTACCCACACTGCTGCAGTGGGTTGGTCTCCTTAAGATTCAGCCTGGTTAGCACACATTGCTTTTGCTGTGTCAGAGTGGAAGAGTATGGACTGCATAATCTGGCAGGCTTAGATTCAAATGCGCATTGCTTTCTTTTATTTTTGAGACAAAATCTCACTACATAGTTCAGGCTGCCCTTGAACTCACTATGGATGCCCGCCTGGCCTGTGACTTGTCAGCAGCCATCCTGCCTCAGCCTCCCAAATGTTGGAACTGTAGGTATCTGGTGCCCATCATAAGAAGCAGTCAGCGGGCGGTGGTAGCGCACACCTTTAATCCCAGCACTCAGGGAGGCAGAGGCAGGTGGATCTTTGTGAGTTTGAGGCCAGCCTTGTCTACAGAGTCAGTCCAGGACAGCCAGAGATACACAAAAACAAAACAAAACAACAATAGAAAAGAAGCAGTCACATCTGGAGTTTGACTTTCTTGGTGTGGTTATGTGATCAAGGCAAGTTGCCCAACTCTCATGAGCATCCATAGTCCTGCTGGTTCACAGAGGTGATGACGTCTCCCATTGGCTGCTGGATGGGTTAGATGACCTTAACCCACACCAGGCCCAGCCCCGAGAGCTCAGAAGACTGTGTAGAGCACTAGAGCTGTGATATGTCTGGGGAGTTGGTGATGCATGCCTGGCCTAAAGGCCTTCAGGTTCAAATGAAAAGCAAAGACCAACAGATGAGCTTCCATATGCCAGGGTATGTAGTCACCTCTCAGTCTGGGCCAGGGACCTCAGGGGCAAAGGTGAGTGGATTGAGACAGGAGCCATGGAGATTAGCTAGGATGAGTCCCAGGCAACTTCAGAGGTGGAGGCTCAGGGTTTGGGGCTAGGATTCTAGGTTCTTGGAAAGACTCAAATCAGGCTGTCACTTTGAGGACAAGTAGCATTTGGTAGAAGACCAACACAGGGACAAGCATAGGAAAATAAAGCAGATTGGAGAAGCAAACCAGAGACTCCAGATCACTGGGAGCAGGCAGCAGCAGGATGAAGCTGATGTGTCTCCTTAGTCGGATGGGTGGCTTAGAACTGGGTGACTGGTGGGGGGCACTAAACTAAGCAGATATTGCAAAGGGCCTTCTCAGAGAGAAGCTGAGAACATTCCTTGGGTATGGCCTAGGGAAACTTGTTGTATCTCCCAAGTCATCATAAATCAAAGGCAAAAAAAAAAAAAACAGAGCAAGGCTGGGGAGATGCTGTACAGTTAAGAGCACTGGTTGCTCTCGTACAGGAGCTGGATCCAGTTCCCAGCATGCACAGGGCAGCTCACAATGGCTTGACGCCCTCTTCTGGGCTCTGGGCTCAGCCGGCACTGCATTCACGTGCTACACACACACACACACACACACACACACACACATATATGCAGGCAAAACACTCATACACATAAAGATAAATACGTTTTTAAAAGAAGCAGAACAAGCCAGGTATGTTGGCATATGTCTTTAATCCCAGCACTTGGGAGGCAGAGGCAGGTGGATCTCTGAGTTCAAGGCCAACCTGGTCTACAGAGTGAGTCCAGGACAGCCAAGGATACACAGAGAAACCTTGTCTAGAAAAAACAGAAAAGAGGTAGAGAGAGAGAGAGAGACAGAGAGAGAGAGAGAGAGAGAGAGAGAGAGGTGCAAAACAAAATGAGGTGACTATAAAACCAGGTGGAGTTTGAGGAGCATGGGCAGACATAGGTGTTGAGCTGACTTTGTAGCTAGGGAAGAGAATGAACTTTCACCTGGAGGTAACTGGAGAAAGCAGCTGGGAAAGAGATGTCTTCTCATTTTGGATGTGCTGACTTTGGAGTGTTTGAGGTCTGCAATGGTGCAGGTTGTTCTCTCAGGGAGGGCATCTCAGTTCAAAGGAGAGGGTGAGCCTCACGTCGTTGTATACTGTCTTCCACGCCAGCTCAGTGTGGTTGCAAGTGCCTGATGTCACAACTGAGCAGTCAGGGGTTAGTTGTGTCACATGTTGCCTCAAGGACAGATAAGGGGAAGACCAGAATGACCACTGGCACTAGTGAAGTCACAAGAGGCCTTGACGAGAGAAATTTGGGGGTGGTAAGAATGTAAGTTCTTGAAGGGAAGCTGAGGTTGTGTGGAACAGAGGCTCGTGGAGATGTGGGCTGTGGGGAACAGGAACAGGGATGCCAGGGACATCTGAGGGTGCGGAGGCCTTGGCTCTCCTCAGTCCTATGAGACATTTAGGACTGAATGCTGAAGGATGGAGTTGGCTGGTGTGGAGAGGTCAGTGGTAGAACAGGTGAGCATGGGTGAGAAGCCACCACAGATGGTGCTCAGGAGTCCAGGACAGGCATTTAACAGCTGGGAATTTTGGCTGAAATCAGAGGTTACCTCTGCAGCCACCATGAGAGGCAAGAGCAGATCAGGGGCCCATGCAGGGAGACACACAGGTGTGGTGGCAGGAAGTAGAGGTCGTTCTGGTCTGATGACTTCTATGTTTTTCTGTGCAGTAGGAAGTGAAGTTTCCCGGGGACGCTGGAGGGAGTGGTCGAGGTTTGAAGAGAAGAGAAAAGTTTGAAATAGATATTGAAAACACGGAGGGGTGGAGGGGTGAAAGCGAAAGGCTGGCCTCATACCGTCACCATGGAGAAGTTTTGTGAAAGGGACCCTGGCAAATGGGATTTTAGAGCTAGCGCTTTGTGTCGTGAGTCCCTGGGGTTGTGAGATCTAGATGAAAGCCCAGGGACTTTGGTTGGTTGGACGGTTGCCTGTCTGTCCATGCGCATCCTTCTCAGCCCTTTCCTCTTCACCTAAACACCCAGTGCTCTGATGCTGGAGCTTCCTCTGCGGTTCTTTTCTATGTGAGTGGGGAACATTGTTCAAGGTTCAGTCTCTCTGGCTGCAACCCATCCCAAGCCAGCCACCATTAGCCACCGTCGTTGTGCCTTTATGATTTTAAGGTGTACAGATAGCTGGCATGAAAAGACTTAGTCCCCGAGTGGTGTGCTCAGTGGTACAGAGGTGGCTGCTGGCTGTGAAGTGGCATCATCCACTCGTCCCCGTCCATTATGAGCACCAATGGTGTGTGATGCTCCAGGGCCTGGACCTCAGGAAGCAGAAGAAACACCTGTTCCTGTGGTGCTTTTATTTGGGTAGGAAAGTCAGAGAGCAAAGGCATGAACATTTGGTATATGGTACCAAGTGCTGCACAGAAAACTGCAACAGGGCTGGAGGGGTGGGTATTGGGTCACTGTGTTGCCTGGTGGGGTATGCTTGAAGCAAGGGAGCAGGAGATCATGGCAGAGAGCAGCAAGCAGAAGGCAGTTCTGCTGTGGAAGGGTACACGCCATGGCTGTGGCTGGCATGAGTGGACAACAGGGGAAAGTACTAGAAAATGGGAACACAGAACAAGGGCCACGATGCAGCAACCTTGACCTCTAAGGACATGGGCTCCGATCTTGAGTGTCAAGGAGCCCTGGGAGCTGAACAGCAACACAGCCATCTTCTGTCTTTTTTTTTTTTTTATAATAGTTAATTTCTCACTTCCCTTTTCTCCCTCCAAATCTTCCCATGTTTCCCTCCTTGCTGTCTTTCAAATTCCTGTCCTCCTCCTCATGAATTGTGTTACATGCATATATGTTTATGTACATACATATGTATTTCTAAATCTAGCCTGCTCAGTCTGTATAAAGTTACTCATACATTTGGTATTGGATATCTAACTGGTGTGCTCTTCCCTGGGGAAGACTATTTCTCCACTCTCATCGTTCCTCAGTTTCCTGTAGTCCTTCCTTCGTGTAAGGCTGAGTCCTCCTGCTCCCTCCCCCCCAACTTCAGCATGTCTGTTGCTACTCTTGTCTCACTAACATCTGGGTGGGCAGTCCTACTGGTGAAACTGTATGGGTGTGGCTTCTCACATTACTAGGGAACACAATCTCACAACAAACTCCTGCTCTTCTGGCTCTTAGAACCTTTCTGCTTCTTCCATAGTGTTCCCCGAGCCTTCCCTGCAGGAGAGTCTCATAGATATATCTGCTGGGACTGAGCTTCACTGACTTTTGGTTTTTTTTTGGGGGGGGGTGTTTTTGGTTTTGTTTTTTTTTTTCTTTTCTTTTCAAGTCAGGGTTTGTCTGTGTAATATCCCTGAAACTTGCTCTGTGGACCAGGGCCTTGAACTCACAAAGAACCATCCTGCTGGGATTAAAGGCGAGAACCACCACTGCCCAGCTCTGACTTCTGTCTTTAAAAGGGTCATTCTGGCTGCAGGATAATGAAGTAAGGCAGCTTCAGAGGCTAACCCTGAGACTAGTGCTGTCACCCTTGGAGAGATGGCTGCAGCTTTGGGTGTGCCAAAAGCCAGGAAATGGAGTCTGGCTGCAGACAGAAGGTCGACAGAATTTGGTGTTGTGAGATTGAGAGGAACCAAGGATAATGCCCAAGTTATGGCCCCAGCCAACAAGCTGAGGAGTGAAGATGATGATATTTTACTGGGCCGGGGAAGGACTAACAGGAGCAGGTGGCATGGACATGGAGTGTTAGGGCTGTGATACTAGCCAGTGCCAAAGAGTGCATGAGGTCATTGAAATGAGGCTGGGGTTTAAGGTAGGAGCTCAGGTTGCCAATAGGATCAGAACAATTAGGTGCTGAGGCAGGAAGATGGCAAATTCAAACCTGCCTGGGTTCCAGAGTGAATGAGTTCAAAGCTAACCTGGGAGACAAATTGAGACCCTCATCTCAAAATGTAAAAGAAAAGGGGGCAGGCTCAGTGATAGAGCACTTATTTAGTATATGTGAGGCCTTAGGTTCAATTACCCGCAAATGTGCACACACATTCTACAAGTTACTTCCAGGATGTATGTATAAGGTGTTTATGAGATCTAAATGAGTTGGTTTTTAACTTGGATCCCATTTCCAAGATATCTGTTTATGTATATGCAAATGTTTCAAAACTCTAAAATTTTAAAAATAAATTAAAATGCCAAATCCAAAAGCACTATCAGCCCCAAGTGTTTGGGATTAGGATGAGCAATCTGTGTTTAGATCTCTACTTCAGTGGCTGGAGAGATGGTTCGGGGGGTTAAAAAACACTGGCTGCTCTTGCAGAGGACCTGAGTTCACTTCCCAGCACCCACACGGCAGCTTACAGTTGTCTATAACTCCAGTTCCTGGAACCTCTTGTGGTCTCTGTAGGCATTGCACATGCTGCAAACACTTGTACACATTGAAAACAAGTCTCTTAAACAAATAAATCTCTTTCCCACTTGTAGCTGTATGATTTGAGGCCAGTTATTTCGGTACACAGTTAGCGGAGGTCTAAGGAGAGACTGTGTGTAGGTGCAAGCTGGAACATAGGAAGAATCAAGTTATAGGACCGTTGTTCTCAACCTGTGGGTGGTGACCCCCAAAGACCATCAGAAAACACACATATTTGCATCACGATTCATAACAGTAGCACAATTATAGTTATGAAGTAGCAACGAAAGTCATTTTATGGTTGTAGGGTCACCACAACATGAGGAATTGTGTTAAGGGGTCACAGCATTAGGAAGGCTGAGAACCTCTGCTATAGGGACTGGAGAGTGGGTTCCAGAGGACCCAAGTGTGTTTTCCACAACCCATATGATGGCTAATAACTGACTGTAACTCTAGTTCCTGGGGACCAGACTCTTTCTCCTGGCCTCTGTGGGCACTACCTGCATGCTGAACACATGATATCCATGCCAGCAAAACACCATGTACATAAAATAAAAATGAATAATTTTTAAAAATCAAGCTAAATATCTCAGAATTGAGCTCAGCCCTGGTATTGCTTGAGCCAGGACATCCTCTGGACATGGCTTCTATTTCTCTTTCTTTTTTCTTTATTGGTCTATTATTCATTATATAGCCCAGTGGGTTATACTCAATATTCTTTGCCTCTATCTCCCAAATGCTGGGACTGCAGGCATGTGCCATCATTTCTGGCCACTCTTATTGATACTTTTGCCTGATATTTATTTTGATGAGTTTTGCTGGGTTTTCTTCCTTAAATGTGAAGTGTATGGCTAGCTCATATCAGACCTGTCTGATTCCATTGAGGGAGGAAAAGCTGCCCCAAATTCATTCTGCCGTATTTTCTTACACCTTCTCACTGGAATCCCTGCTGCTCCCCTCTCCTGCGGTCCCCTGATCCAGCACATCCATCCTGACAGCAGTCAATGCTGAGCCTCACCTGAGGGACACAGTGTTGGAGCTGACCATGGGATGCCCACCACACGGGCTAGGCATATGGGGAGTGTCTGGGTAGTGGACCACAGAAGCCTCTGCCCCACTCCACAAGGCTGGGCTGTGAGTACCACCTCTGGTCCATCTACTTTCTCCAAGGGCCCAGGCCAATGCTGGCCTCCCTGCCAGTTAGAAGGTGGCTCCTAATCTGCCTCTCTTAAAATATGGCCTCATGTTTCAGCTCATCCATGCCAGCTTCCAGCTTTGGAGATGGGTATGTATTACTGAGCTCAGACAGAGGCACTGGTGAAAAGATGGAGCTGGAATATGACCTTAGGTAGCTAAAAGCCACCGGTAGTAAGCCCAAGCCTTCTCAGTGTCAGAGGACACCTTCCAGAATAGCCAGTAGCTGCCTGATGTCTTGGATAATACTAAACCTGTGTTTACTATGTTTTCCTATATAGATGATTGAGTTTAATTTATAAATTAATCACAGTAAGAGATGAACAACAACCAATAATAAATAGAACAATACGTGATAAACTGCCAGTATCATTTCTTATTTATGTGCAATAAAGTATACTTGAACAGAAGCTCTGAGAAGTCATAGCAGTTAACCTGATAACCAAGACAACTCCCAAGTGACTAATGGGTGGGTAGAATATACAGCACAGACACTCTTCACAAAGGAAAGGTTCGTATTCCAAGCATAAGACAGGGTGAAAAGGCATAAGATTTCAACATGCTACTACAAAACGGTGTGTGCAGCGTAAAACTCATGAATTATTTATTCCTTGGACTTTCCACTTAATGTTTTGAGACATTGGTTGATCACAGGTAACAGAAACCACAGACAGCAAAACTGTAGACAAGGGAAACTACCTTATTCATGCCCATGTGTGTGCCTGGAGTGGCCCCTCCTTCCTTCAGAACAGCTCCAAACTGTGGAAGGTGGACCAGAGTCCCAGTCCTCACTTAAAAATGCTACAGAGTTCCAAGCTAAATCTACCATGTTGGTTGCTGACTGTGGATCGAAGCTCTCTATCCACATTGTCACTGGAACCTCACATCCCGTGTGTATGTGCCCTATATATCTGTCTGTGTGAACAACTCAGAAAGGGTGAGGGGAGAGAATTGGGGCCAACTCAGTGGTACTTTTTGTTCCCAGCATGTCTGTAGGGTTAGATTCTCAGCAAAGGGATGACTTGCACATAGCAGCTGACTGAACGACTGAGTGGTCGGATGGTCCAGGGTAGCTGAATTCTAAACAATCCTGTACTGGGAAAGGGGACAGAACAATGTGTCTCAAAGATAAAATAAAGAAATGGAAACAGTGGCAACAGGCAAACAACTCAGATGGGAAGTTGGCTCAGTCGACAACATGCTTGCTGGCCTAGTCTAACTAGTTAATCCAGACCAGTGAGAGACCCTGACTTAGAAAACAAGGGACAGCTCCTGAGGAATGACCCCTAAGGTTGACTTACGACTGCACATGCATACACATACACACACACACACCACACAAGCACAAACACCCACACATACACCATGCAAGCACACACACCATACATACACATATAACACACACAGAGACACACCAAACACCCCTACATATACGCCCCACACATGCAAACATACACATACACCACAGCTCTGGACAGAAGGAAAACAGCTTACTGAAGGGAGCCCAATGTAGAGAGCAGCCCTTGGACTTGTTTAGAAGCAGCAGCAGGTGCCAGATAAGAAGCTCACACATAGGTCAGGACCTAGAGAAACCCTAGACAATTATACAGGTACCACTTTCAAGTGCATGCCAGCCAGCAGGGAGCAGTGCCTCCCCAGGCTACAGCTGTGGCCCCAGCCTTCACAGAATTCCAGACTGAGAGTCTAACTGTGATGGAGCCATACCTGCCCATCACATTCTCTGAATGCAAGGGGAGAGAGAGGGGCACACCAAGACAACATGGATCAGGGTGGACAGATGGTGAGGAAACAAGGTGTGAGAAGGTGGGAGGGAAGACACATTCTGCTGAGACTTGAGTGGTGTCTTCGGGAAAAGGAGCAAGGCCATCTTTCCAGGGCCCCAAACAGCTTCTGATGTCTCTCCCTTCACAACACCTTTCTCCATTTCATTGGATGTCAGAACCTCTGTGTAGCTGTGGGGGCTTAAATTCTAAAGCCAGCCTTGGTTTCTCTGAAAGTTCTCAAGCCCCACATCACATGGGCCTACCCTGTCTCTCTCCCACCTGGATAGAGCCAACCTCCTGATGTTTCTTCTGATACTGCTGACCCTCCACCACCCACTCTCTGTTATGGAAAAGGTCTTTTAGATCCTAGAGCAGCCCACGGTCTCATCGCTCTGCTCTCAGAATAAGCCAGAAGTCTTCCCTGGCCCACCTGGCTGTGGCAGTACTGGCTCCTGCCCTCTCCCACATGAGACACTCGGACAACACGGTGTCCCTTCTGCTCCTCAGACAGGGTATTCCCCTGCCCCTCAAGCTGCTGGCTATCACAGCCGCTTCTTCTTATGTTCTTCAAACAGCTTATCACATTCTGTAGTTGCCACATTCGCTTTCTCCTGTGTGTCCTCCACCAGCCTATCAATGGCACAGCACCAAGCTGGACCGTATATCCTGTTGGCTTTGGGTTTTTTCCTTTTCAAAGCTTTATTTATGTTGATTGGTTATTATAATTAATATTAATTCATAAAATTAGTACAGCAGCAGTTAGTTCCCCAAATAACCGCACAGAGAGACTATGATTTATTTAAAAGGCTGAGCACATTGCTGAGCATGGAATCTAATCTAATGCCCCATGACTAATCTATTTCTCTCCCAGCCATAATCCCCAATACTTACTTTATGATTTTATCTGGAATCGGTTCCTTCTCATTCCTCTCCTTGATCGCCACTCCTTGTGACCCAAATCCCCTTCTCCTTTTTCCCTCTCTCCTCCCCTCACTGGCAACCAAAGTCCCACCTTATACTCTCTAATTCTCAGCCACTGGCAAAGCGGAGAACCAATGGTGAGCATGTCTATACAAAGTTGAGACAGGAGATTCTAAAATAAATATAATAAAACCATGTCCGAACTGAAACGAGATAGTGGGATAGAGAAATTGGCATTTAAATAAACAAGGGTAAACTTTATACAGTGCACAAAAATGCAACATATTTATTTCATTTGAAATGTATGAGTGTTTTGCTCAAATGTCTGTCTGTACACCATGTGTGTGCCCAATTCTTGCAAAGGTCAGAAGAGGGTGTCAGATTCCTTGGATCTGGGGATGGTTATGATGGTTGTGAGCCACCATGTGGGTGCTGGGATTCAAGCCTGGGCCCTCTGCAAGAGGGGCCAGTGCTCTTAGGCACTGAGCCATCTCTCCAGCCCCTCCTATTCACTTTTGATTCCTGAACCTGGTAACTTGCCGTGTCAGGTAGGCATATTATCCTGAGAGTGAGGGGAGATAGAGCAGTACGGGTAGGGTTGCAAATACTACATAATCCTCAGAGCCCTTGGAGTACATGGTATGCCCCTGTTGGACGCTTTTCATGTAGAGATGGGTCAGCAGGCTTTTTCCATAGAGAAGAGTCATTATTTTAGGATGTGCATTGCACTGTTCTCTCTGTGTTAGCTTGCTCAGCTCTGCTATGGTAACATCTGCATACAAATTAGCCTGGCTGCATTCTGATAAAACTTTATTTACAAAGGCAGTTGGCAGGTCAGCCATCTCCTGCTGCATAGTGTTATCTTCTCTTAAGAAGCCCTGCTGGGTCACTACACTGTCACCATTAGCGTGTGAAACAAAGAGGCCTAGAGACAAAGTAACTTGCCTGAGTTCATAAGATTATGAAGTGTAAAACCAAAATTTGAATCCAGATTGGTGCACCCCAGAGTCTGTGGGGTGCAACCCCCATACACTGCCTCCCTGTGGGCCATGAGGAAGCAGGGGCGTGGAGGGATCCCAGCTCCTGCTGACTCCCCAGGGGCATCTGCCATCATGAAGATAGTTGTTCCATGGGGAAGTCTGTAGACAGTGAGGACCACATAGAATCCAGGCTATGGAGGAGGCCCAGAGCTCTGGAGCTAAGCATGCCTTTGAGGGGAAGGCTTTGCTGTGGCTTTTCCTGAAGACTTAAAAATATCCCTAGCTGGCACTTGGTGACTGGAGGGGCAGATAGAGTTCCCCCAGAGGCTTCCCTCCCAACCAGGGCAATGAGGCAGCCGTGGCCCAGGACATGTGTGGGTGAGTGGTTCTAGAGATGCGCTTCAACCTGCACTCACATCTTGCCACCATCGCTGTCTGCTAAGCTGCTGGAAATGAGGAAGTGGGGGCTTCCTGACACTTCTCTGAGGAATTAAAACCCCGCCCTCAAGTGATCAGTTCCTCCAAAAGCAAACGAAGAACCACCAGTTCCACTCCTAAGTATCTACCCACGAGGACTAAAATATATTGGCCCATGAGTTTGTATATGTGTTCACATGAACCATTTTACGTTTCTCCCAGTGATGTGATGTATGACTACTTTTACTTCTTCGTGTCCTTATTAACATTTATTATTGTTTCGTTCTAGTGGGGTAAAGTGTTATCTTGTGGTTTGGGGAAAATATTTTATATAGTTAAAAATCTGTATCTTACCCCATATGTCAGCAATTTTTTCTGCGAGGGAAAGATAGTATTTTACATATCATTTCTGCTGCAAATACTCAGCCACAAACGACTGTAATGTGGAAGTAGCTTTAGACGATTTGTAAGCAAATGAGTGTGGACGTGTCCAATAAAATTTTACTTATGGACTCTGAAAAAAAAAAAAAAACAAACCCGCCCTCCTGGTCCTTCTTTCTTCCTTCCGAAACCTGGCCTTGTCTCATCTTGATATCCCTGCCTTCCAGGGCCTCCCTGCTCAGCTCTGTGGAGAACTGAGGTCTTGTGTTGGTTCTACCTGTGTTAGGGTTAGAACCCTGTCTGGGGAGACTATGTTTCCCTCTCGAAGGAAGGCTCTCAGCTGCCACTGAAAGAAGCTGGGGGCGGGGGGGGGGGGGGGGGGGGCAGGGGGGAGCCTCAGCCTGGCTCAGCGACTCACTCAGTGAGGGATGTGGACGTAAGCAGAAATGAACCCTTTCTTCCCCAGGTTGCTTTTGGTCACAGTGTTTTATCACAGCAGTAGAAACCCTGACTAGAACATTCCCCTACAGAGGACCTGGTGGGAAAGGCACCAGCTTCACCAGTCCGGGGTGGAGTCTAATCCAGTCGCTAATGGGAATCTGGAGTCTAGACAATCACAGATGACTATAGGAGAGATTCTTGGGTCAAATCACACTTGCCTTCGACAGAGATTGTATTCCCCAGTGGGTATGAATTCGGGGATTTCGCTATGTGCTGTCTTGGGAAGTCAGACACTAAAATCTGTTACATCAGACACCACCACCAAACAAGAAAATTATTCGTAAGGTAGGAAAAAAAATCTTAATTCCTTGGGTATATTTTTGTAGTTGTTTTAGTTGGTAAATTCTGTATCCTTACTGGAACTTCCTGGTATTCTTAGACATGGCATCATGTCTTGTTTTGTTTTATGAAGTGGAAGTCACATGACATGAAATGTACCTCACAGTGATACGCTGAGCAGTCCTTGGGCACCCTTTAAATCAGACCTTGACAGTTGTGGAGGTTTGAATATGTTTGGTCCCGCAGACTCATGTGTGTGAATGCTTTTGGCCCACTACTAGGAGGTGTGACCTTATTGGAAGGGGTGTGTCACTGTGGGGGTGGGCTTTGAGGTCTCCTAGGCTTGAGCTCTGACAGTGTAGAATTCCAGTCTCCTCCTGGCTATGTTTGGATCCAGATGTAGAATTCTCAGCTCCTCCAGCACCATCTCTGCCTGCATGCTGCCATGCTTTCTGCCATGATGATAATGGACTAAACCCCTGAGCTGTAAGCCAGCCCCTATTAAATGTTTTCCTTTATAAGAGTTGCCATGGTCATGGTGTCTTTTTTACAGCAGTGAAACCCTAACGAAGACAATATTACAAAGGACACCTGACCTTGAAATAGGAAAGCAGGTCTGAGGAATGTTGATTTATGTGATAATTTTGTATGTGCACATGTGTGTTCATGTGTACAGGAGAATGTATGGACATGTGTGCACATGCATGTAGAGTCCAGAGGACAATCTCAGGTGTTTTTCCTCAGGTGCCATCTACCTTATTGTTTTGAAACAGGGTCTCTCATTGACCTAGAACTTGCCAAGTAGCCTAGGCTGGATGGCCAGAGAGACCCAGTGGCTCCTGTATCCACCTCCTCAGTACTGGGGTTACAGTGTGCCCCACCACACCTGGCTATTTTATGTGTGGGTTCCAGGAGTCAAACTCTGCTCCTGCTTTCTTACAAAGCAAGCCCTTTACACCGGAGCCACCTCTCCAGCAGGATGTCAGCTACTTTGACTCAAAGTCCACCATGCCATGAGGGGCTCCACCTTGGCTCAACAGGGCTGCCTTGTGCCCCACCATAGTAGTTTTGTCCCATCATCCTCAGATGGCCCATCTTCCACGTATATCAGGCCTAACAAATCAAAAACAGACAAGGTGTGAAAGTCTGTTTGTGGCATCCACGCAGGCTTCTCCATGTGCACATTAGTGTCGAATAGGCTTTTCCAGCTGTGGAAAACGAGCCCCTCATTAGGGAAGCATTTCTGAGGTCACATGCATAGGTCTAGAAGCAGATTGGAAAAGAAGGTGAGAGGGAGGCAAGATGAAGATAAGATAGAACAATCAGTGGTGGTAGTGACAAGGATGGGAAGGAAGCCAAGGGTGTGGGCAGGAGACTTTCCAGGGGAGGCTGCCTTCCAGACAGAGAGTTCGGTTATGTAGGAACCGGGTACACAGGTGATGGAAGAACTGAGAACCCAAACAGGAAACCCAGGGGAAGCTGCTGGGGGATAAGGCAATTGGCAGCAGAAGCCACACTCGGTCTGGAACTGAAGGCCCAAGGGGCAGTGGTCGGCAGTTTATCAGCTGAGACCACACTGAGCCAGCCTGGTGGGAACTCACCTGTGCAGAAGGGCCATCCGGCACTGGTGAGAACCACACAGATGAGGTCACACCGAGGTGCTGCCTCATCATCTTTCTCACTCGTTCGCCTTCCGGGAAACAGAGTTTATAGTGGCAACCCTCTCCCCATCTCCTGGTACAGACTCCAACATAGCAAGAATACAGGATGGATCTGGGCAAGCAGCAAACAACTGCTCCATTGCTTTCATTTCACACTGGGTACAGTTTATTATTAACCAATCTGGAACCTGTATGATGCCCTCTGGGAAATTCCTTTGTGCTTCCATCCATAAAATGCCTCCTTCAGTCCAGCTGAGCTGCTTTCTTTGTGAGCTGAACAGAGACCCTTCAACAGACGTTTGCTAAGCCTCATTCAGGCTGCAGTGGCCCTTCCTCAAAGTGTCTTTGGTGGCACTTGCCGTGGGGATATTGTAACTTATCATTTCCTGTCAGAATCCTGCCCTTGCAGGGCCTCAAGGACAATGAGTGTCTCAGGACTTGACCCAGGGTGCGGTACACACTTTTCCTGTGTGGAAATCAGTGGATGGGCGGGCGGTCTGTCAGGGAAGGAGATAGACAGTCTTACTCAGGGCTTTGTAGCTGGTAAAAAGTGAGGCAGAGACGGTGCCCAATTGTTGGTCCTGCACACGCTTCTCTCTGCGTTTTGCTCGAAGGCCCTAAATCTCCCCCAAGAACTGGAGCTCATACCCACTTGCGCCTCTGTCTTAGGAACTGTAGTAACCCAATGTCTGAAAACACTCCTAAATTTTCTGAATAATTATCAGTTCCAATAAGGTGCTGGGACACTGGAGGTGAGGGAGGCAGACAAGCAAGGACTCTTTTTACTTAGTCAAACCTGACTGTGACAGGTGACATTTGTGCAGAAATCCAAATGTTCTCGGCTTCCACATTTGAGAGTATTTATGTGCTCCTAAAAATTAGTCAGAAAAAAATAATGTGAGGAGAGTAAAGAAGTTAAATTGTTGGGAGCTAGAGAGATGGTTCAGAGGCTAGGGAGTACATGCTGCTCTTGGGCTGGAGTTCAGTTCCCACGTCTGGCAGCTCACACCCTCCTGTAACTCCAGCTCCCGGGAATCTGACGAGTGTGTCTGCACACACACACTAAAATCTTTTTTTAAAGCATTTAAAATGTTATATTTATGGCTATCCTTTGAAACTCTTGATTCCTAGAAAAGAAACATTTGTTTATGAAATGGGGGAAAATGTTTTTAGAGACCAGATGGATACAATTTCCTGGTTTTTTTTTTTCTTGGTTTGAACTAGCAATTCCTCAGAGATGCCAGCATTCTGTCACTGACAGAATGAGCTGTTGTTGGTAACAGAAAGGCTTTCACTGTGATGGTGACTTCGTCCTTTGCTTGTTTGCTGGCCCTGTTACAGGTTCTGATGGCACTGAGGGCAAGGTGGGTGCTTACACAGTCCCCTTACGGACTGAAAGCCTCTAGCTAGTCAGAGAGTAAGTTAGATGTGTAGGCATCAGCCTGTTGTGGTCCTTTGGGGCTTTCCTGTGGGTGAGCCAAGTGGGTGGAGGCTTGAGGAAGCTCTGGAGGAGAAGCAGTAGCCCACCTTGGGACACACCCATCTCCTTTCCTGTGTAGGAACACTGTCCTGAACTACCAGAAATCCCTGCCTGACAGCTGAACATACAGACATGCTAAGTTTTAAATGTGTGATGAGGTAAAAGCCATGACTGGACCCCAGTAGACTCAGGAGTGTTCACAAACAGGCAAGGGCCTTTAGAGTAGGTCTAGGAAATATGTATGCATATGAGAAGAGCAAAGAAAGACACTCAGTCATGAGACCCCTGCTCTCTGTTCACCAGGAGCAAGAGAGTGTCCTTGACAGTAAGAACACTACCTAGCTGGGAGGACACAGGCCTAGCAGCCAAACCAACCGTGTTTCTAAAAATGAGCGTCAGGAACCCCTGGTGTCCAAGCAGCTCCTATTGGCAAATCATTGCTGGCACTTGCCAGCTCTAGGTGAATTTGGTTAGCATCAAGTGTGAGCATCCCTCCCCACCTGGAGGCTGGTGTCTTCTGCCTGTGTCTTCTACCACAGTGGGAGGGTACTAGTGTGGGTATGCCTGGAGATGCCTGATTCCTGTTTAGGGGATCTGCACTGCAAAACCTTACACACCACACCACCATTGGCCACTTCTGCACCCCTTCCCAAACGAACAGAGGTGCTTTTCTGAAGTCTCAATGAGGTGGGATGCTGTAGGTACTCAGGTGAGACTCAGTTGTGGCCTGTTGAGCAGAGTATGAAGAAGATGGGACAAAAGTGTGAAACAGTGAGACTTTTTGTTGGTTTTCTTTACAAAAATATATAACTTATAGCAACATATAATTTGCTTATGTTAAAAAGAATTAATGAAATAATTTTAATTCCTCTATTTTAATCTCAAATATAGCAGAAGCCGAGTTACAGAGACACAGAGAGAACCACAGAGACAGGAAGTCCTAGGTGTCCTCATTTTACTTAAAACATTTTATTTTAGAGCAATGTTAGGTTCACAGGAAAACTGAGTCAGACTGCACTGGGAAGAACATACAGGAAGAAAGGCCGGCAGGTGACCCCAGCGAGGCCATTTACCTCTTACCTGCTTGGCAGGCCACAGAGCTGCCATGGTGGATCTGAGTGATCCGCCAGCCAAGTGAGTCTGCAGGCCATGTAGAAGGTTGATATCCCCAGGGACCACCCAGGAGGCTTCCATCTTTAATCCTTTGCTAGATTCTGAGAACCACTGCCACACTGTGGCCTGAGCCACCACATTCAAGGAGGCCACTGTTCTTACCTGGGAGTCAGGTGCACTCAGAAGGCCCCGAATGTGTGAGCATGGTTCATGGGGTGGGTGGGTAGACAATTTTCACCACCTCTTCAAAAGTAGGGGTAAGGCATGCACAAAAAAAAAGCTTAAAATCTCTGTATGAAGGCCGGCAGTAACAGCTGCGTCTTAAAAATCCATTCAAAATCACAATCCCAACAAACACTGACCTACTCCCCGACACCAGATGCTGGACAAGGGATGGGGTGTGGGCATGAACAAGACCAGATGTGAGTACTATCCCTGAGAGACACAGACATCAGTCATGTAATTGCACAGATGTGCATTTAATCTCAGGCCCGGGATTGTTCTGGCAAGGAACCCAGCAACAGGACTTAGGTTCAGGTTATGTTTTTTAATGCTTATTTTTGATTGATAATGCACTCACTCAGAAGTTGAAAAGGATTATATAGTGATAGACTTTCCTCTTACCCACCCATATTCACAGCCACTATCTAAAGGCCATGCACATGCTTGAAGGGGGTGTATTCTGCCTTCTGTCCTAAAACCAGGAGGAAGCTTCCCTGAAGATGCCACACCTGAGATGCCAGTAGAAGGGTGCACTTACTAAGTAGGGAAGCCTGTGAGGAAAATGTGACCCAGGACAGACCAGTCTAGCTTGGTGAGCCCATGAGTTTAACTGGAGTTTCTTACAGGGGTGTAGGTGAGGCATTACCTCAGGGATGTGCCCACATCACCACCTGCCACATCACCAGAATCTCCTGCACTCTAGCAATGCTTCACCACTTACTCAGCCTCAGGAAAGGGCTGAGCTTGAGCACACAACCCCCCCCAGCCCCTCAGGAACCCCTCAGCTACAGCCTCCTATACCTTGTGAGGGAATGTCAGTGACCCCAATCTTAGGAGTGTCTCTTGTAGCTAATGACCCTTGCTTTGATGTGAGACAGCCATAGCCATGTGGTTCCTAGTTATGAATAGTCTGCATCAGGGGCCCTGCCCAGGCACAGAAAGCAGCTTTGCAAGGACCCTGTGCTGGAGTTGAGCACATGTGTGGCTGGGGTATAGACAAAGGCAAAAGGGTCCTGGGTTTCCAGGGGGTGGGAGGGGGATTGTCCTGTAGCCTGTTTAGCACTTGTAGCCTTTTTTTTCCCCCTCAGAGCTCAGAGAAGCTACAGGAATATAACTGATCACAGTAGCACTGAGAATACCATCCCGGGGTATAACTTGGAGAATGGATTGGAGGAAAAAGCAGTTAATGGGATCTTACTTAGTTCAAGTGGGACATGATGCAACTAGGTACTAGTGATTTGAATGGTGAGCCAGGTGTGGTGTGGTAGGCCAGGTGTGGTGGACCAGGTGTGATGTAGTGGGCCAGGTGTGGTGTGGTGAGCCAGGTGTGGTGGATCAGGTGTGGTGGGCCAAATGTGGTGTGGTGAGTCAGGTGTGGTGTAGTGGACCAGGTATGGTAGACCAGGTGTGGTGGGTCAGGTGTGGTGTGGTGGGCCAATTGTGGTGAGCCAGGTGTGGTGTGGTGAGCCAGGTATGGTATGTTGGGCTAGGTGTGGTGTAATGAACCAGGTGTGGTGTGGTGAGCCAGGTGTGGTGTGGTGAGCCAGGTGTGGTAGACCAGGTGGCTCTTGAGCAATATCTGTTTCCCAGTGGTTTGAGGCTCAGCACCTAGACAGGGTGCCCTCACTTTCAGCATGGTCAGACTCCAGTGAGGCACCCCTTGCAATGTTATAGGAAGAAAGAGGGAGAGAGGGTTTTCTGGACCCTCTCTGTGAGGGCACTGATCTCATGGGAACTCATCCTCCCAAATGCCTCATCTCCCAGACATCACCTTAGTGGTGAGTTTCTCAACAGAGAACTCCCATGTGAACATAAACATTTCATAGACTGCAGACATGGTTGGTAGAGAGGTGGAGATCTAGAGGTTGAGATTACTGCAAGAAATATACCTCCCCTGAGTGGTCTCAGCATCTATTTCTGTTTTCTTGGGCTTGCAGGCACAATCTAACCACTCGCCTATAACGCAGTTAATACCTGCTTGTGTTTTGTTCAGTTTGTGCCTCAACTGACCCGCCTGTTTGGTGTCCTGTAAAAAGCTGACGGACAAAGACCTATTCTGGTAAAGGGTTCCTCATCACTGTGGCCAAATACCTGATAAGCAAGTCAAGTGAGAAAAACTTTATTTGGCCATAGTTTGAGGGGATACAGCACAACATGACAGGCCAGGCACGGCAGTGGGGAGGCATGACTACGGTGGTGGGAGTCTGGGGCTGCTTGCTCAGAGCCCCTTGGATTTGGAAGCAGAGAAAGGGGAAGTCCATGCTCAGAGAGCTTTCTCCTTTTTTATTCAACTCAGGACCCCACATTCAGGGTGGATCCTTCCCTCTCAACTAATCCCCTTCAAGGTGGTTCTAAATCCACTCAGAGAAGGGGCATCAGTCAGTCTTACTGGAAGCCATCTGTACCCCTTTGGCAGGAAGTTTTAAAATCCTGACATAAATGAGTGTAGTGATTGCTAATTATGACCCATGCATGGTGGCTGCTGTTGTTTGTGTTATCGTTTTACACTGAAGTGTTCTGTTTCTCTGACTTCCCAGAATGGCTCATTCAGAGGAACAAGGGGTTGTTCCCTGTGCCTTCATCCGCCAGAATTCTGGCAACTCCATTTCCTTGGACTTTGAGCCTGACATAGAATACCAATTTGTGGAGCAGCTGGAAGAACGCTACAAAT
This sequence comes from Lophiomys imhausi, assembly GCA_907164525.1. Taxonomy (NCBI): domain Eukaryota; kingdom Metazoa; phylum Chordata; class Mammalia; order Rodentia; family Muridae; genus Lophiomys; species Lophiomys imhausi. Next base: position 13,994,410 of record CAJQZJ010004750.1, on the reverse strand, counting down.
GTGCCTTCTGCCACTCGGTGCTGCACAACCCCCACCAGACCGTCTGCGGGCACCGCTTCTGCCAGGATTGCGTCCTATCTCTGAGGTGAGTGGGCGAGGCCTGCAGCTCTGACCGCAACTGACCAGAACCAGATATCCCTGGCTTCTGAGTCTGCTGTGGCCCCGGGGCTGTAATTGAGGTTTGGGGAGTTGTTATGGTTTGGGAAAAGCTCTCTCAGGCTCCTGGCTGAGAGCCAAAGTCTAATACTCTGGGCTTGCCACTTCTTCGTGGACATTCACCCTACCTTAAAGTTCACACTACGACTTCCTGCAGAAAGTCTGCTACCATAGCTGTCTATTGGAGAGGGCTCGTAGCTCATGGTATCTGTGTGTAGCTGTCCTGATGATTTCTTATTTGGGGTAGGAGGTTGTTGTGTCTAAAGGACCTGACTGCCATGGGGCTGCCCACTGCCAAGGCAGCTGGAAAGCCTGCAGTAACATCACTCCATCAAAATACTCAGGGAGATTAGCTTAGAAAGAGTTTGTTTTGGCTCACAGGTTTGGGGGTACCAGTTTGTGATTGACAGGCCTATGGCTTTGGAAATGTAACAAAGCAGGTGTCTCATGGCAAGAGGACATGCTGGATCCCAACTAGTCACCTCTATCATCTAGTGAGGAGAAGACACATGGGGACCTCTCTCTCCTTCATGGGCCCCCTCACAAGACTCACCAGGCTCTACCTCTCCAGGGCTCCACCATGTATTAGGTTCTCTGGGGGAACAGAACCCATAGAATGAATATACATTAAAATGGGGGTTATTGGGATGGCTTTCACAATGCAGTGTGGGCTGTCCAACAGTGTCTGCCTGCATGAGGGAAGGCTGAGAACCTGGCAGTTGCTTAGTCTGCCGAGCTGGATGCCGCAGCAGCCTGGAAGGCTCTGAAGGCCTGGAGGAGTCCTGGAGAGCCGCTGGTCCCAGTACACGTTGGAGGGTTGAAGAAGCTGGGGCCTGAAGCAATTGAAGGACAGTGGTAGCAGCGATGCTGCAGTGACAACAGAGCAGATGCACTAACAGTGCAAGGTGACAGCAGGCACGCCGTGCTGTTTTATGTCCTGGCAGGAAGGCGCTGCGGTCTCTAAGGGAGGGGCTCCCCCTCTGGGAATCCTTCCTGGAAGGAGCTCACCCACACACAGTCTCTAGGTCGATTCCAGAGCTAATCAAGATTAACCATGACATAAGACCTCCCAACAGCACCACCCTGGAGGCCACGCCTTTATTTAAGGTGGGGGGGGGCTAACAGCAGAACCACAGCCATAGGGGTCATGCCATTTGTGGGTGGCCAGGAGACATGGAAGCAGGCTTTGGGGGCCCGCCAGGCTCTGGAACGGGCTGCAAGGCACATCCTCACTCAACTCCACACACGTCTGCACTTCTATCACCTGGGTATTTGGGCCACTTTGCTCCAGAAGCTCCGGGTTCTAGAGGTGAAGAGCCACGGGCAGTGTGGTCCACTCTCTAGCAAATCCCCATCTAAGGAAGAGGCAGGCTGTAGCACAGAGTGACGGACAGGGCTGGAGCCATTGACACTGTCTAGGGGACTTGTGCTTGATGGCATGCTGGTGGGTAGGTAGGCATTTTCCAGAAAGGTTATAAGACTCAGAAGTTGCTGAAGTGGGGTGCAAGGCTGCTGCCTTAGTTAGGGTTTCATTCCTGTGAAGACACACCATGGCCATGGCAACCCTTATAAAGGAAAACATTTAATTGGCGCTGGCTTACAGTTTCAGAGGTCTAGACCATTGCTGTCATGGCAGGAAGCATGGCAGCATGCAGGCAGACATGGTGTTAGAGAAGAAGCTGAGAGTTCTACATCTTAATCCACAGGTGGCAGAAGGAGACTGTGCTACACTTTGTGTATGTTGAGTATAGGACACCTACAGTGACACACTTCCTCCAAGGCCACACCTCCTAATAGTGCCACTTCCTATGGGTCAAGCATTCACACACATGAGACTACAGGAGGCCATTCCTACTCAAACCTCCATGGCTGCTCTCTGGATACAGCTCACAGCCCAGGGCTGGCGGGTGGCTGAGTACCTGACTGGGCTCGGAAGGACCATTAAGGTTAAACATTTAATTTTGGCCCCGTTTTTGGTTTCCTCTCCAGAGAACTGAATGCAGTGCCGATCTGCCCGGTAGACAAGGAGATCATCAAACCTCAGGAGGTGAGGAGGCCACCAATTTGGCTTGGGTGTTGGAGAAGTTGCCAGGGTGACTTCCAGGCTGGAACAGGACAGTATTTAGGGACCTTCCTCTTTGCCCATGGTCAGACCCTCCACCTGTCCATTTGGAGCATATGTGGGTTTTACTGACCACACCACACCCAGGTTTCACCCCTTCCTACTCACTAGCTCCAGCCACACCAAGATTCTGGAAAAGATAGAGAAAAAACAGGGAACCCCCTGTTTTGAGGGGTTTACCTTCTCGTGTGGCTAATCCTTAAAATGTATTGTTCTGTTTAATAACAACTTTGGTATAGTTTGTGTATTGTAAAGTTTACCTTTCAAATGTCTGGTTCAGCAGGCCTTAGCGTTCTCAGAGTCATGTAACCTTTGTGATGTGTAATGACCTCCAAGAAGAAATCCTGTGTCCCATGACCATTGGCTGTCACCTCCCCACACCTCCCCAGCCCATGAAAATCACCATCTAGTTTCTGCTTTGATTTAGCTGCATTTTTGCATGTTTTGTACATATGGAATCCTGCCTTTTCTGTCCAAGTTCCTCCACTCGGCATGGTTTCAGGGTTCATGCATGTGGCCAGCTGTGTCAGTATTTCATTCCTCTTTATTGCTGTATACTGTTCTGTTGTGTGGATACACCACATTTTGTTTCTCCATCAGCAGTTAGTGGGCATTTGTGCTGTGTCTACTTTTTGTACACTATGAATAGTGCTGTGATGAATATTCATGTACAAAGCTTAATTTTTGAAAATATGGTGCTGGAGAGATGGGTGGCTCAATTGTTAAGATCCACGGACTGCAGTTTCAGTTCCCAAAACTCACATGGTGGCTCATAACCAACTGTAACTTCAGTCCCAGAGGATCTAACACCCTCTTTTGGCCTCCACAGGCACTGCATGCACATGGTACACAGACATACATGTGATACACACATATGAGATGTGTGTATATATGTAGATGTATATATATTTCAGCACTCCAAGAAAAGCTGATATATAATATTAGGAGCCTAGGGCATAGTTTAGATTAGGATCCTGTTCATAAGCTGGGATTCCATTTCCTGGAGAAAGCAACACTTTATATACATAGTTATTTCCGTGACCTAGAAGGCCACTTAGAGAAGCTGTCATTGCTGCTGCATACTGGCTTACTCAGATACTCAGTTCCTCTGTGCACACACCTGAGAATGGAACTCCTGGGTAACGTGACAACCTGGGTCTAACATCTCAAGAGCTGCTAGGCTGTTTAGGAAAGCAGTTACTCCCTGTCGAATCTTCTTACCACAGAGCATGAGGGTTCTGTGGTAGCAAATCCTCATCAAAATGTGTTCTCTGGGATGGAGAGATGGCTCAGTCATTAAAGGCTAGGCTGACAATCAAAAATGTGTTCTCAACCTTACTGAGTACCTTACTAACGGACATGAAGCCTTATTTATGTGGGGTTTGAATCACGTTTTCTTGATGGCTGGTGACACTACCAATTTAGCTGACCAGCTGTATGTCTTCTCTATAAGAATGCCTCTTAAGATGTACCTCATCTATCTGTCTATTCTCTGTATGTGTATATGTGTCTGTGAAGTACCCACGGAGGCCAGAAGAGGGCATCAGGTCCCTGAAACTGGAGTTAAAGGTGGTTGTGAGCCACCGGATTTGAGTGCTGGCAACAAGTGCTCTTAACCACTGAGCCATTTCTCCAGGCCCACTTTGCCCATTTTAACCGGGCTTTTGTCTCTAATTGTTGAATTATTACAAGTCCTTTGTTATAGTCTAGATACCAGGTTTTTTATACTCAGATTTGCCGATATTTTTCTCTTATTACATAATTCATTCTCACTTTGTTGATGGTATCTTTGGAAGCAGATTGTTCTCAATTTGTTGAAATTCAGTTTATCTGTTTTTGTGGGGGAGGGGGGGTGGATTTTGCTGTTTTCTTAGTTTGCTTCCCTGTTGCTGTGATAAACATCATGATGAAAACCACTTGAGGAAGATGTCCACCTTACACTTTCAGGTTACAGTCCATCATCCAGAGAAGTCGGGGCAGGAACCGGGGGGCTGGAGCAGTGCTGCTTTCTGGTTTGCTCCCCAGGGCTTACTTAACCTGACTTGTCATACAATCCAGAATCACCTGCCTAGGGGTGACAACACCCACAGTGACTAGGCCCTCCCACACCAATCAAGAAAAGGACCCCACACTTGCCTGCAGACAAGCCTGATGCAGGCACTTCCTCAACTGAGACCCCCTCTTCTAGGTGACTCCAGTTTGTGTCAAGGTGACAAAACAACCTAGCCAGCACAATTGTCAACCAGCACAACCCCTTGTCAGCCTTGCACACAGATACCTCACTATTAAATCATAACCATTCCCTTCTTTTATGTCCCCAAGACTATGTTAATGCTAATATAAAACAAATTAAAACTTAAAAGTCTCACCATCCTTTTTAAAAATTCAAACATTTTACAAATTCAATGTCTCTTTAAAATATCGAGTCTCTTAACTATGGGCTCCTAGCCAGGCAGTGGTATAGCACATGCCTTTAATACTCAGGAGACAGAGACAAGTGACTCTCTTGAGTGTGAGACCAGGTTGGCCTACAGAGCAAGTTCCAGGATGGCCAGGGATACACAGAGAAATCCTGCCTTGAACAAATAAACATACAAAAAATAAAACCTGTGGGTTCCTGTGAAATTAAAAAAAAAACAAGTTAAATATTTCTAAGTCTAAAAGGCAGTTATAGTCAGACCAAAGCAAAACCAAATTCCCACAGTGTAACTAGTTCCATGTCTGATGTCTGGGACGCACCATTTTCTGTGCTAGAAAAGGCTTGAGCAGCCACACTTCTCAGGCTCTGCTCTCCACAGCACACAGCTTACCAATAGGTTCAGGCTGTCACCATGCCAAACCTGCCATTGTCCTTGGTAATCTTCCCAAAGCCTGACTCTCCTGTAGCCTTGGGTCTCCCTTGCAACTGAGGCTGCACATTTGCCAATGGCCTCCTGGCCTCTCTTTGGGGCTTCAGTTCTGCCACATGGCGCCAACTCTCATCTGCTCTCAAAACCATCAACCTTGCAACTCTCGGAGCAGCCAAAACCCTGAAGCAACACTGTTTGCTGGTTGCTTCTCCTGGCTTGCCCAGCCTCCTTTTGTATACAATCCAGACCCAGCTAGGTATGGATGTCACCACCCACAGTGGCCTGGGCCCCCACATCAACTGGCAATTATGAAAATACCCCAGAGACTTGGCCACAGGCCTATCTGACCTCAGCAATTCCTTCTTTCCAGGTGTTTCTACTTTAGTTGACAAAAACTAATCAACACAAGTGTTGTTGTCTGTTGTTCCTTTGGTTTAGTTTGATTTGTTTCTTGTCCTTTTGCTGTGTCTAAGAAACTGTTGTCTAACTTAGAGTCATGGAGGTTTTCTCCCTGAAAATGTCTCTTCAGTTCAGTTTTCTTTTCTTCGTTTCAGAAGTTCAAACTCTGCTGCTCCTCCTCCCCCTGAAGCTTTCCCCAAGCATCTGACCTCACTCACCAGTTCCTTCCCAGTCACTGCCACGTAGTTCTAAGGGTGTGTGTGACCCACTAGGTCAGGGATAGGCAGATTACAACCTTGGGGCAAATTCTGCCAGTTTTGCATGGCCTCTGAGCTAAGAGAATGGTTTTCACCTGCTTAAACCTTCATGAAAAAGAAAAGAGACACAAAATTATGCTATTTTTACAATCTCATGTGAATCTTAAACTATTTTAAAATAATTTATTTTAAAAATCAAGGGGGTTGGAACAATGGCTCAGCTGTTAAGAGCATTTGCTGCTCTTGCAGATATCCTGGGTTAGGTTTTCCCAGCACCCACATTGTAGGTCACAACTGTCTGTAACTCCAAGTCCAGGGGATCTGATGCCCCTCTTCCTGCCTCTGTAGGTACATGGTGCTTGTAAACCTAAGCAGGCACATATACATATAAAAATAAATAAAACACCTAAGAATTTAAAATGGAAGAATAATGTTTTGTGGCACATGAAAATTATACGCCATTCGAATTTCGGTGTCCATAAGTCTGTTTTATTGGAGCACAGCTGTGTCTATTCCTGTAAGTGTTGTTGGTATCAGAGTTGAAATACGGTGGCAGGGATGGCTGCCTGCCAAGCTGACAGTGTTTGCCTTCTGACCCTTCATAGAGGAAGCGTACCAATGCACACTTTGTGCTGAGATAATCAGTCAGCAAGGCTTCGGGGACATGGACACTTCATGGCAGAGTGGGAGACAACAGCCCCGCCCCCAGCCACAGCCCCCTTGTGACTTCTGACTGGGATCAGGCTCACCCTGTGCTTCCCCTAGCTGCAGCCGGCTGTCTTGGGCACTGGGCATTAATATGACTTGCCAGAAGTCTGTGTCTGAGGCAGCCTTTACTTTCAATGTGGTCGTGTGACATTTCCGTTGCAGCCACTGCCTGGAAGTTTCCATCTGTTTCTGAGATAGACTTGAAGACCAATCTTACCATAGCTTCCTTTGCACTGTGTAGTGCACGGGGGGTGGGGGGTGGTGAGACTAATCACGTCTGTCTTTCAGGTGTTCAAAGACAACTGCTGCAAAAGGGAAGTTCTCAATTTATATGTTTACTGCAAAAACGCCCCTGGATGCAACGCCAGGGTTATTCTGGGACGATTCCAGGTTGGTATCACTTGTGACCGGTGTTGTCCATGCCATTCTAGTGGAAGCCACTTAACCTTTCTGTGATGGGTCCTGGCTGAGCCCTGTAAAGGGATTCCCTGGGTTCCTCTCAGATTGTCCTCAGTCTTACAGTGTGCCATGAGCATCGAGGGCACAGGTAACCAAGGAGTTCATTCTGCAGCAGCTTGGAGAGAACATGGTCACACTAGGCCTAAACTAGGGATCACTGGACTTGCCAGGCAAAACGAACACTCCAAAGCCAGGTGGTGGTGGTGTATGTCTTTAAGTCCCAGCACTTGGGAGGCAGATAGATGTAGGTGGATCTCTGAGTTCGAGACCAACCTGGTCTACAGAGAAAGTCCCTGGACGGCCAGGAATATACAGAGAAACCTGTCTCAAAAAAAAAAAAAAGAAAAAAAGAACATCCATTATGGATGCATCATTTGTGGAGCCCATGAAGGGTTTGGGGGCCCTAGGGTGGAAGACAGGCATGACTGGCACGAGGAACAATTGTGAGGATCAGGCCCTTCCCTCCGAGCATCTGCTTTGTCTCTCGGTGCTGTGGACTCAGCTCTGGTCTAACGCTTGTGACCCATGAAGAGCAGCGGTCAGGACAGGATGTGCTCGGCAAGTGAGGCAGCAATGGAAATGTGAACACACGTGTCAAGGAAGTGCAGGTGAAGGACATGGGGTCCTGTCAGATGCACGTCATCCAGCTGGGGAAGGTGCCACCCTATCAGGCACCATCACACCACTCTCAAATGACTCAGCCACCTCTAGCTTCCAGGGAATTGCTTGGCAGCTGCTGAGATTTCCCCCTCACACCCACATGGTCTGGAACATGTGTGTCACATGACTCAGCCCTTTATCAAGCTTCCAGAAAACTGTCACATACACACATACATACATACATACACACACACACACACACACACACACACACACACACACATATACTCTGGGCACTAAGATGATACATGTATAGATGATTTCCTTGTCACCCTGGGAGTGTTCACAGTACAACAGTCTGTTGCCACTTGCCTAGAGTGACAAATTCTAGACAGGGCTTCTTGTCCAGCTCTGTTGTCACCAAGCCTTGATGAACCACGAAAATCTGTAGAGACCAGAGCACGGGCTCCGGGTGGCAGGGTCTGCTTTCCATCGGTGTTAGCCAAGCTCTCTCGTGCCTGCCTCCCAGCTGCCTGTGTGGCAAGGTGCAAGGTCTTACAGGAAGCAGGGTTTGAGTGAATGTTGACAGTCCAGGTGGGAGTCAAGGAGAATATCAACAGCTTAGCTCTGGGTTTCAGTTTTCTTACTACTAAAGGCAAAAGAAGATAATGTTAATCTTTATCCTGAGAAAGAAAAACTACTTAGTTGATTTTCCTTGAGAGTAGGTAGCAAACAGCTTCTGTTAAGAACCAATACGAGGGGCTGGAGGGTGGTTCAGTGGTGAGGAGCAATAGCTCTTCCGGAGGACCCTCATTCAATTCCCAACACCCACATGGTAGCTCATGCCATAACTCCAGTCCCAGGGATCCAGTGCTCTCTTCTGGTCTCCTTGAGCACCAGGCATGGATGTGGTACACAGAAAATACCCATACACATTAAATAAATAAATAAATAAATAAATAAATAAATAAATAAATAAATAAATAAATAAAGAGTCAATAGCAAAAGGCTTTGCAGGCAGCACATCTTCCCTAGTTCTTCAGCCTGACAGTAGGGTAGGCTCACCAGGAACAGGTCTAACAACCTGAGTTTGACCTCTGGAACCTACATGGTAGAAGGAGAATGACTTCTACAAGTTGCCTTCTAACCTCCACAACACACTGCCATGCCACCTGCACCCACCCTTCACAAATAAATAAATGAATTTATTTTATTTTATTATTTATTTATTTGCTTACTTGTGGTTTTTGTTTTTTTGTTTTTTTTTTTAAATAGGGTCTCACTATGTAGCTCTGACTGACTCACTGTAGCGACCAGGGTAGCCTTGAATTCAGAGATTCATCTGCCTCCTGAGCGCTAAGGCTAAAGGCATGCGCCACCATGCCTGTCACTCAAACAAAAGAGCCAGTAATAACTGACTTGGGTCTCACAGCCTCTGCATGGCTCCTGTTTCCTCCTCCCTCACCCTTCCGAGCAAACCAGTCATAACAGCGTGTGAAACAGCTCAGAAGAAGACGTGGTTACAGAGATAGACCAGCAGTGGGCCACATCTGGCCTGTGGGTTTTAGTGGGCCGGCTGTGTGACAGTGTGGTGTTGAGAGACGGGTTCTTGAAGCCTCAGCAGCATCATAGTAACTTGCAGTGGTCACATGCTTTCTGTGCCTCACTCATGACAAGCCCTTAATGAATGCTGTCAATTCACTTGTGCCCTGATTAAGAACATTCAAGATTATATAACTGAACAAAGCCTGACCGCCCACTTCCTGCCCAAGAACCTGCCTTCCTCTCCTCTTTCCCGAAATGTGACTCCCGCATTTTTTCTAGTCTGTTCTCCCTACTGTAGAGTCGGCATGCTCCCTCCCTTCCTTCTGACTGCCTTGCCTCTGCTGTGCAGAGACTAATGCAAGATACTGGGAGTGGGGATGAGAAAAACACTAAAGAAACAGAAATGCCACAGATATGCTCACTGCCACGCCCACCGGCAAGGCTAGAATGAACACACATGACCTGATGCCTTCAAGAAGGAGCAAGCCACTGCAATCCCTAAACAAACTTCATGCTAGTGCCCCCAGGCCCTCTCACCCACCCCACCCTACTCAATCTTCATGTCTCTCCGGATTCCCAACAAGCCAGACTTGCTTTTACCGTACCAGCTGAGTAGCCTCTCTGCCTTAGTCCTTAGAAGAGGCAGTGGGTCTCCATGACGGCTGGGGAGAGGCCGGCCCACCGGACCTACATGGCACTTAGCTCTCTGCCCAGCTTGGCCACACCCTGTACCGGCCCCACCCATGTGGCTGCTGTCATTGTTGCAGGACCACCTTCAGCACTGCTCCTTCCAAGCTGTGTCCTGCCCTAAGGAGAGCTGCCAGGAAGCCATGCTCCGGAAAGACGTGAGGGAGCACCTGAGCGCACACTGCCGGTTCCGGGAGGAGAAGTGCCTTTACTGCAAACGGGACATAGTGGTAGCCAACCTACAGGTGAGAGCAGGCATCCGTCGGTGGCCATGCAACTCAGATGGGGCCCCAAAGGGCATGCTTTGCTTATTTGTACCGAATTTGGACTAAGGAGAGGGTGCGTCTGGCTGCAGATGCGGCTCAGTTGACGGTGTTCTACTGGCACCCAGAAGGTTGATCTCAAGCATGGCGTAAACCATGTGAGCATGCTGGGTCACACCCCTCATTCCAGCACTTGGAGACAGGAGGAAGAGGCTTTTACCTCCCTTCTTAGCACTAAAGCTAGCCTGGGCTACCTGAGACCCTGTCTTTACAAAGATGTGGTCTTGTGTCATCAGGGGCTTTGGCTGTAGCCAGCTTGGTAACATGCTCGCCTAACATTCACAAGGCCATAGGTTTGACCCCCACCACACAAACCAGCTGACACATACCTGTACTCTCAAAGCTTGAAAAGTGGAGGCAGGAGATCTGAAGCTCAAGGATGCCTCATCCTTGACTGCACAGAAAGGTAGTTCTCAGTTAGGGAAGGGGAGGAGGTAGTTTGAGATTCTGCAAAGAACTCTAAGCCTTTTCCTTGTAGGACTCTACTCATATATCATCAGTGAAAATAGCATTGTGGCTCCTGCTGCAAACTTGGCAGATGATAATGGCTGCTCTCTAGATTCTGTTATCTGGCTGGAGAGGCAGGATCAGCATGTAGACTGTGGGTGATTTTACATGTGCAGAGGAGCCTTGCTGGAAGATCCTCAGCCTGCCCTTTTTGAGCCCCAAGACTTTCGATCTTTCACACACTCAGAAATCTTAATTTTGTTTTAGTTGAGATTTATTTATTTACAATCTATTTACACTGAGAAAGCAGACATCACTAATCCTTCTCTGGATCTGGGCTGTAGCTTCCCATGGAGAGCAAGCCACAAGACTTGCCTCTCCAAAGACACTTGTATGAATACCTCGAGGCAAGAGATCTTGGCTTTGTTTCACACCCACTCTGCCTGTTTCAGGAACATGAAGAAAGCTTGTGTCCTGCATACCCAGTGTCTTGTCCCAACAAGTGTGTGCAGACTATCCCAAGAGCTGAGGTGAGTGAGCAGTCCTCCCTGGAGAGGGCAGGAGAAATGTTCAGAATCCTGCACTATGGTTTGATGAGAACCATAGCCAACAGCCTGGGGATCACACCATCCTCATGCTGACTACACCTCTGTCTTCTGGAGCTGTCCCTCCCACACCCATTGGTTTTCACCCTTGCTCTACCTCACCAGAGTCTCCCCCCATCCCTCACTTCCTCCAAGTCACCCTTGGGTCCCTGGCTCTACCAAGAGGATGAAGAATCCCTGTGTTTCCACAACTTAGGGTGTCCATTTTGTAGGTGAATGAACACCTCACTGTGTGTCCTGAGGCTGAACAAGACTGTCCCTTTAAGCACTATGGCTGTACTGTCAAGGTAAGGTGACTTCATCTCTGCCTCTATCACTCACTGGTGTGTTCATTTTACTCCTTAACGCTATTCAGGGTATGAAAGGTGGAAGGACACCAGAACTTCATGACTACACTGGTGTTAGGGCTCTCCAGAGAAACACAACTTCTACATGCATGCATATTTGCATATGTACATGTTACTCTCATATGGGTGCTCATCTAGACGTGTAGGGAGACTCATTCTGTCGTTGTGGGCTTAGTATGCTCTACATCTGCAACCCAGCCCAGTGGTCTGGGCACTCAGGCTGAAGTTTCTGCGTTGTAGTCCTGAAAGTCTGCTGCTTCAGGGTTTGCTCCTAGGCCTTCAGCTGATTGGACAAGGCCCACCCACATTATGGTTGGGTTGTCTTTACTTAAGGTTGACTAGTTGTTTTAATCCTGACGGCAAACTATTCTCACAGTTACACCCAGACTAGTTTTCATTGAATATACCCTAACCAGAGCATCACATAAAACCAAACATGGCAGTAATTCTTTCTAGTTCTGCTCTGTTGTGTCTACCATGGTTCGGAACCCTCCAGAGTCATCCCATGATTCCTGGGTTTATAGTACCACCGTATACCACTAAATGTTCTGAAACAAAGACATTTGTGGCTGATGTGAGGGTGGCACTGGGTTTGATTTCTAGCACTGGGGAAAGAAATCACTGAAATAAAGTGATTTGAAGCCTGGTGTGGTGGCGCACGCCTTTAATCCCAGTACTTGGGAGGCAGAGGCAGGTGGATCTTTGTGAGCTCGAGGCTAGCCTGTTCTACAAAGTGAATTCAGGACAGCCAGGGCTATACAGAGAAACCCTGTCTCAAAAAACCAAAAATAAATAAATAAAAAATAAAGTAAAAAAATAAAGTGATTTAAAATTGTGTTTTAAAATATTTTAAATATAATATTTTAAAACACCTTTAAATTAATTGTTCGATAAGTAGTATAAAATAAATTAAAGAGGACAAAGTTTGACATCTATTTCAGGCCTTTTGGAAGATTCTATTCCATGTGAGTAGAAATTGAAGCATCATGTTGAGTATAACCCATGTATTCTATAAGTCTAAAATTACTCCAATTATGTTTTTAACACAAGCACTTTTTTTAGTTTAAAAATATTTGGATAGTTGGAGTGTAGCTCAGTGGTAGAGCAGGTGGGGAGTATGCTGGTCTATCGGCAGCACCACCCCAAGATGTGTATCGTTGGGAACCTTTAAACATATTGTGACATCTGGTAGTTGTGCTAGCTGGAGAAGGGTCAGGGTTTACCTTTCCCCTGGCACCATTGCTTCCAGTGCTGAAAAGACTCTCTATGGTCAGGCTCCACCTCAGCTGGGCTGTGTTCCAGTGCTGTGTTCCAGCTCAGGGTCAAGAGCTGTGGAAGGGCAGGAGAGTCATTCTCTGGAACTTTTGTGGAGCACCCTGCTACCATGGAACTGAACTGAAGGGAATCTGGTGGTGGATGTTTGCCTAGGCACATGTGGAAAAGTGGGCCTTTGCTTTTATTATCACTAGAGCAGTAGAGTCTGTCAGCAAAAAAACCAGTCGGGAGACGTAACCATTTCTTCTCTCAAATGTGTAACTCTGAATGCAACAAATTTCACAGCTGGAATGAAAAGCAGACTGCAGGCTCACTACATCAGAGCAGTACAGAAATGTGTGCTGGAGAATGGGGAAGCAGGCCAGGCTTCAAAGCAGTCTGCAGAGATTAGGTGTGCTTGGGACAGCTGAGCCGTGGCCATGCATGCTTACGCATCCTAGGTAGCCAAGGGAGAAAGAAAATCAGCGGGGGGGGGGGGGGGGGTTTCGCAGCCTGACCCTTTATCATGTCAGCATGTTCAGTCCTGGCCACTGGACCATTCTAAAGGACCCTATGGAGTCATTTTCCTGCAGTTCTCTAGAAAAAGAGTCCACATGGAAACTAAGTGTCGAGTTGCTGAGGTTCAGTGTAGCCCAGTACCTGTCAGTCAACCGCCTCCTTCGGGGAGCTCAGTAACTGGAGTTTGGTTTTGCTTTGTGTTGAAGGGCAAGCGGGGGACCTTACAGGGTCATGAGCGGGCAGCCCTGCAGGACCACATGCTTCTAGTTTTAGAGAAGAACTTCCAACTAGAACAGCAGGTGAGTCTCGGAGCCACCCGTGAAGGGGCTGGAGAATCGCTGACTCTTGGCTACTCTTGTGTTTTGCTTCACGCTCTCCGATTCTCTGCAAGCTGATTAAAATCACACGCTTTTCTGGTAGTGTCCAGATAATACTCTTGGTCTTAGAGCCTTCGAGCTGGAAGGTGCTGTGTTCACTGCCTCCCCCATGCAGGTGAGCTAACGGAGATCAAAGAAGCCTTAAGTTTGTAACTTGTAAGGGGCAGACTGGATCTCAAGCCCGCACTCTTGATGACTTACCGTCTACTCTGCAGCCTGTCCACATACCCTTTGGTTCTTCTTACCTACCACCTACTAGCTGTTGGATATTTTTAAATTAGATTAGTTGACATTGTGTTCTAAATACTGTGGACTTTTGATGTGAATTTTGATGTGGAGATGCTTTGTAACCTGATAAACATATACTAACTTCATACATATTCACTCACCTTGGCTGTCAAGCCTGTCAGGTTCGAAGACCTCCATAAAGGCTGGCCCCAAGAAGCAGTTGTATGGGAGTGAATTATCTTGCAGGACCATTTTGGAAGACTTTTCAGGCCCACTGTCAGCAAGGAATTTACCACTGCAAATTATTTTGTGTGTGCATGCGTGCAGGTGTGTGAGGAGGCCAGGAGAAGGTGTCAGATCCCCCAGAGTATAGGCAGCTGTGAGCTGTCCAACATGGGTTCTAGAAACTGAACTCAGATCCTCTGCAAGAGCAGTATGTGTTCTTCTTAACTGCTGAGCTGTCACTCCAGCTCCCCAAGCTGACACTGAAGGGAAGCAGACTTGTCAGTTGAAATGAAAACAGGGAGTGCAGAAGGAGGGCTTATGCCCAGACAGGCTGATGTAGAAGATGCTGAGGTTTAAGGAGTATTAGGGTGCCTGGACTCCCAAGCGTGTTGAGACAGCAATGGCCTCCTGTGAGCAGAGATCTGAATACTGTGTGTTCTATTGTTTTACCTGCACATACTCTGCCGTGTTTCAGAAGAGGTGTAAGGACCAAAAGTTAGAACTAATGTTCTTCGGTGTTGTGAAACACTTGTCCAGCTATTTGTCTGGCTTTTCAAAACTGAGACATCTGGAAATAGAGCAGCAGTGTCTGACAGGCCTGAGCTTGCAGGCTGTACACCCACCCTGGTTCACATTTGCAAATGGGGCCGTGTGGGTGGGATTGAGGGGTGTGTCTGCACTCTTAGCACAACGCCTGGCACACAGAAGCATTTCAGTGTTGAGCAGAAGTGAGATGCTGGTGTGGTGAGGGTGGAGGTGCTTCCCCCATGCGGGTGGACTGCAGATAACGTGGAGACAGTCTGAGGCTGAAGTGGCCATGCTTTGAGCTTGGGAGGCAAAAAAAAAAAAAAAAAAAAAAAAAACCCTGATATGGGCACCACAAGAACAGGGACAGGTTAGAGCCGAGCATGGGGAGAGGGACTATCCAGTGGGTCATCCATCAAACACATATCCAATGCCTCCAAGAAAGGCATCATGCTGGGTCCAGAAAATAAAGAAGTGAGATGTTTCAGCAAACACTCCAGTGGTGGAAAAGGACCAAGACAGCAATAAAAGCAAGTTTTAAAAGGCATGAGATGAGTTATGAGTGGGTATCAGTGGGACCAAAAGGGCCTGGGCGGGTGATGCAGGTAGGAAATGTCCACAGAAGTTGCACTGTAGTTTCTGGATGAGGGAGGTTCCTGGTAGAAGCCAGGTACTGAACAGTCTTGTTGGATACACGTGGACTAGCTGGGTGCTATACAGTTGTTGGACAGGATGCCCAGGTGTTCACTTGGTGCTGTGCAGTCTTGCTGGGTGTACATGAATTAGCTAGGTGTTGTACAGTCTTGCTGTATACATATGGGTTAGCTAAGTGCTGTGCAATTTTGATGAACAGGATGGGTTATAAATGAGCGTGAAGCCACAAGGGTATCAGATTATGTAGAGCCCCATGTGTCCTTTAAAAAAGAAGCCACCGCCGG
The DNA here is from genome assembly GCA_907164525.1 of Lophiomys imhausi. Taxonomy (NCBI): domain Eukaryota; kingdom Metazoa; phylum Chordata; class Mammalia; order Rodentia; family Muridae; genus Lophiomys; species Lophiomys imhausi. Next base: position 13,978,840 of record CAJQZJ010004750.1, on the reverse strand, counting down.
GCAGTGGTGGCGCACGCCTTTAATCCCAGCACTTGGGAGGCAGAGGCAGGCGGATCTTTGTGAGTTCGAGGCCAGCCTGGTCTACAAAGTGAGTCCAGGACAGCCAAGGATACACAGAGAAACCCTGTCTCGAAAAACCAAAAAAAAAAAAAAAAAAGAAGCCACCAAAGACATTGAGGCAGGAGAGACAGAAGACCAGCTTTGCCTCTTGGTGTTGTTGATCATGGTGTGGAGTATGAACTGAAGAACATTTGCCACTGTGCAGATATTTTTCCAGCACCCACTGGTACCAAGCTCCATCCAGTTCTGTGAGATCCAGACTGGTCCCAGCTCCCATGAAGGGAATACGCTTGTGTGAAGGTAGAAGGGCAGGACCAGGTAGAAAGTATCACAGCCAGGGAAAAAAACTGATGAAGACTGTGAGGCTAGAACACATGGAACATGTGTCTGTGTGCTAGTGTATGTGTGAGTCTGTATGAGTGTGTCTGTGTGCCAGTGTGAGTGTGTGTGCCAGTGTGTGTGTGTGTGTGTGTGTGTGTGTCTGTGTATGTGTGCCAGTATGTGTGTGAGTTGTGTCTGTGTGTGTCTGTGTGCCAGTGTGTGTGAGTGTGCCAGTGTGTGTGTGTGTGTCTGTCTGTGTGCCAGTATGTGTGTGAGTGTGTATGTGTGTCTGTGTGCCAGTGTGTGTGAGTGTGTGTGTGTCTTGTGTGCCAGTGTGTGTATATCTGTGTGAGTGTGTATATGTCTGTGTACTAGTGTGTGTGTGTGAGTGTGGGGTGTGTATCTATGTGGAGTGTGTGTTTCTGTCATGTGTATATGTATGTGTGTGGTACACACACCTGAAATTCCAGCAATTGGGAGGTGGAGGCAGGAGGGCTAGGTCATCCTCAGCTATGTAGCTAGTTCCAGATCAGTCTGGGCCACACCAGACTCTCAAAAACCTGAAACCGAAACACACACACAGCTGAGATGAAGTGAGAAGTGAACGTAAGAGCTTTCCTGTGTGATGTGAGTGACATTGGCCAGCATTCGGACTGACACTCTTAGATTTTGCCTGTCTCCCTCACATAGATTACAACCTCTGGGCTGGCGGGATGGCTGACTGGGTAGGGCAAGTTGCACAAGCATAAGGACCTGAGTTCAGATCCAACCACAGAGGTGTGGTCCCAAGAGGCCACCAGTCTACACCCAGGTTCCAAAAGACTCTCCTCAAGGGAAGAAGTGGAAAGCGGTAAGGAAGCTGCAGACAAGCGCGTGTGCACACACAGATTGACCATGATGTCTGAGGTTAGCCAGACACTCGTGTGTGCACACACAGATTGACGATGGTGTCTGAGGTTATCCATACATGCATGTACACACAGGTTGACCATGGTGTCTGAGGTTAGCCAGACAAGCGTGTGCACACACAGATTAACAATGATGTCTGAGGTTAGCCGGACAAGTGTGTGCACACACAGATTAACAATTGTGTCTACAGTTAGCCAGACACTAGTGTGTGCACACACAGATTGACGATGGTGTCTGAGGTTATCCAGACA
>CAJQZJ010004750.1:13918932-13974264 GCA_907164525.1 Lophiomys imhausi | reverse complement strand
TCCAGGATGCGCAGGGGCAGAATCCAGCCAGCTCTCCAGGGTGCGCAAGGGCAGAACCCTGTTTGTGAAGCAGCATGAGACTAGCTGCCCTAGGAAATGAGGGTCCCCATGTGGGTGGAATCACACAGGAGACTGAAAGTTCGAAGGGCAGGGCATGGCAATTGCTATAATATGAATATATTATGTTATAATATAATTATAAAATAATAATAAGCTAAGGGAGAGAGGTGATGGATGGCTTAGGTGTGGAAGACTGTGAGACCATTTGCCTGTTAAGTGGCACACTGATGCCAGTGAGATGGCTTAGCGGGTGACCTGCTAAGCAGCCAAGATGGCCAATGTATTAGTTACTTTTCTGCTACTGTGATAAAATACCGTGACCAAGGCAACTTAACAGGAGGAAGGGTTGATTTGAGCTTTTGGTTCCAGAGAGATAAGAACTCACCACATAGAGAAACATGGCGGCAGGCAGGCATGGCACTGGGGCAGCTGAGAGCTCATATCTTCATCCACAAACAGGAAGGCAGAGAGCTAATTTGAAACGGCAGAAGTCCTTTGAAACCCCAAGCACAGTGACATATTTCCTCCAAAAGGATATACCATCTAATCTTCCCCAAACAGCCATCAATTGGGGTCCAAGTATTCCGATACCAGGGACTTATGGGACAGAACTCATTCAAACTACAACACCCACAGTTTGATTTCTGGAACCCACACAGTAGAGGGAAAGAACCAATAAAACTTGTCCTATGAACTCCACATGTACGCTAATGGCACACACATGCCTACACTTACACATGCACACACAAAATAGTAATAATAACAGCAACAATAAAGCTTCTTTTTAAATGTAAAATTCGTTATAGTGGTTGGGGAGATGACTCGGTGGGTAAAATATTTTCTGCATAAACATGGCCTGGAGTTTGCATCCCTAGAGCCATGAGACAGCTGAGTGGGCTTGAGGGCTATCTGTAGTCCCAGCACTCGGGGGGCTCAGCAGGATCCCAGGACCAGCTAGCTAGGAGAGCAGAGATTGGTTCAGTGAGAGACCTCCCTGGAAAGACTGAAAATCAATTGGGGAAGACACACAGCATCAACTTCTGACCTCTACATGCCACACACGTCTCACACCCACACACACATGCAGGCATGCATAGACACTTACATCACACACACACACACACACATACACACACACACACACACACACACACACACACACACACACACACACAGCAGTAGAGGAGCATACAGCTCACCATGAGAATTCACTAGAGGTAAATGTCCAGTGTATATCTTACGCTTAGGCAAGCTTTGGGTTAAGGGGACAGACACATCCCTGTTTGCTTAGTGTCAGCTTACCAAGGTGTGGCATCATTGAGTTAATGTTAGCATAGTACATGTGTGAGTGGTACATATCCAGGCAGCATGCTTCGTTCTACTTTACCATGCCAGTATTTCACCAGCAGGGTTTAGATAACAGGCCCATGCTGTGACCTCCTGTTGTGTGTTTTCTTTCAGTTGTCTTAGAAGGGGAGACCAACAAGCATGACGCACACATTAATACCCACAAAGCACAGTTGAACAAGAATGAAGAGCGATTTAAACTGCTCGAGGGCACCTGCTACAGCGGCAAGCTCATTTGGAAGGTGACAGATTACAGGGTGAAGAAGAAGGAGGCCATGGAGGGACACATAGTGTCTGTCTTCAGCCAGCCTTTCTACACCAGCCGCTGTGGCTACCGGCTCTGTGCTAGAGCGTACCTGAACGGGGATGGGTCAGGGAAGGGGACACACCTGTCCCTGTACTTTGTGGTGATGCGTGGTGAGTTTGACTCACTGTTACAGTGGCCATTCAGGCAGAGGGTGACGCTGATGCTTTTGGACCAGAGTGGCAAGAAGAACCACATTGTGGAGACCTTCAAAGCTGACCCCCACAGCAGCAGCTTCAAAAGGCCAGATGGTGAGATGAACATTGCTTCTGGCTGTCCCCGCTTTGTGTCACACTCTACTCTGGAGAACTCCAAGAACACCTACATTAAAGATGACACCCTGTTCTTGAAAGTGGCCGTGGATTTAACTGACTTGGAGGATCTGTAAGTGCCTCTCAGCACAAGAGGCAACAGTGACAGTCCATTAAACCCAGCCCCGTAGACTGAACATGCTTTTGTTCTTGTCCTCTTATCTTAAATGTCTGAAGTACTATCTTTTTATCTTGGGTCCTTCCCCAGTTCGAAACTTAAAACTCTTAGAATATTGCTGTTATTTATATTTTTATATCTTCTGAGAAATTATAATAATCTTGACAATAAGGCCTGGGACTCCTCTCTCACTGTCACCGTCATTAGGGAAGCGTTTACAGGGGGTCTAGTGCTCTGCGTACTCCAGGGAGAATTCCCATCGACATGCTCTGGCATTTACCAGCTGACTCATTGCTTCCACACCTGACCCTAGGCCTTCAGCAGCCATCTTTCCGGAGGCAGGCAGGCTGTCCCAGTTGAGGTGATGTAGCTACAGGCAGTTTGCTGCATTTGGACCACGGTTCTTCAGTTAAGTGACAAATCCTTGGAAACCGCATTGCCTCTGTGTTGTATACAAGATTCACTAGCAGTCTGTGAGCACAGTTTGCAAAGTTGTCCAGCAGCTGGTCAATGGGTTCAGCCTGTCACCCTCTGTACTGACACGAAACAGAAGGCTGTGCTTGCCTAGTGAACCGAAGTTCACATTTCATTAGGTGTGACCAGGTGAAAACTCTCTTCTTAGGTCAAAACAGTCAACCACACCAGTTTCACAAAACTCAGCCAAGTGGCATCTGTATAGCAGTAAGTGTGAAGAGAAAAATTCATTATGATGGAGGAAATGTGAGAAAAACGTAAAGGGAGTCCATCTGCAATGGGTAACAGCTGCCTAAATACTCCTGATCTTTTTGTAAGAACTTTTAAATTCATATATTGACCAGAAAATGGGTATTTGTAGAAACTTGTAGAGTTTCCTGCCAAAGTCCTGAGTACTGTGTGACCAGAAATGACCAGGTTCTTGTGTATCTGTCTATTGCAGTAATTTTTTTTCCATTTCTAGATTGTAGTTTATTTCACATGTAGTCAAGGTGACATCCAAGGATAACCATCACAACAACAATGTGTAGTTGAATCTTTTTTTGTTTTTGACAGCCAAATCTTGTTTATTGGGGGAATGGGTCCCTAGGGCGTGGGCCTGGTGTGCTCACTGCAAAGCTTGTCCACTGGCACTGCTTCCAGCAGCCTATGGCTTCATTGTGTCTGGAAGCTCTGGAGAGCAGGAGAAGGGTTCAATGGGCAGGGCTTCAAAGGCATCATCTGCTCCGAAGTCCAGGCTCACTGTGGCTGGCGCCTGTGGTCGTGCTGTCTGGAGGGTAAAGCCACACTCACCCAGAGTTTTGCTGTCATCAAGGAACTGGCCATCCTTGTACAGCTGCTGCTCCTTGGGAGGCATCTTGAGGATGCCCTCGACAATGCGCTTCAGCTCGAACACAGTGCTCAACTCCTTGGCATCCGTGAAGATGGTGGTCTTGTACTGGATCATGAGAAACACATCCATCCTGCAGCTCCTTCTAGTTCCATGTGCCGGCGCGGCCCTGGATCTTCCCTGGATCTTTCCTTCTACAGATTGCAGTCAGCTAATCCCACAGTGGTTGGCTGTGAACAGGAAGTCCAAGAATCAAGTAGCTGTTCAGTCCACAAGGTTGGATGTCTCAACTGGTCTTCAGTTTTTCTGGAATCCCAAAAAAGTAGGCTCTAATGCCAGTGAAGGAAGGAATGCCCTATTGCAGTAATTTTTAGCCTGAGTGTCATGACTCCTTTTGGGGTCAAATGACCCTTTCACAGAAGTCAACCAAGACCATCAGAAAACGCAGATATTTACATTACTAGCAAAATTAGTTATGAAGTAGCAACAAAAATAATTTTATGGTTGGAGGTCACCATAACATGAGGAACTGTGTTAAAGGGTTGCAGTATTAGGAAGATTAGGCTCTCTTGAGTCTCTTTGTAAATTCAAGTCATGATCTGTCCTTTCAACTCAGTAAGCCTGAAACTAACATTGCCAACCTGCCCTGATTGGAAATACAAGACATACCATGTAGCTGGTGTTTGCTATTTTGTGGGTTCCTTACTCTCTTTCACCCTTACTCCTCCAAGCCCCCCTCCCCAACACTAGGTAGGAGAGAAAGAAGGATAGAGGGGAAAGGGTGCATTATAGTTAGACTACTTCCTGCTGATTAGAGGATCAAGTCCCTTGAGGAAAGTCTGATCTTTGCCTCCGGGATATTCAGTTTCTTCTTCTAATCTCTGCATACAACCACTTGCCAAAGTGCAACCACAGTAGAAACAGCAGCCACAGCAGTGGAGGAACAGCAGGAGCTGCAGCCAGTGCTCTCGAATTTACATACCCAATCAAGAGCCCCCAGAATTCCAAATGCCATACACTTGCAAAAACTGCAGCTCGCAAAATCACACCCCTGCTAGAGCATTGGACAAATCATAGTCAACTCTGTGGAGAGTCTGAATGAGCGCCATATCCCACACCTGGGATTAAAATAAAAACATATTCCCATAACACTTCTGTGGGTTTTTTTTTTTGTTTTTGTTTTTTTTTTTGAGACAGGGTTTCTCTGCGTAGCCCTGGCTGTCCTGGACTCACTTTGTCGACCAGGCTGGCCTTGAACTCGCAACACTTCTGTGTTTTTAAAGAGACCAAAAATTCTCACTACAACACCATCATCCATTGCTCATTTACAAATGGCTCTTAAGCACAGAAGTGTCATGGCCCAAAGGCCATTCTAGAACTCTCTCAGGTGATGGCCATGCTCTTGCAATTGTTCTTAACCTATAGAACAAACAGAACCTGAGGCTACAAAGATGGCTCAGTGGGTAAAAATGTTTGCTGCTCTTCCAGAGGACCTGAATTCAGTTCACAGTACCTTGAACTTGCAACAACTTGGATTGAAACAACCTGGAACTCCAGCACAGGGGATCTGATGCCCTTCTTTTTGGCCTCTGTGGACAATTGCACTCACCCCTGCACACATCTGCATTCACACTTGCACACATCTGCACACACACTGCACTCATACCTGCACACAACTGTACTCACACCTGCACACACCTGCACACATCTGCATTCACACCTGCACACACACTGCACTCACACCTACACACATCTGCACACAACTGTACTCACACCTGCACACACCTGCACTCACACCTGCACACATCTGCATTCACACCTGCATACTTTCTCACACAGATGCTCCCAGGTACACATAACCAAAAACTAATCTTAAAAACAAAACATGAGCAGAAGAGAGGATTTAGCAGTTAAGACCACCTACTACTCTTTCAGAGGACACAGTTTTGATTTGTAGCACCCACATGGTGGCTCACAACTACCTGTAACTCAAGTTCCAAGGGACCTGATACCCTCTATGGCATCTGTGGGCCCTTCAGGCATGTGGTGCACAGACATACATAGGCAAAGCGCCCATACACATAAAAGACATTTTTGGTTTTCAGTAGAAACAACTTACCTCACTGGCTTCTGGGAGTCCAGGAATTCTCTTAATCTCCTCTGTGAAAAAGTAAAGATACTAGAGTCACACCACAGGACTTGTCCAGAAGGATAGAACTAGGAAAAACATATGTAGCATAGAAATACCCTGTACCATGGCCGCTGGTGAACAGTGATGGGCTACCTACGACTTCAGAATGATCCAGAAGCTCAGTCTCTAGCCCACAAGGCCAGACTGGGCCATTCTGTGGGTTTGTTCACTATTTCATGTTTGTATTAAATCTCTAGAAGTAATGAGTGGGTTCTCTAGAATGTAATTCTCTAGTAAAAAAATAAAAAGGTTCTCTAGAGTAGCAGAACATAAGGTGTGGTGTGTGTGTCTATTGATTGTGGAATGACAATCCTGAGGCATCTTCGTTCATAGTGGAATGGTCCTGATGGCCCGTTACTGGTGGCATTATGAGGAGGTAATGAGGCCTGGTTGGAGGAAGTAGACCATGAAAGGCATATCATGTCCCTGACCTCTTCACCTGCCCCTCCCTCCACCTTCTCAGATCCAGTATGCCCTTTCACCATAATCCTCTGCCTTGCCACAGGCCAGTGAGGGACTGGGCATGAAGCTCCTAGGATGTTAGATGAGCCAGTCCTTCCTCCTAAGCTGTTTCTGGGGTAGTTAAGTGTTGCAGAATATTTGATTACATTGGGAACCCCAACATTATAAACTGTAAAAAGCTGTTTCTAATTGTGGGATGGCTCAGCCCTTAATCCTAGAACTTTCTGTTTACTGTAAACAAATAGTTGTGATGTGGATCTGCTCTAGCATACACTTTTAATCCGAGAGCTTTCCCTACACAGGATTAAATAAAGTTAACCCGAGGTCAAGAGGTGGAGAAAGAAACCAGCTGACAGGGATTAAACAGAAAGGAGGGACATTGAGCTGAGGGTATTTAAGAGAATGTGGAGAAGGAGAAGGAGCTTTTTAGCTTTGGACTTTTGGCTTTCAACTTTGAGGGCTTTTGGCTTCTTAGTTGGGTGCTTTCTCTGCCTCTCTGAGATAGCAGGCTTTCAACACAGCATCTGGCTCCTGAGTCTTCATTGGTAAAATCGAACAAAAGGGGATTTATTTAGTTTTTTAAAACAAGTCCTGGACGGAGAAGCGAGCACCATGTCTACTTCGCTTTCCATTCAGTGCAGCAACTCCCACACCCATTTGTTGTGTTTTCTGAGATGTGCTTGAAAATAGTAACCTAAAACACATTTCCTCTTGGGCCCCAAGCCTTGACTGAGCAACACAGTAAGGCTGGCTCTGCAGGCGAGCCAGCCCCAGGGCATAGGAGCAGGAGAGCTGACCCTGCCTCCCGCCTAAGGGGGCATTGGGTGGCCTAGCCAGACCAGTGCTGGAGATTTGGCCCTGGTAGTGTGGACAACGGAGATATGGTGAACTGACCAGCTCAGCTACCACCCAAGCCCAGATCCAGGGCTCTGAGTTGGCCCACACCAAAAATCTATATTATCCGCAAACAGCTGAGATGGCTTGAAAGGCCAGTCCTGCCGATCCAAAGCTGTAGGATCTCCATGGCACAGGATAACAGCAGTATAACCAGGAGGAGTCCCAGTGACATTCCAACATTGATGGTGTCACAGAAGCCAGAGGCCTCAAACAAGAGTAATGACTCATTGCAATGAACATTTGCAAGTTGTGGAAGATGTGTGGACAGAGGGATACACTGTGGGACAGACACAGTGTGACATACTACAGCTTCCATCATGAGATGTTTGCTATATGCTTTGTTTGTTGTTTGTGTGGGGTTTTTTTTTTATTATTATGGGAGGATGTAGCAAGGGTGAAGGGCTGATATAAAGGGATGGGGAGATGAGCAGACTGGGATGCATGATGTGAAAGTCACAAAGAATCAATAAAAGGTTTTTTAAAAGAATAATAGAAATAAAAGAATGAGAAGAATCACAGAAAAAAATTCCTCTTTTTCTCATTTAGAGATAGACACTAAATTCCATCAAAATAATTCAGAGAAAATGTCTGTAACCACAAAGGCAGGTAATGGGAAAAATTATCTTATTTTATCTTATTGTGGGGGTTAGGGAGGAAACCCAGGGCCTCACTTATGGTAGACAAGCATCCCACTGCTGGTCTTCACCCCGGCCTGTGTCCACATCAGGTGCCCTCATTCACTGTGTTAGCATTCAGCCACTACTCAACAAAGCATGCTACTTCAAAGTTTGTTTGACAAATCCATGTTTAGACAGTCATCTGTGTGTGTGTGTGTGTGTGTGTGTGTGTGTGTGTGTGCATGTTTCTATGTGCAAGTGCATATGTATGCGTGTGTCTGGAAATTAGCCCCTGCTGCATTTGGAATAGTAATGTATGTTGTACTAAATCAACACTTTGAGATCTAAAGGTGCTAGCCTAAATATAGAAACAGTTGCTGAAAGTTTTCATCACCATACTTAAAATAAAACTAACAAGTAGTTTTTAAGGGTTTCTGAATATTACTGTTTTTATTCCTGAGAAAACTGTTCACAAGAGGCTGGTTTTATAGCATCTTCCGTCATGTTTTCCATCTCAAGTCTAGTCATGGTCCCTCTGTGAAATAAACACAGCACTCCCAACGTCTGCTTTCCCACCCTGGCTGGAATTTGGCTGGGGAGGTGAGGAGGAGATGGGGACCTGGACACGGTGGGGAGGAAAGAGGAGGACATTCCTGGACTGATGGCAAGAGTCACAACTGCTGGTCTCTCACCAGGCATCCAGGCTACAGAACACAGGGCAAAAGCAGTCAGAGGGGAAGCGAGGCTGACCAACAAAGCTGCAAAGGAGTCAGAAAATTTCATCTTTTCTCCAAGTAAAACGAGCTGTGGCACTGCCAAGAACAGAGTTATCTGTCACGGAGACGCACCCACGGGAACTTCTGCCTGGTCCTTACAGTTCACACAGCACCTTAGTGTCATCTCAGAATTGACAGGTGTTGAGCTTCACCTCAGGTTACAGGTCAGCTGGCCTGGTTCTGGGGGGTCAGCATTGGGGCTAGGGCTCCTCGACATGCTTCACCCCCTCTCTGCAGTGCACTCGCAGAAGAATAGCTTAAGAAGATCCTTGTCTCTGTGCTTATCACAGGGATGTAAGGAAGTGTACTTACTGAGTCTGCTCTCCCTCCTACCTCCAGGGTGTGAGAGAGAGCCTTAGGTGCAGGAACTTTTGATGCCCGTGTCTCTTCCAGACACACAGTAAGCACTTTACAGATACAGGATTGAGCATATGGATCCCAACATAGCATTTTCCCAGAGCAGAGGCAGAAGGAAGACCACAAGCCATTTCTAATGTATCTGTACCTCCTTATATGGTTAATTCTCTGGGGCAAGGGTCCATATCTGATTTCAGTTTATATCTCACAAGCTATGGTTGGCACATAGTAGGTTGTCAACACATGTTTTATTTCACTCACTGTGCTGGCTAGTCTTCTGTCAACTTGACACAGCTAGAGTTATCTGAAAGGAGGGTGCTTCAATTGAGAAAACGCCTCCATGACATCTAGCTGCAGCACATTTTCTTAATTAGTGATGGATGGGGGAGGGCTCAGTCCATGGTGGGTGGGGACATCCCTGAGTTGGTGGTCGTGGGTTCTAGAAGAAAGCAGGCTGAGCAAGCAATAGCGAACAAGCCAGTGAGCAGCGCCCCTCTGAAGACGTTACTTTTAATAAATTATCCAATACATATTTATTAATAACTATAAGCATTATAACAAATATAGACAATTACCTAACTACTAACCCTAAGAACAACTATAACCCCTTTACCTAACAACTAAACCTATTAATAACTACAACAACTATTATCTAACAACTAATCCTAACCTTTTAGAAGGATACAGTCTCTGGGGCAGGTCCTCAGTCATCAGGAACACCTCAGGAGTAGATCCTTTAAGGTACTTAGTCAACAGTCTTCTTCAGGAATATCTCAGACATATGTCCTTTAGGTAAATTGGCTATGGCAGCTTCACCTTAAATGAGGCTTGAGGCTTTCTTCTCCCTGGAAATCCTCAGCTGTCCATAAGCCAACTTATTCAGTTTGTATTAGCCACTCGGTCACTCTGCCTCAGTCTTTGAGGCTGGCCACAGTTCCATTCAAGCCACTGTTTGAACTGGTCGAACCCCTCTAGGCAAAGGCCAAGGTTTAGTCCTTGGCCTTTGGTTGCTTTGCGGAGGCCTTCTCTGCCCACCAGCTTTTTTCTGCCTCAGGGAGAGCTGGCTGTATTTTTTCAGTTCTGTTGGAAATCAGCTTTTCAGTCCACCATCATTTTCTCCATCAGATGATACAAACTGCCTTGCATCTCATTATCTGTAGCGTGGGAACTCTCAGGCTCCCCCACTTCATCTTTAAATAGGGTCTCTACCTGTTTCACCTGACTTCAGCCTAATCTGGGCTCCGCCCACTTCCTAAGGCTATTAGCAGCTGAAAACAATGCCAGGCAGTAAACCTTGTGTTTAGTCCATATGCTGCTATGCCAATTGCCCAAGTTGATCTTCATGCCCCTGTATTAAGAGACTGTATCAGAAGCCCCTAGATATTCACTAAATCTAATTTATATTAATCTAACTCCCCTTACACCTCTCCATGGCCTCTGCAGCAGCTCCTGCTTCCAGGATCCCACCCTGTTTGAATTCCTGTCCTATCTTCCTTCAATGATGAACAGTGATGTGGAAGTGTAAGCAAATAAACCATTTCCTCCTCAACTTGCTTTGGTCATGGTGCTCCATTACAGCAAGAGAATCCCTGACTAAGACAGTATCCTTCTAAACATGGGTCAGGAGTGGGGCTACCTGAGTGTTCCACCAGATGAGATAAAGCTAAGTGCTTCACTCTCTGAGTTCCTCAGAAGACTCTGGAGGAGATGGGATTTCCAAGAACAGATGACAGGTGTGTGACCCAGTCTGGGTTACTGTACCCCTTATTTTACAGGGCCTTTCCTTGCTCACTGCTGCACTTGAGACAGATGCATCTACTGAAATGCGACCCTCTGGAGAGAGACAGGGGAACCTCGACTACAGTTCTGCATCCTGCAGTGACCAGAGCTGACTGACGTGTTCATGGCAGTGGAAACATTCCTAGACTGTTTTTCTGCTGTGGGTGAGTGATGGAATATTGCCGTGGGCAACAGTGAGTGACGGCTACTGTGTGTGCTATGCTTCTGCTGTGACCTCAGAAAACACATTATTATAAAAAAGGTAACAGCTGCAGGCAGGCCTTCAGCAAGAACCCCAGAGGAGAGCCTGCTTATCTTAGCAGCCCTGTATGTATTGTCACCTCTGAGGCCATTTTAGAGGACATGGGACAGTATGTGGAGCCAGCCCGTAGTGATTGTAATTCTGACTCAGACTGGCAAGTGACAGTCTCTGAATGGCAAAGCCAGACCAATGTGTATGTTTATGTTTTAGTTTTCAACAAAGGTTAAAAAAAATTAAATATAAAGAAAATTAAATGTAATAGCAAAAAAGCTTATTGAAGAGGATATAAAGAAATAATTTGGGAGCTAGAAAGATTGCTCAGTGATTGAGACCTGGCTACTCTTCCAGAGGACTTGAGTTCAAGTCCCAAAACCTACATGGTGACTCACAACCATCTGGAACTCCAGTTTCAGGGATTCAAAGCCATGTGGCCTCTGTGTGCACTAGGAATCAGTGTGGTACATACACATTCATGCAGTCAAAACACGCATACAGAGAAAATTTAAATAAATATTTTGGAAAAAAAAATCCAAAATGTCTGGGAGGAGAATGTCTGCTCTCAAAATATTCCACATTTTCAAAATTATTTTACCACTTGCGGTTTTCATAAGCATTCACGTCAAACTTTTTTCCTATCTTCAATAGTTCCACAGTCTACAAGATAAAAAGGCCTTAGACTTCTGGTTTAGTTCTCTTTAGTTATTGTTCGTTTTATTTTCCTAAGTCAGGGAACTTTTTGAACATGTAACTCTGGGAACGGAGAGCCACAAATCTCCCAGCACTGAATACAAAATGTTACACGAATGTGCACTTTATTTCCAGACCAAGGCATAGCTTTTATTAATGTTCAAAACGATGGGACTTTGAGCCTAACCCTTGTCTCCACAGTACGCACGCGCAGTCTCTCACTCACTTCCCATCCTTGGCCGGCGACATTGCTGACCGCAGCCCCACTCGATGCCGGCCAGACGGGAAACTTCCTACAGACTGCGAGGAGCGGCGGAAACCGGGGCCGCACTTCGCAGCCTGACGCCTGACAGACAGAGCACGGCTGGGCGGGACTTCCGGAGGCCCGCCCCGCAGAAACGACGCGGCGAGGGGGAGGGGCCAATGGCTCTCCGGCTCTCTCGCGGAGGGGTGGGGCGAGGCACCGCGGGCGACTTCCGGTCAGGGGGCTCTGGGTTGGGGTTTCTCGTCAGCTGGCGTGACCAGGTGGTGAAGACTCCCCAAGATTTGAGACGACATATTCTTGCAGGTTAATTTGCCCAGGTTTGATGATCACTTCCGTCTTCCTCTACTCTTCAAGGGAAGTGATTTTTCTTCACGTTTTGGAGTTTGGCTCTGGCAGCTTTTCTTGTCATACTTTACCACAGTGTGGTGGTTTGGTGGCTATTCGTCCTGGTTTTTGATGGTTTGACAGGTAGTCTTTTAATTTTGTAGGTAAAGATTTATTTGTAGGTAACAATTTTGACTTTTCCCAAGTCTAGTACGTCACTGGATAATGCCCCTAAGGGCATTTATCTCAAGGTCATGTCTTATGTTTTTCCAACTTTCTGGTAGACAGCTTTTTAAAAATTACAATGTTCATTTCCTCGTCTGCGAGTCGTTTATTATTTTCTTTTTACGTTAGAAATGACTAAGGCATCCGAGATATTTTCAGTATCAGTCTTGGATGTGATCTTTTATATCTTTTCGCCATTGTTTAAAAGAGTAGATTTTCCACTGCTGAGGCCCCCAAGTGCAGTAAATGAATCAAACTCCATGCTGATAAAGTTCTGAGAAATGCAGAAACAAAAGCGGGTGGTTGCAGAAGTGGCAACAGGTGCAGCAAGGGAGTGTGGGATACATGGGCCCACTCCGCTAGGCCTAGGCCCAGAGACAGGAGCCTGCAGCCTATCACCGGCAACTTCTTTAACAACAGATGGGATCACCCCAACCCAACCCTGTGAGCCCCAAGAGCGTTTGCTTCTAAATCAGGCCCAGCCTCCACACCTACAAGGGGAGCACACCCCTAATTCTTTCTCCAGTCAAGTGTGTTCTCCTGTCCTTCATTCACATCCCCAGTCCCCACTCCAGCCTGTCCCTGAAGATGTGTGCTCAGATATATATTCACACCATACCCCCTTCAGGCCAGTTCTTCACATCCTGTACTGGTAATCGCCCAGGACACCAGCCTCATGGAACAAGGCGTTTTGCTAGCCCAGACCAGAATTCCATGCATTCTCAGCTTGCTCGAACTGCAGGCATGGCAGATCTCCACAGTATAACTGAGGTACCAGGAAGGCAGACGAGCTCAGACCTCTTCCAGACTCTGGAGTGTATGCTGCAGATACACTCCAGAGATATTAAAGTATTTTGGAAGCAAAAACGTTTTTTTCTTAAGACTTTGTAAACAACTCTTGAACATTTGTTAGCCTAGAAGACAACTTTCATTGGAACATGTAAGAACTGTGTAGTAGCTATTTGTGGCTTAAAGCAAACATGCATGCCGAATCTGAGAGATAACAGACTACAAAGAATGTGTTTTTGTTATGGCTGGTTAACCTCAGCCTTTTCCTCCTTGGTTGTGATTCAAGTGTGCACTGGGAGACTCCTGATGTACTAAACCAAGCATGTGCCCCTACCCTGCTCTGCCAGTAAGTTTTTATTATTTCAAATTAATAAAAATATGTAATATTAACATTTACTATTTACTGGTACAAATGGTTGGCACTTTTTGCTATTTTCCTCGTTTATGGAAGAATTAAAAAATCTAAAGCTAGAGAACAAGAGATTAATGTTACTTAAAATTACATTTTCTGTGTGTGTGTGTGTGTGTGTGTGTGTGTGTGTGTTAGAAGGGGAGAACTACTCCCAAAAGTTGTTCTCTGGCCACCACTGTGGCATGCATCCCTATCCCTAATAACTGTTGTTTTTTTTTTTTTGGTTTTTGTTTGGTTTTTTTTTTTGTTTAGGTTTCTCGAGACAGGGTTTCTCTGTGTATCCTTGACTGTCCTGGACTCACTCTGTAGACCAGGCTGGCCTTGAACTCACAGAGATTCACCTGCCTCTACCTCCTGAGTGCTGGGATTAAAGGCGTGAGCCACCATGCCTGGCAACTGCAGACAGCTGTGAACTGCCATGTGGGTGCTGGGATTTGAACTTGGGTCCCTTGCAGGAACAGTTAGTGCTCTTAACCACTGAGCCATCTCTCCAGCCCCCCTCCCCCAATAACTGTTTTTGGTTTGTTTTTTTAACTCACAATATGATCTTCTACTGTAGAAGACACAGAGAATGACCTTGGATGTTGTGATGGCCATTCTTGGTCATTCCACCGCAAGCTATAGACCATGCCTTCAACACAGACCCTTATGAAAGCGCCCACATCCAAACCAGTACATTTCACTACAGTTGTGGACATTACCTTTCAAGTATTAGAGAATCTTGGTTGTGTTGAAGAGATTGTATCAAACGGCTACAATGAGAATCTGAGCAAAGAGCATGTTTAGCTAACTCTCAGGGTCATTATCTTTTATTAACTGTTTATCATAACAATACTCCATTGCAGAATTACAGAACACTATATGAGTGTAAATAAATCATAATTTTCTGATGATTGTGTGGGTGGATGTGTGGGAGTTGATAAGAACCTCACTCTCAGAAACAAAATGCAGGAGTCATATGTTGGGAATAGTGTGGGTAATTTCAGTGTGGACTAGGTATCAGATAATCTGAAAGTTTCTGTTAAATGTATTAGCAGTTAGAATGGCTGTGTGTGTGTGTGTATTTCAAGACATAATTTCTCTGTGTAGCTCTGGCTGTTCTGGAACTCACTCTGTAGACCAGGCTGGCCTTGAACTTAGAGATCTGCCTGCCTCTGCCTCCTGAGCGCTAGGACTAAAGGTGTGCGCTACCATGCCCAGCCTTCTATATTTTTTTCACTCCAACTTCTGGGATATTTTCTTTTGCAGAGCACACTGAAGTATTCAGGAGTGAAGAATCATATCTGGGATTCACATTAAAGTATCTGCCAACATTTTGGATTATTAAAACATTAGTTACTGATATTGTTAAGTAAATATCAGTAACTGTTAAAGGTCCCCTTACTTTCTAGTACTTGAGAGTTTTCATAACGAGTGAGAAGCACCACAAAGTGCAGTCATGGGGAGTGCAGCCCCAGCTCAGCAGGCAGAAGCTCTGAGCCATAGAGGGAATTCATCTTGTCCTGGGCCTCACACTCCAACCACCGCCAGCCTCATCAGACACTCTCATTTGCTGTCCTGAATTTTTTAAGTAGAAATGGCAGCAAGTGCCATTAGTCCCTTTAACAGCCTGGGTACAGAGGACTGGCTCTGGGATTCTTGCGGGCTTTAGCATCACAGTTAAGATGGGACAAAGCGGGACAGTACTGAGGAGGCTGGCAGGACATCAGCAGCAGCTACCTGTCATTCAAGTTCACCTCAGGCTTTACTTTTGTTGGAGGAGAACAGAGACCTGGAAGGAGAGATCAGTAGTCATTCTCTGAGGACTCCTTTGAACCTCCCTCTAGGTAAATAACACCCCTGAGGGCCTCAGCCAGGGCTCCTGGCAAGCTCCAGCTACCTCAACACTTCCTCCCAGCTGTAGACCTGTTGGTGTCAGAGCTGAACCATCCACAAACCCCCTGAGTTGGAGTGAATCCCCATCACACAATCACTTTGGACCTCCATCCAGTTTGGCAACTGAGCGAACATCTCAGTATCTTCCACTAATGGATATGTTTAAAGTGTTTTTATTTAGAAGTGAATATACTCATGAGCCAATCAGCTCCTTCATCCTGACAGTGGTGGAGAAGAGGACTGTGCCATCCTGTCATTCTCTGTCCATATTCCAGTGAAGTACCGAAACCTCGTCACTTAAAAGAGTATCTGTTCTGTAACCTCAGCACTGAGGAGGTTCAGGCAGGACAATTACTTGGCCAGCAAGCCAAAATAGTGAGATCTGTCTTGGAGGAGGAGGAGAGATGGAGGGAAGGGAAGAAGAGACGGAGAGACAGACTTCCCACTGAGCCAGGGACTACATGCATTACTAGGTGATTTTCCTCCCCTGGCATTTTATTTGGACTGTTATTAGGTTCACTTGTTTTCTGGGCATGCACTGGGTGCTGGGACAGACACTTTGCTTATCCTCTGCCTTGAACCCTACTTCTACCCTAGAGTGTGGGGGAGGCCACCTGCTCTTCCAGAATATTCACGGTGGTGCACCGTCAGTCAGAGTGTGAAGCTGCAGGAAACTACTTGGGTCTGGTTTGTTCAGGCATTGGAGGTCACCTCACTTCCTAGGGAAAGACTGAGAGCAGGTGTGAACAGAGGGTCCCTGGACTTCAGAGACCTAGACTTCAGCAGCAGGTCTGAAGGCTTCTAAACCCTGACTCGGGACTGGCCATGTTCCATGAGATGACACTGGGATGGGGGCTATGGTCATCCTACCTACACACCCCTAGCTACCTTAGAGAGCAGCTTTGGCCCCACTCTGACCCATGTGATGATAAAGAATAGGTAAGACCACAGTGGATGGAGATGTAGCCTTTGTCCCTGTCCCATCATAACCCAGTATTCAAGGACTCAGAGGCAGGAACAATCCACACTGGAGGGCTCAGAATTAAGGCAAAAGCAGGGAGACCCATGGAAGACTCCCATTTTTCACTCACTAGCTGAATAGTGGGTTGAACAGTCCTTTCCAGCTGTCCTGAGCCCAGAGTCTGTGGCTCCCTGAAGTGAGTGTCATCTGGTTACCAGAAGAGGTGCCCTGAATGGATAGGGTGAATGGGCATCCTGGAAGTTGAGGTGAGAATGCAGGCCTTGTTGAAGAGGCAGACACTTGTTCCTTGTTCCAGACAAGGTCAGAGGTGGAGAGGAGCCCTCTCTGACAGCCGGCCTTGTGTCTATATCAGGCAGGCTTGGAATCGAAAACCTTGTTGGGGAGGAACAGGGCTCAAGTCTTGATCCGCTGTAGCTAAGCAGGTGTGTTCTCTACGGTAGGTGGCCCCGTGGTCTAGCAATGATGCTTGGTAGGTCTCCTGGTCCCGGTAGGTGTTGTGTGTGTGGGGGGGGGGGGGGGGGGGGGGGGCGCCCGGGGGGGTTTTTCCCCCCCGGGGGGGCCCCGGCGGGGTTCAGCACTGGCGTGTTATTCCCTCCTGCAGGTCACCGCCAGAGCGGTCAGTCGGCCTGGGGCGCCCTGAACTCCGGCATGCTCCAGGTGCGTGGTGGAGGGGGCGCATCGCGCTCCACGTCCTCAGAGATGGTCCGGATGTCACTGGCAAAGGGCGCGATGCGTGCGCGGGTCTTGATGGATGACAAGCTGCCACGGGGCCTCAAACTCCATTGACGCGTCAGCCTATGGGACTCCTCCTCCTCCTTCATCTTCTCCAAGGCCTCCTGTAGCACCGACCGGAAGAGCCGCGCCACCTCCTGCACCTCAGGTTCTCGTTCGGCTAGCAGCTGTCGGAACCTGTGGGGACATGATGTGATGGGGCCGTGCGTCCCACCTGCCAGCAACTCCCCGCCTTGCTCTTGTCCCAGTCAATCTTGAGCTCAAATCCCAGCTCTGTTCACCTCTGAACCTCAATTTCCCCATCTATAAGAGGCAACACCTGCCTTTTCACAACATGTGAAAAGGAGCCTGAAGACAGCCTAAGGCTGACAGGGTCCTTAGAGGAACACACAGCAACCGCAGCTGGCTGTGGGAGGGCTTCTGTTCACCCCCGCCCCCGGAGCAGGGCAGTGATTGATCTGAAATGCATGTCTGACTATGTCACTGTGTGTAATCAGGAGACAATCTCCCTCAGTTCTGTGTTTCTTCAAGGTGATGGACATGCTCAGCTTTCACACTGGCTCTGCTCCTTCCCAGGAAGGCCACTGGTGGCCTCCTTGATCCCGTGTGTCTCCTGAGCTGTTTCCTCTGCCTAGATTTTTTTCCTAGAGCTGAAGAATCATCCATTTGACCCCTGCCTTCCTCCGTCCTATAGACAGTGGTGCTTGGCAGGAACAGACAGGAAGGTCAGGAGGCAGTGTGGCCTGTAACCCTGTGGGGGCCTGGAGTCTCCTTACTGCGGGTCCCCTTTGACACTAGCTTAGGACTCTAAGCTCCATCTTCTCTTGTGAAGTAAATATTTTTAGGGGCCTCCCTCATGAATGGGAGATCTCAGTCTAAAAGGAAGGCAGCTGGCAAGAAGACTACAAAAACCAAAGAGGGAAAATAGGGGCAACATCCTTTCACCAGAATTTCAGAGAGAACACAGAATGGACAAGTTTCAGGGGTGACTGGAGGAGTCGGGATCAAAGTGTTTAGTTGTAGATTTGCCCTTTACAAAGAGAAATGCTGGCAAAGAATATCCATTCTTTTGGAATTGTTCCTGGGTTTGGACTGGTTTTGCCAGTTCTATGGGGAGAGAGCAAGGTGGGCACAGCCTCAGGAATGTCGGTTTAAGTTCTGTCCTATGCTGTACCCAAGCTTTACACACTTGGTCCCCTGGGCTTTCACACACACTTGCTGAGCCATGCTTGTTCCCTCTTCCCCATCCATACACACACTCAATCTGACCAGTGTCAAAGCTGAAACAGAATCATTAACACACAGGTTTGGAGAGATCGCCTAGGAAAGATCCTAAGAAAGGAATACTGAGGCTGAAGCAGGAGCATTACTGTGAATTAGTTCTAGGCTAGCCTGGGCTAAGAGGAGGAAACGCAGCAGGGAACACTGGAGATAAACAGACAAGAAAGGAACTCCCAGCAGGAGGAACAGAACCCAGACGAAGCCTCTCCCAGCTCTAACATGTCTTTTAGGTTCCTTCTCCTGCCTTACCCCCTCTAATATATAACTGCCACTCGTGCCCTCTGGCTCTGATCCCAGGCTCCTGCGACTGCAGTCACCTTCTCTGGAGCCAGTAGAGTCACAGCCAGTACCCAGAGCAAAGCCAGTGTTACCTGAGGATGGCAGGCCCACAGTAGGAAGGGTGGATCTTGGAGCACACATCCTCCAGCTGCAGCCGCTCACCAGGGCTGATGTCATAGGTGGGCCTAGGCGCGCTGGCCAGCCAGCTGTAGTCTGCACCAGTGCAGATCTTCCTGACGGCGCTCCGACGCAGCCTCTGCTGCCTCTCCACCTCTCTCAGCTGCCCAGCCAGCTCCATCATGAGCGTCTCCAGCACCATCTCAGCCGGGCTCCGGGCTGACAGCTGGGGTCGGGCGTCATTCCATCGGAGCCATGGGATGAGGGACATGGTTCCCTAGGTCCTTCTGTCAGCTAGGGAAGAACCCAAGAGACAAGAAGGGCAGAGGAGAGTTGGGCCCCAGCTGAAAAAACGTCTGCCCCAGCTCCCACTCCTAACGGCTGTGTGGCCTCAGGTAGGTCATAACCTCTTTGAGCAAAATTCTTAATTATGGAAAACAGAACAGGGCCACTTGAGAAGCTGTTGTGAATAAGCTTCGTTCACTGTAAACATTACATAGACGCAATGAATGCAGCCATGGTGATGAGAATCCTGAAAGCACTGTGATGGCTGAACTCAGAGAAATTGTTCCCCAAATCTCACCAACCCCAAACAAAGCAAGAAACAAGACATATACTGCTGAATACAATACTATTCTCATGATTTGTGGGGGAAAGCACACATACACGGAACAAACAACACAACATATAGACACATACCACACACAACACACAGTACACATATACAACACACATATGCATACACATACACACTCTTAGATCCTATGTCAATCCAGAAGAAAACACTATTTCAAATGCCTCCAGTCTAAGGATGGTACACTTAGAACTATGTGGGTTGACATTTCCCTGATAAAACTCACCTCACCCACCATTCATAATTAATTAATCCAGGAAACATTAGCCAAGTTCAGTGGAGGGTCACAAGCATGAAAGTATTGAGAACCCTGCTCTCCATGAGACACAAGACACCATGACTGATATCTGTGGGGAGGGATGACATTAGGTGATGAAGGGGGTCAGAGAAGGAAGCAGTTGTGGGTGAGCAGGGTGAGAGTGAGGGCAGACGTCATCGGTGGTCCAAGCAGCACACCGGGCTGCCTGAGCAGGGCATCAGGTGAAAACCAACTCGAAGTTGATCAGACTTCAATGTGAGACCAGAAATTCTACAACTGTTAGAGAAAAAAGCAGGGAAACACTGCAGACACACACCTACAGCAAGGATGTCCTCAGTAGGACTCTAGTTACTCAGGAAATAAGGCCAACAGTTGACAAACAGAACCTGATGAAATTTCAAAAGCTTCTACACAGCAAAGAAAAGTAAACGGAGAGGAGGAGCCTACAGAACAGGAGAGAACCTTTGTCTTGACAGCTACACTTGTGACATGGAATTAGTGTCTAGAATACACAAAGAATTTTAAAAAACAACTAAAGGAAGTTAAATAACAGTCAGTAAGAGGGTTGATGAAATGAACGGACAGTGCTCAAAAGATGAAATACAAATGGCCAGTGAGCATGAGGAAGTGTTCACTCTCACTAGCCAGAGTGCTTCAGGAGTGGCTTCCTCCTGGAGACCTGAGCTCTATGAACCGTACACTTCCGGGGCCCAGCTTGAGGGTCTCACTGGAGAGAAATGTTCTCAACACTCTTCTCCCCACCCTCACGCTCCTCCATGCTGTCCCTGAGCAAAGAGCAGCAAGATTTCAGCGGCAGCTTTTTCTGTCCCTGGTGCCAGCTGCTCCCCCAGGAGGCTCCAGGGAAAAGCCTGATTAAGGTCTTAAGGCTGCAGGATGGAGAGAGGGTGGAGGAAGGGAAGGATGGTCTGCAGACAGCTGCCACTCAGGCAGACCCAGACAAGCAAGGCTGCATGCAACCTGCTATTGGAGATTGCGGTTCCCCTTCTCGTCACTGCCCACTCTGGAGGGGCTTCTCCTCTCAGGAGCAGAACTCCCCGACGGGCTTCACTCTAGCTCACCACTGGAGCCTGTGGCAGGACCTTGGTGACCTCAGGGCCTGTCATGGAGGCCTGCTCCCCACTCAGCCTCATTGACAACCTGAGGTACAAGCCTGGGCTTGAGAACTGGGGAGAGCTAGAGTTAGTTAAGTGGTACTGGAGTTGGGAGAATGTCAGGGGCCGTGCTGGAGTTTGTGGATGTGGGCAGCATTACACATCAGTCACTCAGACAAGCAACATACATGTGCATTTACACACACATAAATGTATAAATCTAGCATATAACAAAAACAATTGTTTTATCTGAATTTTTTTTGGTGGTTGTACTTTTCTTCCACCTTCCCTGCATGTCGGCACATGTGGCTGTGGAATTCTTCACCAGCCAGCACAGGCAGTGTTCTGGGCTGCCCTGAGGTCTCAGCAGTCCTGGGACCTGTGCCATGCCTTCCTCTGCACTAGGTGTGAGGCTCCCTCAAGGAGTGTGTGTTCAGACTATGTTTGTGGAGTATGTAATCCAAACACTGTGGATTCTGAGGTGGAGGGTCTCTAGAGAGATCCATTGCAATACTTCCATGGGAGACAGCTCTCCTGGATGGAAGGCACCTCTGTCTTCAGTGTGTGGCCGTATGAGAGGATATTCAGGAGCCCACCACCACCATACACACAGACACACTGAGAACTCATTGTCCCATCCTCATCTGCACACAAGGTGGACACACTGTACATCACACTCCCCAGAGCATCTGGGACACACGAGAGAAGGTGTGTGCAGTCCTATGCGATGCCTGATCTGCCATCCCAGAACCTGGCACTCACTCTGGAAGTGACTGCCACCTCTGCCTGCCACATGGCTGGGAGAACAGGCAGAATGCTGGTCCTGGCTGCAGTGACACAGAGTGGGAAGACGAGAAACGAAAGCCAGCCAGGGTGATACACTGAGGGTCCCAAGACTGCAAAGACCCCCCTGTCTGGGAGAGCCTTGGGGTTATGTCTCTCTCCCGTGTCTGGGAGATGGGGCAGCATGGATGCTCCCTTCTATTGTCAGCTCCTCCCCTCCTCTCTCCCTGAGGAGTCTCTTCTACTAAGAAGCACAGCCTCACCCTCCCTTTAACCTCAGACACACATGGTGGCCTGGTTGTCCCCCATCCCTTTAGTCAACACTGTCTCAGATGAGGCATGCTGAGGCTGGGGAGAGAGAGCCATCTGTATCTGACACACCTAATCTATATCCAGATCACTGGAGTCTCAGTTCCCTCATCTGGGGGCCAATGAGGCTGCTTGTTTCAAGTTCCTGTAAAATCAGATAAGCCTGGACAAAAGCTTTATATGTCAGAAGGCTGGTCCTGTGGCCGTCACCCTTCCCTGGAGTCCCAGGAGAGTCATTTACGAACTTGGAAATTTTTGTTTCCACCTTTAACCTAAAATGTTGCATTTCTGGTCTGGGAAAGTTGCCGCTCTTACAGAGAACCAGCACCCACATAGGGTGTCTGATACCCCTTCTGATTTCTATAGCACGAGCCACACCTGTGGTGCACAAGCACATATGCAGGCAAAACACTCATACACATAAAATAAATCTAAAATATGTTGCTGTAGCATTTCCTCCAGGTATGAATGACCACCATACAACCCAGGAGTATCCATGGCCCCTGTGACTTTACCTCCAGCCAAGGCGACGAATGCACTCTTCAAAGCCACTATTTGTGAGATATCGTGTCTTATCATTACTCTGAAACATGGCGTTTATTAGCTGTGTCACTAGATTTCATCATCTTCCCTGTTTCTAGAAAAGCACAGACATCCCTGTGTCGTAAGTTGTTTTTAGGGATATTTCAATGGCCGCCTTTCTACAGAGCTGGTTTTTGCCAATTCAACGTTGGTGATTTCACTGAGAAACACTTTTCAGAAAATGTTTTCTCTCTGACTCCCAAAGGTCTGGAGAACAGAAAAGAAAGCCTACCTGCCGCCACTTCCACCCCCGAGTTGGTGCAAGCTTGACCCCAGCCTGGATCCTGGCCTTCATAGGCCCTGGTGGCTGTCTCAGGACACCTGAGCCCCTTTCCTTGCACCTGGGGCTGGTCTGCACAAAAGTTCTCATTCCCGCCACTGCCCTAAGTGTCCTTCACCCTCACTTCTGCCTTCCTCTCATTACACTGTCACACCCTGAGCCTCTCCTCCAGCCTATTTCTGAACATCCCTGAGGACTGTGACTTTTCACCTTAGAAATGCTCCAAGCCTGCCCTGAATCCTGAGGGCAAGAGGAATCTGGCTCTAGGCAGTTAGAGGGGACCACTGTGCTCAGTATGACTTCTCCTGTGCCACATAGTGAAAGGGATGCTGTGCTTGATCCAAGAACCCCAATTTATTGGTCCAGAGGGAGCCACACCCAGGGCAGCACTGTGGCTCTCCCCTTGTATGACTGGGCTCCCACAGTATCTGCAGACCAAGTTGGGCTCTATTCCTGGTGACCGTAGGCCCTAAGGGCACCTGACCCAGGCTGCCCCAGAGCATAGGTTAGCTCTTAGAGGTGGCTGTGTTAACTGAGGCCAGACCCAGGGTCCTGGCAGAGGCCCAGAAAGCACATGTAACTCCTCCCCTCTCTGACTGGCTATCTTCCTGGCTCTGTTTCCTTAGGCCCAAGGTCAACTTCACAAGCTGTAAATTGACCTTGTTTCTTTTGGGAATTAGAAGAATTGCCTATAATCCATCAAGCCGGGTGTTAACTGGCCTGACCTGTGGGCCTTTCACCTACCTGGCAAAGACCCCGCTCATCTCTCAAACCCACCTCTGAGAGTCAACTTCTTGGAGCCTGGCCCTGATTGCTCCCCACTGAGCTGGCATGGATCTCAGTGGCCGTGGGATCCAGCATCCCAGCATCTGTAATGATGGATGAATGGGTGCATGGGCAGCTGGTATGGGAATGGGCGGGTGGATGGGTGGATGAGTGAAGAGAGAGGACAGGTGGGTGAATGGGTAGATGGATAGATGAGTCTCAGGCAGTTTTCTTCTTACTGATGCAAATATTCAGGTCTGACTGTGGTGGACAACCTCCATGAAGTTCTCCTCCATCCCAATGTCACAACCAGACCACCTCCACTGAGCCGGTCCCACCTCCACCAGGTTCCCTCCCTGGTGTCTTATTGGACCTCATAAGCTGCTCCATCATGGAGGGGACCACATGCTTCCTGGTCCCTGCTGTATGCCTAGGCGTGACTCTGCACCTGAGAGAGGCTAAAGTTGTGTTTCTCAGATGGATGACACCCTCTGATTGAGATTTCCTTTCTCCTCCTGCCTGTGTCCTCTGCATAGCACAAAAGAGAGCACCAAAGCCGACATCTCTCAGAGGCTTGCTCTGCCCAGAGTAGACAACAGCTGCGGCTTCCTACAAGTTTATGAAGAAAGAACCAGGCTGGGACCCCAGGATGAGTGCCTGAGTCCACTCATCTTTGGCCAGTGAGGACTAAAGGGGTGACCATGGCCACCCGAGTCCTGGAGCCAGCCTGCTTTCTGGTTTCCAGACGGCAGAGAGCCTCCCCTCCAAGCTCATAGCCAAGTGTGGCTGACTCCTAAAGGGCTAGCTGTTCATTGTGAGGGCAGAAAGCTGCCAGTTCTGGTGAGATTCCCCTCTTACCTGAGATCCACCTCCTTCAGGGGCAATGTCACTGCCACTGTGGGGATCCTGCTTTCTGCTTCCCAGCCTGGGAGAAGAGAGCCTTGATCTTTTCTAGGGAAAGTAGAATGTTGGGCGGCTACAAATAGGTAGAGGTAGAAGGGTTAGCTCCATTCTCAGCCTCCTTCCACCTCTTCCACTGCCTGCCGCCGCCCCCTGTGCTTCCTCCTTGTCGTCTCTGAGAAGTTCTACTGGAGATGGGACCCAGCTGGGCTGGTGTTTGTGGAGTGTGTGTTTGTCCCTAGAGCTGAGCCACAGGTCCCTACAGAACCTGGAGGCAGACCAGCTGCGGTTGCCATGGAGACCCACCTAAGCCTCTTGGCCTAGAGCAGAATTAGCTGATGACTAAGGCTTGACCTGACACAGATGCCTAGAAGAAGAGGCTGGGAGAAGGCGCTATTCCCGAAGGCATTTTAACCCCTTCAATCTCCCAGCAGCACCAGCTTGGTGCCACCGACCTCATCAGACCTTCCGTGCACCTACCTGCTCATGCAGATGTCACCACCTGCCTGGTGGGTGGTTCCTGAAAGCAAAGGCACTCTTTCTTCCAGGAGGGTGTTATTCTGGGCACCAAGGGCCCATGAAGACTTGTCTCCACCTTTCTCATTTCCCTTACCTGCTACCCTCTGTCTCTCCTTCCCTCACAGCAAGCACAGACACACAAGGCACAGCTAGGTCCAGGGAGAGGACAGGAAGAGGGTCCTGGGAAGTCTGTGCTAAGTCAGAGACTGACACAGGCACCCTGCTGCGCCCTTCACCCCTCTCACCATTAGGCCCCTGCCTTTCTGCTCTCTGGTCATGGTACCACATGTAGGCTATTCTGGTTGTCCGCCATGAGCAGCCCTGTTTGTGCCTCGCAGATGTGAGGAGGCACTGAAAAAGGAACGTGGCCTGTGAAGGACCAGTGTGCAGCAGCCTGGGGATGCTGGTCCAGCACCAGGGAAGGAAGTGGCTCTGGGCGCATCTCATTCAATTGTGTTGAAAATGAGCAGAAAGTACAGACAAGAGAAGTACAAGCCAGGCCTGGGACTCAGCCTGGAAGTGCCTCCTGCTGCTGTGCTTGACGTTTTTGGTGGACAGCAGGACACAGTGTGTGGATTCTTCTGCCTTCCTCCCTCTGCCAAAGGCAGCAGGGTCTCCTTTCAGGAGTTGGGTCTTATGGTCAAACACTTCTCTTGGGAAGTTCAAATCATGACAGTCCTAATAGGTAAAAGGACTGCCTCTTCAATTCTCAAATGGCCTCTAAGGCCAGCTAAGGCCAGAGCAGCCTGAGGTAAGTGCCAGCACAAGAATAGTCAACTGATAGCACCCTTCTTATGGGTCACAGTGAGCACCTTGCCGTGAGCAGCACTGGGGACAGTTCTCTCTGGGAGCCTTTCCCTCCCTTTGAAAGGGAGTCCTTTCGAAGAGAGTAGCTGGAACCCCCACCCTGGAAACACTAAGTGTCTGCCCACCCAGCTCCTTCTGTACTCTCTCGACAGAAGTTCTGTCTGTGTGCTTTGCACTGGCCACAGGGCCTGGCCGAGGACGAAGGCAGAGAAAGCAGGTTACCACCTACACCCCTCAAGGTTCCCAGCTTGGAGTGACTGGTGGGCAAGTACCTGCAGAGATCCAGGGACACCTTGGAGAGGAGGCCAACCCAGGGGGCCCCACCTCCTCTCGCCTCCTATCTGCAGTTCTGAGAATCCCCAAGCACAGAGCAACAAAGATATTCCCATATTTGCTGAAGTCATGGCGGCAGAAGGGGCTGGGAACTTCTTCAAACAGCACTGCAAGTAAGTACAAAAAGACAGGGCAACGCCCTCTGTTCTTCTAAACCCCAAAACCACACTCATGCCCACTGCACCAACATGGTCTCAGCAAATCCCAAAACCCTTGGGCCCAATTATGACAGTCTTGGTGAGAATACCACATTTCCCCTGTTCTCCGAGGGGAGGGGGAGCAGGCTGTGTCCCTGTGTTCCCTGTCCTCTGAGGGAGTGGGGAGCAGCCTGGGCCCCTCCGTGCATTGTGGGATTCTGTGTTACATTTCCTCCTGAGTCCCAAAGGCTGCGTGGGAGAAGAGGCACCTCCACAGACCTCAGAATACTAGAAGATCTTGCTGGCCTGAATGAGGATGAGGCCCAGACCACAAGGGAGGGATTGTACTTGTGTCTTGGGGCTAAGGGTAGAACAGAGATGTGTGTTTCACTGTGTGCTTAAATTAGGAACTCGCCCTCTGTAAAATTGCTTTCTGCTAGAACCTTCCAGATGGCAGCAGAGTCTCCTGAGCTGTTTTTTGTTTTAAACCAGTGCACTTGGCTCTTTCCCAGAAGGTAAACCAAAAGCATTGTAACTTCCTTGATCTTACCACCACATGCAGAAGAAAGAGTAGAGTCGTCCAAGCAACTGCAGGCAAACGCAAAGGCTGCACCTGGCATCCAGGCTCCAGTTTGACTGGAAATAGAAATTCACAAAGCAAAGTTAGGAACTGGGCTCTGCTGCATAACAGAAGCAAAGTGTCCAGAGATGGAGGAACTGCTTCACAACTACAGACATAGCAAGATCCCCAACTATGCACTTGCAACAAAACAAAAGCAGCAGCACCCCCTGGCAGACCGTTCGCCAGGCCAGGAATGAGATTCAAGCTAGGTCTACTGTCTGTCTCTGTCCCTCTCTGTCACCAGACACTGAAGCCCAACTTGTGTCTCACTTGTGCCTGAGGTATCACCAGGAGCTTGGGTCAGAAGGAACGCTAACCCTCTGAAGGAATAGAGCAGTTCACTTGTTGATCTAGTACAGAGATTGTCACCTGTGGATGGTGATCCCTTTGGCAAACCTCTGTCTCCAAAAGTATTTGCATTATTATTCATTACAGTAGCAAAACTACAGTGAGGAAGTAGCAATGAAAATAACTGTGATGGGGGTCACCACAATATAAAGAACAGTATTAAAGGGCCACAGCACTAGGAAGGTTAAGGACCACTGATCTAGTTAATGTCAAGCTTGCTGCATTCTTGGGAAACACCTCTTAGCATGTGGTGATAAATTATTTGGTCTCTATAAAGGGACAAAAAGAAAAGTTTGGACAAGAAAAAATTGCACAAAACTAAATGAAGGAACTTGACCTCCCTGCCTTATGGCATCACCAAAGCAGATTAATTGGGGGAAATCCAAACCACTAATTCCTCAGGGTAGTCCATGCATCCTCACAATCCTGTATTTGCATAGGGTTTGCATATATTTGCACACAATTTGCAGAAGGTTCAGCAATTCTCAAAG
This sequence comes from Lophiomys imhausi, assembly GCA_907164525.1. NCBI lineage: Eukaryota > Metazoa > Chordata > Mammalia > Rodentia > Muridae > Lophiomys > Lophiomys imhausi. Next base: position 13,946,631 of record CAJQZJ010004750.1, on the reverse strand, counting down.
CACTAAGAGTGTGGGTGGATCTATGTAGTTCCAGGCTGTAAAAGACACATTTTTGGAACTCTATTTCCTGTCCTCTGGTGGCTTTCCCTCAGAATTCAAGGTCCCCTGTTTGCTCTCCAGTGTCTTGGAGGCAATGCTGAAATTCCTCTCCTTCTAAGATTGATACTAGCTCAGAGACAGAGGTCTTGTGAATGAAGAGAATGAAGACCAGCGGGCAGTCCTTTACCAACAAAATATGGTAATTTCCCCCAGGACTCTCATGCTGGGAGAAGGGAAAGGCCACAGTTAACATGGTCTGTTCGGAAGAGATTCCACGTGGTTCTCACAGCTTCTCAGCCCACCTGACAGAATGAGACTGAAACTCAGACAACAATGGAGCAGTGACTGCAAAGACTTAGATCCTTGTCCTCTGTTTAAACTTTGGCCTGGAGAATGACCTGGATTCATTTGTCCCTTTTTTCAATGTGGTCACATTGAATAAATCTTTTTCTGCTTCCCACTTATAATTTGGCTCTTGTAATTGGCTTATTGAGGACAGTGGCTGGGCCTCACTTGTGGCACAGTTGTGACCTCCCAAGTCTGAGAACTCTCTGGAACCTGAACCTATGGTAGGACCCTTCCTGCATGTTTTGAGAAATGGACATATCCTCGACATGCACTTACTCTCTATCACCCTCATGCATCCTGGCCCCGAGCCTTGATGACAAACAGACACAACCAGAACTAGACTCTGAGGAAGCCCCAGGACTTGCATGTTGCCTTGGCCTACCTCCACAGCTCCCCAGCAGTACTGGTTTGTGTGGGGAAAACCCAGGCTCAGTCCACAGCTCTCTTGTCTCAGTGCCTGGGAGCCGGCCGGCCATGACAGGCTCAGAAGTCTCTGTTGAGCAGAGCTCCCTTACCTGTTTGTGCTCAGCTGGCGCCAGGGAGGCGTGTCCCAGGTGCCCAGGGCTGAAGCACCAGGCTCAGCTGTGCTCCTCCTGGACACCCCAGTCCCCAGGGTCACCCAAGCTGGTAAACATGGCCACAAGCATCAGCTGCCTTGTTCCCTGGCTTCTGTTGCTGTTCTAACTTGGACCCCTTCTGTTGGTGAACCCTTAAATGAGGATCAACGATAAGTTTCTCTCATAGCCCTTGGTAGGCTTCCCCTGCATTCCCTTTTCCCCTCTCTGGCGGACTCCTCCTCTTGCCTAAGCCTCTTTCTGGGCAGACATTCACCTCTGGAGAACTAAGAAATCCTCTGTGCTTTTGAATCACACAGCCTCTACCTTCTAGGGCAGTGATTAACACAGCTCCTCATGTGGTAGTGACCCCTAACCATATAAATATTTTTGTTGCAATTTCATAGCTGTAATTTTGCTACTGTTATGAATCATAATGTAAATATCTGATATTCAACCCACAAAAAGGTCAAGACACACAGGTTTAGACCTTTGGTCTAGGGTCTCTCTAGTGACAATGACCACAGGGCCACATTTCTGCAGGAGCACACTCTGAGTCACTAGACCAACCCCCACATCAAGTATGAATCCTTCCATGGATGTTTGCAAAGCCTGCCTCGTGGGAGTTTAATTTGTGTTTAATTTATGCAGCTCATGCTCATCTGAAAACTAAAAATGACAGTCAGGCAAATGATCATTAAACATGTTAAGTCTGTACCAAGCTACGCAATGGGTGTAGCTGCCATCTCCACTCTACGTATGGGAGGGCATAGCTATGATTTAAAAGACCAGCCCAGGGCTCACATGTGACAAGTGGTCATCTAAGACCCGATTCAAAGCAAGGCAGCCTGGTGCCACAGTTGGCCCTGGGGACAGCTATAGAGTTTACACTGAGCTTCCCTCTTTTGATTGATCAAAGTCCATTAATCCTGTCAGATGAACGCCTGAAGCGGACACTAGAGCAACAGGCATAAGGAATAACAAACCACTCTCCAGACACCGCCACCTGAGGCTACTGTCAGAACACAGTTATAAGAACAATGCCTTGGAGAACTGTGAGAAAGGCTCCAGGAGAAAAGGCAGGGCCTTCGACTTCAGGTGCACTTTGTTACCTGGATTGTTCTTGGCCGTGATTTAGTGCCTCCTGCGACAAACATTTACATTCAACTCATGAGACATGTTTATTCTTGTTGGATGTCAGAACATAGCTGTAGAACCCAGTCTGCTCAGTGTACCCTGAATCTGGATACGGCCTCCTGCCTCACTTTCGTGTTTCCCAGATAGAATCTATGGCTCTTGCCAGGCAATTGTGTTTAAACTGGTCTGCTCTGAGAAGGTTCTGGGAAGGGCTGCTCTGTTAGTGTGGTTAGTATGTGCTTACTGGAGTTTATTTACATGTTTTTCTGGTCATGTTTTTTTCTGAACTAAACAACCTTCCTTAGATCATTGCTTTTGATGTTGTCACATTCATGTGACACTGAAGTCAGGTGTCTACAGGTTAGGCTAGTCCACCCCATTCTTTAGGACCTTGGATCCCATGTTCAGCAGATGAAAACTGCACAAGTCGGCTGAAAAGCTGACCAGCCACATAGAACAAAAGTATCTGTTTGCTTATTTTAAACACTTCTCAGGCTCATACAAAATACATAAAGACATGTTGATACTTTTCTATATGAATATTTTTTATTATTTATGTTTATTTTTGTTATTAAAAACAGTATCTTGGGGTTGCAGAGATGACTCAGCAGTTAAGAGCCCTGGCTACTCTTAAAGAGGACTGGCACCGGGTGTGATGGTGCACGCCTTTAATCCCAGCACTCAGGAGGCAGAGGCAGGCTGGTCTCTGTGAGTTCAAGGTTAGCCTGGTCTACAAAGTGAGTCCAGGACAGCTAGAGCTACACAGAGAAACCCTGTCTGGGGACCGGCTGGCTCAAAGTCACCTGTCACTCCAGCTCCAGAGGATTGACACCTTCTTCTGCGGCACCAGGCACCCAGATGGTGCTCAGACAGCCGTGTCAATTTTGTAACATGCTGGTACCACACGAAGACAAATTAATCAGTGACAACAAGAGATCTTGGAAGCAATGATCATTGTTCTCAGAAGAATGTGGTTTGTTACTAAGCAGTGGGGTCACATGTGAGTCACTTGCCCACAAACCTGCCCCTGTGAGGAGGGACCTAGCAATCTGCAACCACCCATCTCCTACAAAAACTTCTGCAAAGTCATCTTGCAGCAAACACTGTACCAACAAAAGAGGGCAGCAGCCAAAAAGAGACACCAGCACCTTGCAAACCCTTCACTGGCTCCTTGGTTGCTACAGACCAAAGGCATTCCTCCCAATGTCTGGAACCAGAGAGCAGGCAGGGGCAGGTGTTCCTGCCACAGACACTGGACTGAGCCACACCGAGCCTGGACTTGGTGGCACATGCCTGTAATCCCAGCGCTAAGGTGGCAAAGTCAGGAGGGTCTGAGTGTAAGTCCGATCTGAGCTACATGAATCCCCCTCTCTAAAACAAATAAATAAATAAACAAACAAACAAACAAACAAACAAATAAATAAATAAACAAAATAAAATTATGTAACATTCCACCCCAGGGTCCTGGTGCTGTGGCTTGTGTGTGAAGGCCATGTAGGACTCCTGAAAAACAAGCACCTCCATGGATCACCCTCCTGGGGAGACAGTTTTACCACTGCACTGGTTTCTAGTTTATTCCCACCCAGGAGTTGTGCTGTTTCCTGGCCCTTCGCATTCTAGCCTGAATTTGGTACAGATGGTCTTTTTAATTGCAATCGTTTTAGCCCATACAGGGTAGCCTCACCGAGTGGCTCTCAGGGCTTTTCTCTAGACTGTCTTCCTGTGCTCATTTGCCAGCATTGTGTCTCTAGGTAGCATTTCCTCCGATGCTTTTACCCTCATGTTGGCTGGTTGTTTTAACAGTGTTGAGAACACACATGCACTTCCACATCTCCTGAAACCCTACATAGTCTAGTCAGGTAGCTATTCGTGAGCCTTTGTGGAATGCAAGAGCCTCATAGACTCAAGTAGATGTTCTATGGCCCATTGATGTTATCGGACATTTATGTTATCTATCCTCAATAAGCCAATTATAAGAGCAAAACTAAAAGTAAAAAGCAGAAAAAGATGTATTCAATGTGGTCAATTAGGAAGAGGGACAAAGGGATTCAGTGAATCCCCTAGGTCAGTCTTCAGGGTCCTGCAGTGAGAACAGAGTTTAAGCAGAGGCCAAGAGCATCCCATCCGAGTGGTTCTGGTCAAGGTAGTCCTGCCCACCACTGATCTTGCCTGGGCAGACACCTATAAGGTGAGCTGATAAGCTCTTAGAACTGTGTGGAATCTCTTTCAGGGAGACTGGATCTCCCTCTGACTGGCATCTGTTCTTTTCCCAGTATGAGATTTCTGGGGAAATTCCTGTTTTGGGTGGAGGGTCCTTTGTTTCAATGGTCTGATGGTGAAAGACACAAGCATCCCTTTAGAATAGTTTCATTTCTGCCAGGCCTGATATGTGTCTAGTCAACTTTTGTTTATAGTTATGTGCATTAGCAAAAGTCATTTGAGAAGACAGGAGTTGCCAGCAGTCGGGCATATTTGGTGAGTGTTATCCTTTTTGTGAATGGAGTCCTTTTGCATTATCTACTTTAATGTTAAAGAATAGACCCCATGGGTCTTCCTTCATGCCAACAGCACATTGTCTGGATGAGCTCTTTCTGAAACCTTGAAGTAAAGTAGTCTTGGCACTCTCTTTCTTAACCGTTCAAAGTCGGCAGTTCTAGGTTTGTGGTGGTTTGAATGAGAATGGCCCCATAGGCTCATATGTTTGAATGCTTTGTCCCCAGTTAGTGTGTAACTGCTTGGGAATGATTAAGAGTGTGGCCTTGTTGGAGAAGGCCACTGGGGTGGGCTTTAAGGTTTCAAAAGCCCATGCCACGCCCAGTCTCTTTATTTCTGCCTGCAACTCCTGAACCAGATGTGAGCACTCAGTGAACTTCTCCAGCATCAGGCAGCATGCTTGCCTCCCACCACACTCCCAGCCATGATGATATGGACTAACCCTCTTACACTGAAAGCCAGCCCCAATCAAATGCTTCCTTTATAATTTGCCTTGGTCATGGTGTCTCTTCACAACAATAGAACAGTGACTAAGACAGGTTCTTCCAAGTTCCAAAAGAAATGCAAAACATTTTCATTGCCTTCTATAGAGATCCCTTATTGAACTTCTGTCAGGACTATATTGATTCTACAGTTCAGTTTGAGAAAATTGACATGATTGTATTGAATCATCCAACCAGTAAGTAGCTGTGAGCCTTCTGTTGTGGGTGCTGGGAACTGAACTCAGATCCTCTGCAAGAGCAGTGTGTGCTCCTAACTGCGGGGCTCTCTCCAGCCCCAGTACACACTATTTTAGCTACTATAGATGGATTTCACTTTCTCTATGTAAGTTGTTAGCAAGTATAATAAACTTAGGATTTATAAATACATGTATTCTAATAGCTACTAAACTGGTCTCTCTCTCTCTCTCTCTCTCTTTCTCATTTTTCAAGATCAAGTTTCTCTGTGTATCCTTGGCTGTCCTGAAACTCGAGCTGTAGACCAGGCTGGCTCCACCCCTGTCTCCCAAGTGCTAGGATCAAATCCATGCACCACCACCACGCCCGGCCTCCTCTCTCTTTCATACGTTTTTTCCATTTATTTATTTTGTATGTGGAAGAGTGTGAGTGTTGTCATACAAGTGCCACTGTACACGTGTGGAGGTAAGAGGACAACTTGTAGGAGGCAGTGTTTCCCTTTTACGATGTGGGATTGAACCCGGGTCCTGAGGCTTGGCAGGCACCTTAAGCACTTTAGGCCGCTGAGCCAGCTCACCAGATCTCTTTGGTATATTCTCGGAGATTCTGTACATACAAGAATATATGAGATGCTGAGAGAATACCTCTAGTATGGCTGCCTTTTATGTCTCTTGCCCAATTTCCCTAACTCAAACATCCATAGACATTCCAGGATGGACACTTGTGTCTCGATCCTGGCCCAGGGATGCTGGCTGCTCTATTATCAAGTCCACTGCCAGCTGTCCGTTCTTCAAAGCTACCAATTACCCAGCTGAAGGGGTTCCATTCTATTACCAATGTGGTGACAGCTTGTCTTGTCAGAGGGTGCCTGATTTCATGAATGTTTTGTCTAGATGCTCTTTGAATTTCTGATTCGGATCGTTGAGTTTGTTCAGTGGTAAATTACATTGTCTGACTTTAAAAACAGGAGAACCTTGTAACCTTGTAACCTGTTAAATCCTATTTGGTTATGATGTAAGAGCTGGTTAACACATTTTTAGGTTTGGTTTGTTAAGATGTTATTTGGAAAGGTGAAAATGAATCTTTTAATTATCCTATATATTTGTTAATAACTATAACCACTCATAACAAATATAAACAATTACCTAACTAATAACCCTAAGAATGACTATAATCTCAGTTACCTAACAACTAAACCTATTAATACCTATGACAACTATTACCTAACAACTAATCCTAACCTTTTAGAAGGATATAGTCTCACCATGTCGGCCCCCAGTGCAAGAGGAAGCTCTTAGTCCTCATATGACTGTTGAACTGAGAGGGGCTGATATGTAGGGACACTCCACTTCAGAGGAGTGGGATGGGTAGGAGAGGGAAGGAAAGGTGGGAGTGTGGAACCGGGAGGGGTGGAAAGAGGCCATTATGATGGAGTTGTAATTTGAACTAATAAATAAACATTTAAAAGAAGGAGGAGGAGGAGGAGGATACAGTCTCTGGCCAGGTCCTCAGTTTTTAGGAACACCTCAGGAGTAGATCCTTTAAGGCACTTAGTCAACAGTCTTCTTCAGGAATATCTCATATGCAGGTCCTTTAGGTAAATTGGCTATGGCAGCTTCACCTTAAATGAGGCTTGAGGCTTTCTTCTCTCTGGAAATCCTCAGCTGTCCATAAGCCAACTTATTCAGTGTGTATTAGCCAATCAGCAGCTCTGCCTCAGTCTTTGAGGCTGGCCACAGTTCCATTCAGGCCACTGTTTGAACTGGTTGAACCCCTCTAGGCAAAAGCTGAGCCACAGGGTTTAGTCCTTGGCTTTTTGCTCCTTTGCTGAGGCTTTCTCTGCTCACCAGCTTCTTTCTGCCTCAGGGAGAGCTGGCTGTAATTTTTCAGCTCTGTTTGAGATCAGCTTTTCAGTCCACCAGCATTTTCTCCATCAGATGATACAAGCTGCTTTGCATCTAGTCTCTAACCTGGAAACTCTCGGGCTCCACCCATTTCGTCCTTACATAGGGTCTCTCCTTGTTTCACCTGGCTTCAGCCTAATCTGGGCTCTGCCCACTTCATAGGCTATTAGCAGCTGAAAACAATGCCAGGCTGTAAACATTGTTTTTAGTCTATATGCTGTTAAGTCAATTACCCACAGCCAAGTTGATCTTCATGCCCTGTATTAAGAGACTGTATCAGAAGCCCCTAGATAGTCACTAAATCTAATTTATTAATGTAACGCCCCTTACAGAAAGGTCCCTTCTTCATGATTAATGTTTGTATATCTCCTTTCTTGTTAAGTCATCTTCTAGTTTGGACACCAGTATTTGTTGAAAGTGTCATGGTGCATGTGTGGAGATCAGAGGACAGCAATGTGGACTCAGCTCTCTACTTCCACCTTTAAGTGGGTTCCTAGGATTAAACTCTGGTTTGCAGATGGTTGTGAGCTGCCTGCCGTGGGTCCTGGGAGGGGAACTCAGGTCTGCTGTAAGAGCAGCAGCACTTCCGGCCAGTGAGTCCCCTCTTCCCACCACCATTCTGTTCCATCACCTCTTTTAGCTTGTCAATTATGTTCTTTGAAAAAAATCAAATGGTTACCCTCAAGTTTGCAACACACAATAAAGACTAATCTGTCTTCAGATAACAGGGAACTGCTTCATGTGTGGCCTGAAAAGCTTGTAGTCTTAGCAGTTCCTCTCTCTGCCCCTTAGGATGTGCTGCCATTCACTCAGACATAAGCTATGATCACTGAGCACTCTGGTGCTATGGCTGTTTTAAGCAAGCAGTTACCTGTAGGATCAGCTGTGAATAAGAACAATTGCCGATTGCACATCAATGTGGGACCCTCTGAGCATTGCTTAGCTGTTACCATTTTTTAAATATAGGATCACTCTGCATGTACACCTGCATGTCAGAAAATGGCATCAGATCCAAGTGCGGATGGTCATGAGCCATCATGTGGGTGCTGGGGATTGAACTCGGGACCTCAGGAAGAGCAGCCAGTGTGCTAAACCACTAAGTCATCTTACCAGCCCCACTATTACCGTCCTAATCAGAGGAGCTGCAGTTACTCAAAGGAGACCCTCAGAAGCTCAGGGTGTTGAGTCCCCTAAAAGAAGGAGGCGTGGGAGGATCATCAGACCTTGGCCTGAGAGTCCAGCCACCCGCCTCCCAGCTGTATGTAATTTTGTCCCAGTGGCGCAAGAGGGCAGAGGGTTAGCTGAGGAGGGGCCTTCACCTGTGCAGCTTTGGGGACGTTATCTGAGGCCATCCATGCTTCTCTACGCTCAGTGAGTTAGTTGGTTCACTAAGCTAGATGCCGTAGACATTGCTTTGCCTGGACTGGCATCTAGGTGGCATTTGTTCACGTCTCCCCAGGGAAAGCCAACACCCCAGTCTTTTTCCTTCTTGCTGCAGAATTGTGCTGCTCCATATAGAACGCGAAATGGATGGTCTTCTGTTCCTTCAACTACTTCACTCTAGAGTTTTCTTGGCTTCTCACTGGACCCATCATTCGTAGGCTGTTTCTCTCTCTGGTTATTGTCAAGGTCTTTGTCTTTAGTATGTTGGCATCTGATCTGGGAGATGTCCATCCTGCCTGCTGCTCCCTGGGACAATCAAGGGGGAAGGTGCTTCTTCAAATGTGAGTGCAATGGCTCTGATGATTTTTGAGGAGTCTGGACACGGGTCAGGTTTCCAGAGTTAGGCCATCAGGGCGGGAGTTCCAGGTAAGTTGCAGACTGCCTTGACCTGCAGAGGGAATAGGAGGACCAAAGGAAGCAGGATTTGCAGAGTGGCCCATACCAGCGACTCTCAAAATCCAGCGTGCTCAGAGACCACTGGCCACCTGGCGGAAATAGATTTCTGGGCTCCACCAAAAACCAAAAACAACAACAACAACAACAAAACCAAAACAAAACCGGAGGCTGGCTGTTGGTCTTGCGATGCGTCGGTTAACTACGAACGACAGCGACATCTTGTGGTAATGATGGGAAGGAACCTTGCAGAGCACGCCAATCTGGCCACCAACCAGGCCAGGATGTTGCTGGACCACACAGCGCCACTTGTAGGGGCCAGCAGAGAGAGAGAGACCCCTAGGTTAGGTCTTGCAAACCATATTTACTCTAAGGACAGGGAAACTCAGTGTAGGAGAATTTCTGGTTTATTTCAGACTATCTATATTCATTTTTATGAGTTCTTTGGGGGCTGTCCCTTCAGCTCGGAGCCCAGTTACTACTTTCCACCAAAGCAGCATTTGACATAATACCCACGATGCCTCGTCATCCATCCTTAGCAAGATGGACGAAGATTTGGGGAAGAGGTGAGCTGTGGAGAGCAGAGAAGCCTGATCCCTCAGGGTCTTCCACTCAGGCGATTGTGAAATCGGTAATTCGGGATGACTCTCTGGACTTGGGAGACAAACTGAGCCTGTGTTTGGGGCCTTAGTTTGAAACTTGTTATGCCTAAGCTTTCTAGCATTCGTGAAGTCTGCAAGTAGTCAGCTAGCCACTTAGATGCAGAGAAGTTGAGTGCAGGAGAAGGAGCCGCCAAGGAGAGGAAAGTTTGCTGCTCAGGTTCCTCTCTACCACCAGACACTGAGACCCATCCATAGTCTCATAGTCTCATTTGTGTGTAGGGCACAATCAGGAGCGGGATGTGCCCTGAGGCTCTAGGACAGCTGGTTCCCTCTGGAACGAGATATTAATGATTAACAACCGGGCTAAGGGGGCCGGCAGAGTGGGGAGGTGAGCCTGGGGCAGGGGTGAGGGCAGCAGGGCCCCCACCCCGCAGCCCCTGCAGCTGGGCTTGGTGCTGAGTCACCGAGGCCCGGCAAACTCCCTGTGTCGCTGGGGTCATGGAGTTCAGGCCCCAGAGCAACCTCTGTCCTTTGGAGCTCACGGGCAGCAGAGGGCGCCCTCTGGGCCTTGGAGCAGCAGGCCAGAGAGGGCGAGTGCCTTCTCAAAGTCCTAAACAACTCCTGGCTGAGACACTTCAGGCATCTTAGACAGACAGATAAATAGACAGATTTGGGGCAGGGGGGGAGGACGGGGCGGAGTCACAGCTTTTTAAAGGTCCTGTTGGGTTATTGGGGACTCAAGGTCAGACAGGTAAGGCCAGGCTCTTGTCCAGCCCTGTGTAAACAGATGTGACACAGTGCAAAGCCTGGGGATTGACACCATCTGAGCAACCAATCAGCTTCAGAGCTGGTGGGCCCTGGTTCTGCCTCTAGTCTGACCCCAAGAGCAGCTTCCATAATCTAATCAGCCAGCAATGGCACAGGAGCTGGAAGCGCATGAGGTTGGAGGTCCCCATTGCATGGACAACATAGCTGTAAATGGTACTAACCAGCTGTCTGGGCTGCCCAAAAGGGTGGGTACTACGTTCAAAACAGGAAACTCATTTATTTTTTTCAATTTTTTAAAATAATTTATGTTTTATTTCTTCAAGTTACATCTCAATCACAATGCCCTCCCTACTCCCCCCTCCAGTCCCACCCTTCCACCCTCCTCCCCCTCAACCCCCCATCCTCTTCCCTTCTTTTTTTTTTTTTTTTAGTTTAAGGTATTTCTTTTTCCCCCCAACAGCTCTCCCTTTCAGTCCAACAAATGGTTCTTTTTCTTATAACTATAAATACAATACAAAACAACAGAAATAAATAGGCCACAATTATGAGAGTTATATGGCTTAACATACATTCCCAATGTCCAGTCCATATGTATTTGGCACCTGACTTTAACATTCTACTATCTAACCATCTCCATGAGTTTAAAGTTCTATATCTAACTCAGCTTTCATACTAACTTGCCTCATAATTTTAAAAATATCTTCTTAGATCCAGAACACCCTCTTGATTCCTAAACAACTCAAAATTTAACTATGAGACTCTAGCTATCTATTCTTCAACCACCTCAGAGACCTGAGAGGGATAAATATATCTGATTATATAGGAAGTGCAGGGCCTGCAGCTTCCAAAACTAAGAAATGACATACCAGTGGCTGCCTGGACAGTTCCCATTTTCTCTCCATACATTACAGCATCAATCTTAGGAAACTCATTTATTAAGTCATTCATTAATTCAGCAAGTATTAAGAACTTGCCCGGAACATAATGACCTGTCTCCTCAGTGGCAGCAGAAAGACCAAGAAAAACCCAGTTAGAACCCTGCCCTGGGCACTACCAATTGTGCACCCAAACTTTCTTAAACTTGAGCCCGGCTGCAAGGAGGAAAAGGGAGGCAAGCTGGAGGGCAAGCAGGCTGTGCTGGGAGGTGGAGGACCAAGGGAAGAGGCGCTGGCTGCAGAAGAGATGCTGGCTTGCCTGTGGGGGCCCGTCAGGCTCTGCCACCTCACCACTGAGCCCAGTTTCTCCCAGAAGCTCTGGAAATTGGGTAAGCAGGGTGACGTACCAGTCCCTGAGCCTCAGATATTGCCTTGTCTCACTCTTTCCCTGCCTTCTCTCCACACACTGACACATTGGTTTAGAAATGGAGGCTCTTGGGAAGCCACCCTGGAGGTTCAACCAGAACCAGTTTCATTCCGTGTCAGGCCCAGGCTTCTGAGCACCCTGCTCTCCCTCAGAGACTCAGCCTAGAGCACTGACAACAACCTCCCTGAGGGTGGCTTCCAGGTAGAGGGGGGCTAAGGTGAGGGCCTCACTCCTGAGTGTCATGAAGTGGATCAGGCTGGGTGGCCAACATGGCAAGACTGCAGAAGGCAGAGACGGGGAACGGTGAAGAGAAGCAGGGAGGTCTGGGAGCAAGCCTAACCTTGGGTATAAAGTGGTTGCCATGCCAACCTGCCAGCCATGGACCAGCCTACCAGAGGGTTCAGGGCCCAGGGCCCATGTTACATTCTGAATGGCGGAGAGGCCTCGGTTCTGTTCTGCTTGATGTCCTGGCTACACTGTGTTTGGAGACACTCGAGGACAGTTTCCCATGTAGTTAGGCAGCTCATGGAACATGAGTGGACCCAGAATCTTCCTTCTAAAGATGGCCCGTTGGTGAAGGTGGCACTAGAGTCCAGGCCCAGCTCTCCACGTCAGAGAGTGAATGGTGTTACCATGTCCACAAAAGGATTTGAGCCTTTTGGGCAGGGCATTGGCAGAGACAAAGGTGCATGGCGGGTGTCAGTCACTTCTCATCACTGAAATTAAAACAAAACAAAACAAAACAAAAGCCTAGCTAAAGCAACTTAAGAGAGGAAAGATCCACCAGGCTTGGCAGCACACGCCTTTAATCCCAGCACCACTTGGGAGGCTGAGGCAGGTGGATCTCTGTGAGTTCAAGGCCAGCCTGGTCTACAAAGTGAGTCCAGGACAGCCAAGGATACACAGAGAAACCCTGTCTCAAAAAACCAAAGCGGGGGGTGGGGTGGGCTTGGGGGAGATTCATGTTGGCTCAAGGAAATGTCATCATCACAGTGGGGAACATGTGCTAGTGAACATGTGCCTGGGGCCTGGGGAGATTTGCTTACATCTGGGTCTGGGTTATTCCTCGAAGCTCATCCCCAGTGGTCTGTTTCCTCTGTCCATGCCCTTCATCTAAAAGGTTCCATGGCTCTAAAACACACCTCTAGACGAGGACCAAGAGTTCAAACTTGAGCCCACGGAGAGGATGGGAGGGGCATTTCACAGCCAAACCAGGGCAGCTGAGTGCAAAGAGATGCCCAGTGTGGCTGGCTGCAGAAAGGGACAGTGTCACGGGAGGTTCTGGCAAAGTGAGATGGATCCAGAGAGTATGGGCTCTGTACGTTTTACCGGTGAGTTTTATCGTCTAAGAACAAAGGGAAGCCATTGACTTTGACATTTCCCCGTGCAGATCTGTGTGTGTGGTGTGTGTGTGTGTGTGTGATGTGTATGTTTGGAGGTGTGTGGGATGGGGTGTATGTGTGGGGTATGAATGGTGTGTGTGTGTGATGTGGTGTGGGGTGTATGTGTGTGTGGTGTATATGTGCATTTGTCTGTGTGTGGTGTGGTGTGACTAGGTCTGTGTCCTTTTTTTTTGTTTTATTTTTCGAGACAGGGTTTCTCTGTGTAACAGCTCTGGCTGTCCTGAACTCACTTTGTAGACCAGGCTGGCCTCAAACTCACAGAGATCTGCGTGCCTCTGCCTCCCAAGTGCTGGGATTAAAGGTGTGCGCCACCACCGTCCGGCAGGTCTGTGTCCTTTGAAAACCACACAGTGAACTGTGGCAAATACACTGGATTGGTGCACAATGATTCAAGGCGAAGCACTTATTAAAATCGTTATCAAGTGAGAAGGTGAATATACTGAAGTAGAGAGAAGAGGAAGGGCCAGACTTGGGCTCAGGAGCCCAAATTTATTTTGAGGCAGGAAATTTGTTCAATATAGAGAGACAGAGGGTGAAGGGAAGGAGGGAAAAAGAGAAAGGGTAGGAGGGGTGGAGAAGGGGAGAAAGAAAAGAGGAAGGTGGATGAAGGAGAAGCAGAGACCTGCTTTCTGCAGGGCTCACACTGCACCTCTGCTCACTGTGGAACTGGGAAGCCTGCGCATCAGTTACTTGTCTACTGCTGTCACTTTCCTGGGACTTTTTGCCAAGTGACTCTTCTCCTCTCTTGCCCCTAGCCATCTCTCCAGAACCTTCATTTCTGTGCATCCTTTCCAAAAATGTCCTGCTGGGTGTCCAGGCAGCGTTTGCTTATTTCACAAGTGACCCAGGTTCCACTGACCTCCCTCGTCAAAGTAGCTCCCTGAGTTGGGAGTGGTGGTATGCACCTTTAATTACAGAAAAGCAGAGGCCTTTCTCTTGACCGACCTCTTGAAGTTCAAGGCCAGCCTGGTCTACATAGAAAATGCCAGATTAGCCAGGGCTACATAATAGAGAGAACTTGTCTTAAAAGAAAAAAAAGTAGCTCACTGAATAGTGTCTTCCTGGAACCATTTGACTGACACACCCAGCCCCTTTTGTGAGTCTTGCCCAAGAGCTCAGAGCCTATCATTCAATGCTTGCTATCAACACCTGTCATTTCCTGCCACTGGAGATGTATGTATATGAACCAATCCCACCCAACCCCAGGCTTGCGAAGCCTTCCCCGGGGCCTGGACATGTGGTCTGGACAGTGGCTGGGCTGGAAGCCACTTTGTGCCATCCCAAGCCCCCTTCCTGCTCACTCACACAGTGCTCAAGTCCCAGTCCATCCATCATCCCATCTCACCAACGGAACAACCTTAAAATCTCTCAACTCAGTCCCCAGAGGCAGGAGAAGTCACTTGCCTGAGTTCAAACAACTGAGACCTGAAGCCAGGTTTCATTTGTCTTGAACATACCAGACGCTCAGCCACTCCCAAAGATAGCCACCTGCTATATTTGCTAGAACAGCAAAATTTGAACTATAGCTGCAAAATGGCTGCTTTGTCAGACCCCACCAGTGCAGAGGCCAAGCCAGAAATGGTCCAGGCAAACAGGTCAAGTTAGTTGCACTGAGTGAGACAAGACCTTCTGGAGACTTCTTCCTCATCCCCATCACCCAGACAGCTGAGTCAACCACTCGCAATGTGCTAAGTGCCAATGGCTTACCACGCTGAGTCTGACTGCTCTCTGTCTTCAGGGTAAAGAGCCCGGAGCAGCCACTTCTCATAGACTTGTTAATTCACCAGGAAGTTGAAAGTCACATGTCCTTCATAGGTGTGCTTGAATCTGTTCCTTTTACAGTGAAGAGCCAGTTCTGTGACACTAGTTGCTTCTGCCAGTGGCCTTCCAGAAAGGCCAGTAGTGAAGCAATCGCTTTTGAGAAGAAAAAATAAAAAAGACTGAATTGAAGCAAAGTTCATCGTTTTCTAACCTGACCTCTAGTTGAGAACGTACGTGTCTGTGTCCGCACAGCTGTGTTCAAAGGTTCCCACCCCTCAGGTCAAAGGCTGCCCATTGCACAGCTCTGACCCCAGTCTCCCTCCCAGTTCCCTCCAGGGCCTTCTGCCACAGCAGACTTTCTCCAACCTCGAATTCTTATTTTCTCAGGACTCAGCTTCACTCACTTTTCCCTTCCCATTTTCCTGGTATGTTTTATTCAATTTTCAAGTCTTAGGACACTTCCAGGGGTCCCCACTTCTCCCTCCACAGAGTCCCCCCAACACCCACCCACATGCAAGGAAATTCTCCTGGCCCCAGTGCATCTTCCAACTGTCTACTCCCAGGATCCAAGCATAAGCCCGCAAGATGGTCCTTCTGGCAAGAGCGCTTACCAACAGGCTTAACAACCTGAGCTCGAACCCCAGAAGGAGAGCGTGGATTTCTTCAAGTTGTCCTCTGACCACCACACCACGACACCTGCCACACACACTCCACAAAAAATTAAACAAACAAACAAACAAACAAACAAACAAACAAATAAATAAATGAATAAATAAATAAATAAATAAAAGCATGTGGCTGCTGCACCACTGACTCACTAGGTAGCTGTGGACCGTTTGCTGAGTATCTGCTCACTGCCAGGCTTCCACTGTCAGCACTGAGTCATGCAACCCTGAAGGTCTGGCCACCTCCACTTTGAAGACAAGAACATTGTGTTCACAGGGACTTCTAACTTGTAAAAGGATGCACTTTCAGAAAGACATCGGGCTCAGAGACCCCAAACTCTGTCCCTTTTCTTCCTAACTTGGACTTTAAGTCACACAAATCTGTGCTATCTCCAAATCTTAAACTCTATAACTCAAAGCAAAGTGTTTATTTGACCTTAGGTAAGTCACTCTGCCCTACTTTTACGTCTCACTTTTGTCGAAGGTAAAAGGGGCGGGGAGAGGAGGGCCGTGTGGACTCCAAGGTGATGGGGCAGCTTCACCTGGAAGAAAGCGAACTTGAGTTTGTTTGAATATGTGATCAGCAGAAATTGCACTTGGACAGCTGACTGTCGCTGCTCTCTGGGACTACAGCTTGCAGTATGATCCTGCCCAGGGAGGCTGACTGTTAGCACCAGCCAAGGTCCCGGGGACAGCGGGTGGGCAGGTGAATGGGCGTGGCGGTGGGCGTGGGCCCTTTGATGCTGCTCAGGGCCCCTTCTAGACAAGCGCTAGAACACCAAACTGAATCCCAGCATTTTTTTCTTTCCCTTTTTCCTTTTTCCTTTTTGGTTTTGGTTTTGTTTTTTGTTTGTTTGTTTGGTTGGTTTTGGTTTTTCAAGGCAGGGTTTCTCTGTACAGCCCTGGCTGTCCTGCTTTCACTTTGTAGAACAGGCTGGCCTCAAGCTCACAGAGACCTGCTTGCCTCTGCCTCCCGAGTGCTGGGATTAAACGTGTATGCCACCACACCCAGCAACATTTTTTTTTCTAACGTTTTATTTTGAAGCAGGGTCTCACTATGTTGCCTAAGCTATCCTTAAACTCACTCTATAACCCAGGCAGGCCTTGAACTTGCTGACCCTCATGCCTCAGCTTCCTCAGTGGGTTTTCAGGTTAGCACCCCCACCAGGCCTACCTCTTAAGTGGATTTGGACTTAGGATATTTTTGGCTTGTTCACAAGGCTGTACTTTCACCATTGGCCAAGAAACGTTGAGCATTTGGCTGGTTTTCCGTAATCTTGGAAATGTGTGGAGTCAGTGTGGCTTCAGGCTGGATGAGTGTGGAGGGGTCCAGCAGCGATAAGCCAGTTTGTAAGTGTTCTGGTGTGTGCATATGCAAAAAGCTACTGAGCCCACTGGGCCTCTGGTTCCTGGACACTGGGGGTTCATTAACTGGCTCCAAAAATGGGCTGTCCTGTTCCTCAGGGAGCTGACTTCAGGCCACTCCCCATGAGTCTCAGCAGCAGAGAAGTTTCCCAGGTTCAGCTGGCCATTCCTGATTTCTGGAGCATACCCAGGCCTTCCCAGGACTTCTGCTCCCAGCAGTAAGCCCTCCTGTGGCCTGATCCCCAGATCACAACCTGCTCTGCTTCTCACCAAGCTGCCTGATCCTCAGTGCTGCCTTCCAGGGAGAGGCAGAGCTGTGAGGCTGGCCTCATGAGTTTATTCAGCAGTAGCAGAAAGAAATGAGCATAAAAGGAAAGGGGCAGCTGTGGGCCTCCACAGATGAGGGTGTGGGTGAGGCTTGACCCTCTCACCCACCCACACCTACCCCAGTACCCTGGCAATAGCCGCTCAACCAATCTGAAGCCATCTAGTACTTCAGGTCAGGACTCCAAGACCCTTGAAGCCAGGGGGTCTTTGTCCATGGTCTTCCTTAGTCATAAGCCCAGACAGCCACTGTGAATACAAGAAATACAAGAGGGAGAGACACAGAGTCCTAGAAATCCCAAGTTGAGGTGTGCTAGGAGTGGTTGAGGAAAGTGTGGGCTGGGAGGGGAGGGCAAGACTCCTAGAACGGAAAGGCCCTGAAGTCAGGTCCTGCAGCCCACGGGAAGCAGACATTCAGGAGGCCTCTCATTGGTTTCCTTCCTTCCTGGCCCTGCCTTGGAGGAGAGCTTCTCATCCCAGAACACACAGTCTCCACACCTAGCTCCACAGCCTCCCCCACCACAGGGGTACCCCACTCTGTTCAGAACTGGGGATACCACCAGGCCAGCTGTCCCCACCCAAGGAGAGGCAGGGGAAGGGAAACCCAGGTCACTGTTCCTCAACCTGGGGAACTTCAGAGGGAGGTGAATGGAGACTGTGTTTCATGTTCTGGACGGCATATGGAAAGCTTGCAAACTCTGGGCCAAACAACCTGCAAATAAGCATTTGGCCTGATTCAGACCTTCCACAGCCCTCCCCTACAGGCCTCTGAGGTTCTCTTAGCCCCAAATCCCACATGACAAAATGGGAGGTCTTAAAGTTTTGTCAGAGTTCCTCATTGCCCACCCGTGTCCCTCTGGCCTCCCTCGCGGGCTAAGGCTGTGACCTCACCAGCTGCATTGCCAACAGATCCTCTTCTCCCATTCCTCTAGCCCTCACAAGAGCAACGAGGTGCGTGAAGAAACCCTTGACACCTTGGCAGAAGGTCCACAGGAGCCCAGGCTGAGCAGCAAGGGTCCTCTCCTCTCTGGTGGGTCACCTGACAGAACCCAGCAAGACCAGATCTACTGTTATTTTTTGCCTTGAGGGGGAAAGCTCCTGGAGCCTGGTAGGGTAAGATTCAGAAGTAAACTCTGGCTCCTGTCCTGACAGGACTGGGCTGCCACATCTGCCCTCCCTCCGTTGTCTGGGACTGGCCTCAGCAGCAGCAGCTCACTGCAGTTAACCCTGTCTTCCCTGATTTCTTGGTGGTCTCCTCTAGGCCCAATCATGGCTTCCCCAAGCTTGGCCCAGACTCAAACAGCCTGGCCACAGATCCTAGGGTAGAGAGGAAGCCCAGCCTGACTCTGCCTGCAACAGGAAATTCTTCAGTCACTTTCAAAGGCACAGTCACCAGGGGAAGGAAGTCTCATGGGGTGAGCCCTGAGGATGGAGGAGACAAGAACAGGCCTGGAGCCTGGGGAGAGGGTCACCCACTGCCTGCGGCTTTTGCTATACAGTCCAGAGGGCAAAGTGCACTGGCATGGGCTGCTCTACACCCAGCACTTGAGGACAGCTGAGCCAGTGACCTCTTCCACACCACTCATGTTCTGTTTATAGTCCTGCCTCCAGGGTGGGAGGCAGGGTCTCTGAGGGGCCACCCACTCAGGGTGATGCTCCAGCCCCAGCTCCCAAGTGAAGCTCTCTGTTCCTTTCTTACTTTAATGGCAGCAAGGAGGCCTGAGTATACCTACAGTCCTCTCGGCTGCTGTCTGTGGTGACTTTTCCTATCTGCTCTCAGAGGGAGAATATTAAGAATGACGGGATAAAGTCAGGCCCACAATCACTCTCCATATCAACCGAAACAGGGAATCCCAGGGAAACGGGCAAAGACCCATGTGTGCCTCTTGCCTCAGTTCCAGGCAAGGGGACCCTTAGAACTAGGGCACCCCTGGAAGGGGCGTGCCTGTCTACTCAGTCAGCATTAAGCAGACAAGGACATGGCTGTTCAGAAACCTCAAGGCTCACAGTTAGGAAGGGACAACCCAGGGTTGACCACTCCAAAGCCAGCACCTTGAGAGACTGCTCTGTTTTCTTTGTCCTCCCCAAGTGTTCCCTCAGTCATGGGGGGGAGAGGTGAGTCCACAAAGTCAGTACCACACTGGCTGTTTTCTGTTCCCTCTCTCATCCCCTGCAGAGGATCCATGAGTGGCATCAGTAGAGTGTATCCATGCAGGTCCCTCTTGAAATTGGGGAGCAAGCTCTCCCTTCCCCATTCTCTGTGATGTCTGCTCTCCCTCCCAGAGATCTTTGAAGACTGAGTCCTTCCGCCTTTTCAGCCCTCCAGGAGACCTGGTGAAGCCACTGCTACCACCCCATCTCCTGTGAGCCTTGTTTGATCATTGCCTCAAGTTAGCTCTGAATTCTCCCAGCTGGAGGGAAGAAGGGAGTTGAAGGATGAACCAGGAAAGGGGGAACAAAATCAGATTCTACTGGAGGAGACTCACTTCCAGTCAGACATTTATTCCAGAATGAAGAACACCACTTGTCTTTTATCTGTGGGCAGACAAGATGTCTCTGTGACCCAAGTCCAGGCCACTGGGACTTCATCAGCTCTGAGTTCCTGGATCTGGCATGAGCATCCCTGGAGGCGCCCACCCAGCATTCTGGCCACCTACTCTTCCACCAATGACCCTGAACCTCTGACACCCGAGGCAAGGAGAGCTTGGGCTCTCCCCACTGGGCCTGGGGAGCCCATCTCAGACACAAGATATGTTCAATTAGGTGGGGAACAGCCAGGAAGATTGGAAGAAACAAGGTTATAACAGTAAATTTTTATTTAACAGCCATATATTTATTAATACTTAACAAATACCTAATATGTACTTATAAAGTTCCTAAATCCTAAACCCTAACTCTAAGACCTAATCTACAACACCCTAACACCTATAAAACAAACATTTAACATTAACCTAAGGTTTCTCAAAAGGATATTTTCCTCTGGGCATGGATCTTTATGGGTGGATAACCTTCATCAAAACTTCCAGTCTTAAAGTCCCTGAATCTCGTTCGCCAGACCTTAAAGCAGTTTATAAATTTAATCTGTTTTGACCATTAAGGTGGGGTGGCCCTTGTATTAAATAAGAATTGCCTCTGCAGTCTTAGAGCCCAATTATAAAGTTTCCTAGGCTCATCTTTAAGATGTTTTGGGTCTCCAAGGGTGTCTATCACTCCAGTGCTCTGTCCAGTCCGATGCCCCCAGACTCTGAGGGGAGACAACTCCTGCCTAGACACTCCAGATACCAGTGAGAATCTGTCTCTGGACCCACAACAAGTCTATGTAAGATGGTGAAGCCTCCCGCTTAGACGGTGATGCCGCTCTGCCAGACGAGTTGGAAGGCAGGTGGTACAGGAGGACTGAGCTCTGAACATGTGAATCTTGACTTAAATCTCTTCACCTGTTGTAATGAATTGGCAGCGTGATTTTCGGCAGAAGTTTTCTCTCGCTTCCAAATCATGCCCTTGGGCAATGTGTCCCTCTAAAGCTTTCCTTGCAGAGGAGTTCAGGAGTAGCAGGAGGTCAGGAGATCGGGTGATCTGTCGTGAATATCTGGAGTTCCTTTCAGCAGTGTTGTTGCCATAGTTCCTGGCAGGCTCCCCAGGGAACACCCCCTCCCCTAAAGTCCCATGACCAAAAAACGCCATCCATCCCTGGTGGGCTCCCAAGAACACACCATGTCCAGATGTAAATCTTCCACCTGAAAGTCCAGGCTTTTCCTATTACTAACCCCACCACACAAGATATCTATTCCTGTTCTTTCAAAACTCCCAGAGGCTCCTGTGCTTCTTCAGGAGACGAATTAGTGGGCACTTGGCTTTTGGAAAATCTGTTAAAGCTAAACACAACCCTCCCCAGCAAGGCCACAGCACAGGCACACTTCTAGAAGTTTCCAAACGCCCATGAGGAGAATGAACAGATGAGTTGGTGCTGTGTGCTTTATGACATGAAAAGATGATATACAGTCCACAGTCACGTAATAAACCTCATGGATGCACTGTTGAGTAAGAGACAGGCACAAAGAGTCCTTCCGATCAGGTCTCACTCCTCTAAAGGCCTAGAGCAGGCAGACCTCTGTGTAGCAGCTGCCTCTTGCCCTGTGGAGGAGGCATATTTTCTGGGAGCACACAGAAGTCTGTGGGATGCTGAAGTGAGTCACGTGTTTGTATGTGTGGTGTGGTGTTCTTGACATATGTATCACTCCATCTGGCTCCACACTAAGATTTGCAAACTTTATTATGTGTTAGTTAGCTCTGCTCACCCACAGAAAAAGAGGCAAAACTATGAGGTCATTCTATGTAGCTTGGATTTTGTTTCTGATTCGTTGCACTGCTGGGAAAAGCTGGCTGGCTTCAGTCTCACCCCAGTCTGTCTTACCTGAGGTGGTACTGCAAGGGTAGTGGCATCCTCCTCAATGTCTTGGTTGATTCAAAGGCTGACTTCCTGTGTGCACGAATGCATTGTGTGTGTGGGTGTGCAGCACTCACACTTTGTGTACATTCAATTAGTCGATGAACTACCAGGGGACAGTGCTCTGTTTTTGAAATTCCCATTAAGCAAGTTGTGGTGCCACACAGCTTTAATCTCAGTACTCAGGAGGCAGAGGCAGGTGGATCTCTGTGAGTTTGAGGCCAGCCTGGTCTATAGAGTGAGTTCTGGGTCAGCCAGGGAAACCATGTGTCAAAAACAAAACAAAATAAACCTGCCTTTATATAACTTAAAAAAAAGCAAATTTCCACTTAACACTGCACCATGTATGGAGAAATTTACTTATGCAAACTTGCTACATGCCTACTGTGTGCTAGGCATCATTCATAGGACTGGAGATACAGCAATGAAACATAGATTTCTATGGTGTTCATAGAAACACAGATTTCTACTTCCCTGTGGTGGTCAGGGATGTCAGTTGGGGGTCAGGACAGGGTGGAAAACATAGTTTCTTTCTGACTTGCACTGCTGTGTTTGTGAGCATGCTCCTGGCCTCATGTTTTCAGGCCTTACCCCCAGGTGCTCCCCTATGGGGCTAGGGAGGAAGGCAGACACACACACAGCTCTTTCTCACCATAATGGCATAACAGTCCACACTTGCAAACTACTTGCTGTTAAACCATGTGTTTCCAGAGCAGGCGGGGAAAACCCTTAAGACAGAGGTCACTTGGAGGACGACCAGTGCGATAAAAGGTTGATGAGCTACAAAATGGACAGATGTTGACCCTGGTGTAGGACTAATCTTGGTTGTCGACTTGACACACCTGCAAAGAGGGCGGTGTCTCAACTGAACAATTGCTTCAATAAGATTGGCTGTGGGGCGTTGTCTTGGTGGCTATCTGATGTAGAGGAGGGCTCAGCTCATACCACCCCTAAGCAGGTGAGCCTGGGCTGTATAAGGAAGAAAGCTGAGCAGGCCACAGCAGGTAAACCATGAGCAGCGTTCCTCCATGGTCTCTGCCTCCAGGTTCCTGCCTCCGTTTCCTTGATATACTGTGTAAGTTATAAGCCAAATAAACCCTTTCCTCCCCCATTTGCTTTTGGCCAGTGTCATTACCATGTCACAGTTGGAACCAAATGGTTTTAAGTCTGTCCTTGCCTCCTGAGCCTCCTTATTTCTCATTTATAAAATGAGATGGTCATATCTACCTCAGTCAGCCAGTGAGTGAACCGAATCAAGTGGGCCAGTGTTTGCTAGACCCCAGCTCTGTGGAGTAAACAGTAGCTATTAGGATTAGATGGAGAGATAGCGTAAACACATTCAAAAGGAGGCATTCTCCCACTCCCCACCCTGTCTCAAGTATGCGCGCCTACTTCCTCAGTTCACAGACAGTACTTCAAACTCCTACACCCTTTGCCAAATCAGGACACACCCCACCATCAAAACCCAGCTAACCTCCTTCCACAAGCTTTCCAGGAGATTCTGTGGGCTGCTGGAAAGCCTTGCTTCAGCCCTCCTCTCCCTGGGGCTCCCAGAGCCCACAATCTTTTGCCTCAGACATGAGCAGGAACTGTCCCCAGCTCAAGAGCCAGGTACTAGCCACTCCAGAGCCCTTCATATGCAACCTTGCTGCACCAGTTAAGGTCACATTAAGGTCAATGTGTGGCTTAATGCTTGTGGTTTGACCTCAACTCCAACAGCAACCAAATCAACTCTTAGACACCCAGATCCCAGCTTCAGTACCACTTCCTCCATGAAGCCTTCCTCGACCCCCAAACTGAAACAGCTATCTTGTTTAATCTTTGACCTCTTGCGATCCAATGATTCCCTTCAAACCCTGCATGCTCACAGTGGTGAAGGAAGACGACCTCTTAACACTGGTCACCAGTGCGATGCAGGTTCAGCTAGAATGGCAGGCACACTGTTTTCCTTGTAATAATCTCTACTCTCTACATACTCTGTAATATGTAATAGGTACATAGCAGAAATATAGTCAGTACTTGTTAAATAAATGTATTTGTTGGTGTGCTTTTGTTGTTGTTGTTGAATAGATGAACAAATAAATATAGCCTCTTCCCACCATACCCAGCTCTTTCTCTCTCTGTATATATATATATATATATATGTATATATATATATATATATATGTATATATATATATATATACAGAGAGAGAGAGAGAGATCGAACATACATGTTCATCTGTGTATGCAAGTGTGTGTGCACATGCGTGTGGAGGTCAGAGGCCAACACCAGGTGTCCATCCCACCTTATTTTTTTGAGACAGTGTCTCTCACTGAGTTTGGAGTTCATGAGGTCAGCTTGGACTCTGGCTAGGTCTCTGCCGTGTCCTCCTGCCTCTGCTACCCCACAAATGGATGGGCCACTACACTTGGGTGTTTTTCTATGAATTCTGAGGATTCCAAATTGGTCCTCACACTTGTATAGATAGCAAACTGTTTATTGCCCGAGCAACTTCCCCAGCTCCATATTTAGTCTATGTTTGTGTTGTTTCCGTGCATGTCTGAACCATGTTTGTTTCATACCCTACAAAGTTCCACCACCCCCTGCCCAAGGAACACATTCTTCCAAAGGGGAAAAGGGACAAGGGTTCAGCCACCAGGAAAGACAGGATGCCGCCCTTGCCCTCCGCAGCCACCATAGTCTAATATTTCCTGCTTTGCATCATTTGCTTTGAAGTTCACCTGGCAATTTGTAGGCTGGGAATCCTCACTCCTGTTCTTTGAGACTGTCCCTCATCCCTGATGACGGAACCAGAAGTCTGGTCCCTCTCTCCTTCAGACTGTTGGATACATTGCTTCTTTTCTCTGAGCTTGAGTCTTCATTAGTCAAATCATGTCTGGTCCTCCTGCCTCAGTGAGCTGTCAATCAATCTGGAAAGTGGGCAGGAGTTGGAGAATTGCATGGGTGTACCCCTGAGAGGAAAGAAGCCAGGATCAGAATCAGGAGCACAAAAATGTAAAGATCGACAACTCAGAACTCAAGCCAGGCAGACTGGATCTTATGTTAATGTTCTGTGACCTTTGGTACGGTGTGACCTAGGGGAGGTGTGAGGTGTTCATGGATGAGCACATGTGGGAAGAGCTTGGAGAGGCAAAGTGCATGCTAAGAGAACATCAGTTGTTGTCACTGCTTTTTTTTTTCCCTTCGCCTCAGCTGTCACATGTGAACAGGCTCTGAGCTACAGGGGTGTGTAGCAGTAAGTAATACTTGCTCGAAGACTCTTGTGGTATTTCTGATTGGAAACAATCAGAACAATAGGGATGAACAAACCAAACACATCTTTAGGAGGTGCTTTTGTTTTGGTTTGGTTTTTTGTTTGTTTTTTGTTTTGAGTCAGAGCTTCTCTGTGTAAAAGAGCCCTGGCTGTCCTGAATTCTCTTTGTAGACCAGGCTGGCCTCGAACTCACAGAGATCCTCCTACCTCTGCCTCCTGAGTGCTGGGATTAAAGGTATGCACCACCATGCCCGGCTTAATATCTCTAGGAGGTGCTTAAACAAAGGAGCCTAAGCTGGGGTAAGCTGCTTCAGGATGTGGGTTTCGTGGCAAGAGGCCAGGCAGGACCAACAGTGACAGAGAAGACTAGAGCAGAGAGCTTGGAGTCTTTGCTAGAGGATCAACAGAGCCTAGTTACTATCGTTCTTCTTTCATGCAATGTGGGGATGGGAGGGCCCTGGGGTGCAGCTCCACAACAAATGTCCAGCAGGCACTGGGCACAAAACACGTCTCCTGATGCTTTACCCCATTTGGGTCAGAGAGAAGTCAGGACAGGCTCTCCAGACCTGAGCTCACTTCCTTCTTGGACCCAGGGCCTCCCTTCCTGGTCAGAGAATTGCACCCTCATCTCCACGGGGTTCCTTGAGAGCAGTGTGGGCCCTGGGGGCAGGGGTGTCCTTTGGATAAGCAAGAAAATGTCTAACAAGTACCTGGGGAGTGACACTCCTCAACCCCACCTTTTAGCTATGGGACCATGCTTGCCTAGAGACAAGAACAATTCATTGTCTGTGTATCATTTAATTCTTCATCCACCCTGGGAGACAGATAAGGCTTATAAGCCTCAGGGGTGTTCACACAGTCAGAAAGGAGGGAAGTCTAGGCTGGAGAACAGTCTGAAGTCCAAAGTCCCTGCCCTGTAGGGGACCATACTTATCAGAAACAAGCAAATAGCAACTAAATCCTGGCACCAGCTTGAATTGAATTTTAGATAAACAGTGAATACTTTTAAAGAATTTATGGCCCCTAAATATTACACGGGAAGTTGACAATAAAAATCACTCACTGCTTGTTCTGAAATTCAAGTCTAGCTGGTGTCCTGTGTTGCTCCTGGCAGCCTGGGCTCTCAGCTACTCTGTGGTACTGTAGGACCTGAGACCTCATGGGCCATTGGGGAAATCCAGAAGCCAAGGCTGAAGGGAGCTGCCAATGTTCCTACCAGACTCCTTGCTCAAGCAGAGCCTTGACTCGAAGGTAAACTGGGATTTTCCTTTTCCAGGAATTAGGCAAAGGGATCTTCCCCAGGGGCCTGCATTCACAAGGACCCAGCTCTGACCCTCCTCTCCCCAAGTCCATGGTCATGAGAGGGGCAACCTCAAGGCCGTGAGGTTTCCACCACCCAGAGTCTGCTTCTTTCCATCACACTCTAGTACTGAGACCCCTGAAGCTCCTGCCCCAAGGTGCCTTGGACCTTCTCGCAGGTGTTTCAGTGAATACAGAACACTCTGAACACCCTGGCTAAGGCTACCAGGCAGAACACAGGGGTTTGGATCTCAGAGACACGGGCATTTTTCACTATATCCAGAATACTGCAACCTTCCCTGGGCCCAAGGAGTTATCCCAACTGCTGTTTGGTATGTGAGAGTGTGGACTGCCATGTCCTCACAGACACTGGAGGCCTCTGGGGCATAGGATGGGGAGGAGGGAGGAGAATAGGCTGTGGTCTAGGAACAGCACTTATTCTCTTGTCTCTAGCAAGGCCAGTGGTTCATCCCTTTCATCAGCCTGCCGGGGCCACTGGCCAGTCCCAAGAGGGACTGGAACATTATAGAAGCAGGATACTTCACTCTCCCTCCACACACTACCTTGAGCCCTCTACATTGTGACTACCCATCTTCTCCCAGTGTTAGCTCTCCTTGTGAGACCCACAGACGGGCCACAGAGATTCCATGATGGTTGCTCTGGCCTAGACAAGTTTGGTCCAGACCACTTCCAGATGGGAATGTGGAAAACTGACCAGGGAGGTGAGCAGCAACTCAGGAAGAGGCAGGGCAAGGGCTGCTGGGAGTTCAGAACCCCTCCTGACCCAGACTAGAGCCTTTGAAGAATGCTGTGTTCTGCTGAGATGACAGGAGTCCCAGGCCTGGCCCAGGTTTGTGCTCAGTAGATGGCCAAGGAAAACAATGGGGAGTCTTGGTGTATAAACTTGATGTACCTCCATGCTGTGGATGCAGTGGGGGTCACAGAAAATGTCACTGACCCTTGTCCCCTTTTCACCAGGCCTCAGACACTTGACAAGGTGGGTGTGCTCCTGGTACCCTGCCCTCTTCTCTAGGCTCCCTCCATCCTGGGAGGCCCTTGGGCATTGCCACAGGTGTTTGGACCTTGGCGTCGAGGCCTTTGAACTGGGTGGGTGTACACCCAGGTCTGAGGGCAGTGTCGTTACAGGAATAGTCCCGTCATTTCGCTCAGAGTCCCTATCGTAGGAACCAGACTAGTACTGAGTAGAGATGCCCCCTCATATGGGCTGAAGGTCACAGTGCCTCACTGCCATTAGACCTGGGTACCTACTTCCTTCCTAGGGTGGGTCTTCTCACTGATAACCACAGAAGCAGAAGCAAGTCTTCATCAGCTTGATCCCTCCGGCTAGCCGCACATAACCCTGCCTGAGGCACAAGCCTCCACATAAATAATCATACTCACACTTATGCCTCACTCATAGGCACAGTCTCAGGGACTCACACCCCACCTTCAACTCACACCTGCTTACACACACACACACACACACACACACACACACACACACACACACACACACAC
>CAJQZJ010004750.1:13907648-13918922 GCA_907164525.1 Lophiomys imhausi | reverse complement strand
CACACACACACACACACACACACACACACACACACACACACACACACCTTTACCTGACACTCTCCCCCTCTTTGCAGATAGGGCAAAGAAACTAACTCATGGGCTTGTGTGGTCACCCCTGTCCCTGATCAGGAGCTGCTGGGCAGTGGGCACACTGTGCACTGTCATCCAGCTTGGTGACACTGAGCATGCCTGGTGGGCTGAAGGACTGTGACTTCTGGGAGACACCGACCAAGGAAGTAACAACAAAACTCACTTCTCCTTCTCCTTTAAGAAGTCAGGACCTAGCAGGGTGTGGGGGCACATGCCTTTGATCCCAGCACTTGGGAGGTAGTTCAAGGCTAGCCTGGTCTACAAGTGAGTCCAGGACAGCCAGGGACACATACAGAGAAATCCTGTCTCAAAAAACAACAATGCGCTGGGCTTTAATCCTAGCACTTTGGAGGCAGAGGAAGGCAGATCTCTGTGAGTTCAAGGCCAGCTTAGTCTACAAAGCAAGTCCAGGACAGCCAGAACTGTTACACTGAGAAACCCTGTCTCTAAAAACCAACCAAACAAACAAACAAAAAAAAAAAAACCCAAACACAACAACAACAAAATGACAGACATGGTGGCGCACACCTGCATACCTTTAATCCCAGCTCTCTGGATGCAGAGGAGATGGATCTCTGTGAGTTAAAGGCCAGCCTGGTATAGGGTAAGTTCTAGGACAGCCAAGGCTACAGACAGAAATCCTGTCTCAAAAAATAAAAAAAAAACAAACAAACCCAAAAAGAAAGGTCAGGACCACCCCCTTCTAATCTTCTGTATCTTTTTTTGATTCCCCCAGTAATCTTATTGCAAATAGAACCTCCACACCTCATCAACACCCTAGAAGCCCCACAGCCAAGAAGAGCCATCCCAAGCAGGTTAGACAGGACACAAGGCTCCTCACACCCTTGCCTTCTCTGTGTGCTTTTTTACTGGGCCTTTGAGTTTAGGGACCCTGAAGGGAGCATAAGAGACCTCGGAGAATGAAGGGACCCTGTGCTCAGGGGTGTAGATGTCTGGGGGTCTGTCCACATCTGACCTGCCAGATGTCTCAGCCTGCACTCAGCAATGGGCCTGCTCATTGGGCTTAGTTTTGTGTCTCACTCAACTCTCTTCCTTCCCCTCACCTCTGCCTAGGACTCCCTCTGACTCTGAAGGTCTTTGTAAGCCTCCCCCTTAGTCCTGCCAGCTCCCTAAGTGGCTTCCCTGCCCTTGCCTGGCAGCTCATAACAGGGACTTTCAGAAATCCCTTCTGAGAAGGCTCCATGCTCAGAGGACAAAGGGTTGGGGGAGAACAGCTCACCTGAGTGAGAGAGTTGGGAAATGGGGGCATCTGAAATGTGAGAAGAGAGATGACAAAGGTGACAAGGACAGGATGGGTTCCTTCACAGAAGAAGTGACAAAGAAACTCCCTGCATTGGGGCAATGTCTGTGCCAGGAGGGGAGCTAAGGGACAGAGAATGTCCTCTGGCCCTCAGGGATGAGTGCCTATCTGTCTGTTTGTTTTCTTTTGTTCTGTTTTGAGACAGGGTTTCTCTGTGTAGCTCTGGCTTCCCTGGAACTCACTACATAGACCAGGCTGGCCTCGAACTCAGAGATCCACCTGTCTCAGCCTCCCTAGTGCTGGGATTAAAGGCATGCACCACCGCGTCTAGCTAGGGATGTGTATCTTTACAGCAGTGAGGAAGACCCCCACATGGCACTTCACATGATGGCCCAGGGGCCCAGGGGCACACCCCACCCGCAATGTACAGTTGGGTGCCTCCTCAACACAACACCAAAGCAGGGTGAACCTGCCTCACTCTGTAAGACAGGGTTCATCAGGCTTGGAAGTCACGTGGGAAGGGTCCAGATTTAGTCTATCCACTGTTAGTGTCTAGCCCTCACTGTGAGTTAGAGAAGTGGTCCCTGTGCCCTGGACCCACCTTCCTTCCCTTCTCACCCCCTGCGACACTCTCCAGTGTGAAAGGCTGTCTTCACACAGGCTCCTATGTAGCCCCCAAGGAACCTGCTTGGCGTTACCTGTGTCTTCCAGCCACCCCAGGCACTTGCTGCCTAAGAAACCTTTCAGGTCCTGGCCTCACAGGTCCAGCCTGTGCCTGAAAGTGCTCGGAAGTGACCCCACAGGCTGCTGTGCTGTGCGAGGACAAGGGCACGTCTCCTGTACACTCCTTTCTGGGACATGAGCAACCCTCACTGTCCTAGCTTCTTCCACCAACTTGTTTTTAATCATCATTAATGTTGGGTAAGTTCTCCCACTGACAGTCATGATGGGTGAGAGCTGTTGCTGCGCCACATGCTTCCCATGCAGTTTCACAGGACACACCTGTTGGGAATGGCCACTATGTCTTTTGATGTTTCATCTTTGGTTTGGATACAGCATCGTTTTGTTTTTGTTATTTTTTAACTCTGTCATACAGGATTCCATAAGGCCGTTTTCATGCAAGTATGAAATGTGCAGAGGGACTCTCTACACCCCTGCACTCCCCAGCTTCACTTCTGCTTCATGTCCTGACCACACCTGTGATTTTATGTGCAAGGCACACACCTGAGAGAAAGTGTGCACTATTGTCTTTCTGAGACTGACTTAATTCACTTTATAGTATGATTCTCTCCAGTTGCATATATTTTCCTGAAAAGGACATAACTTCATTCTTCTTTAGGGATGAAAATAATCTTATTGTGTATGTTCCATACGTAAGGGATACCCTTACACATCCTTCTGTTGCTAGACGCCCCGGACAGGTTTTTCAGCTGTTGCAAATAGTCCTGCAGGAAACACTACTGTGCAAGAGGAGACTTTGGGGTAAATACCAAACCTGCCTTTCATTTCAAAGGGGAGGGAAGCTGGCTGGAGCACAGCAAAGGCACCAAGTGGGGGTTCTGCAACATCCTGTGTCGGCCCTCCCCTTCTTTTCAGAGCAGTCTCTCACATGGCTTCCAGAATGTCAACTTCCCTGGCATCCCTCTGGCCTCTTTCTTTTGACTTCCTGACAGGGTGGAGCTCAGGCCTCTACCCTGACCTTGGTCCAGTCCATAGTTGTACTGTTGGGATGTCTCAGCCTTTACAGGACCAACCTCTACCCCTCACATTGCTAACCCAGACCTCTGACCTCTATGCTCTGCTCCTGCTTGAGCAGACATCCTGCCAATGGGCATCTCTCACATGTCTGGATCTCCCCAGCACCCAAAGCCTGCTCTTCTTCTCCCCAATCCTCACTGAGGATCCCTCCTCCCAATCCTGCTCCTCCTCTTCTCCATCCCCACCCAAGGGTGCTCCATCTTCTCACTGGTCATAGATTCCTTATTCTAAAGGAATATTCTAAACACAATCTATCCAGAGATCCTGTGGCTCTTCCCTCAGCTGTATCCAGAGTCCTCCCTGCTCCAAACTTCTGACCCCTTACCCAGCATCACTTGGGACTCTTTAGCTGCTCTTTCATTGCACCTTCCAATTCAGCTTCTGCTCCTCAGACACACGGGCTTCTGTCTCTTCATCTTCAGCCTCTGTTATGTGTGCCTGGACGGTGTTCCCAGTCCTGGGAACCCACAGGACAGGGGTGCCCTGACTGCCCTGTCTAGACTGTAGCTGTCACTAACTCTTGGCCACACCTCACTTAGATCCTTCTTGCTCTGCTCTAGCTTGTCTTTAGGACCCAATTTGCTCACTTCTCCCAACTCCAGTGGAAGCGACTCAAGGCCAGGGATCTTTTTCCCAGCATCTAGCACATTAAATCTTCAATAAACATTGACTGAATCAGACACCAGGTTTTTGCTTTCTCCTCCCACCTCTCTGTACTGGAACTTTAAAAGGCCATGTCTAGGAGGCTGGCCAGGTGGACATGCCATGTTTTTTTAGCCCAGTGACCTGGGAACAGGGAGAGGAAGGGCTTAGAAAGCCAGGAAGCTGCTCAGGGAAGTTTGGCTGGTCCCACTAACAAAAATAACAGCCAGCTGCAGGTTCTGTGGATGTAGCTGTGACTTTGGCATGGGGCAGACCCCTCCCTCACCCACTGCCCTCCTGTCCCAAGCACAAGAGGCCCAGCAGAGCTTATCCAAGCATTCCCAACCTGCCCATGCTCCCAGCCCAGTGTGCCCCACCTACTGCCCCAGTCGATTTCCTCACATTCACTCCCCCACTGCTTTGCCAGACATCTGCAGGAGCCTCCACTCACACACATCAAAGAAGGCCTGCTTTGATCTGAGCCAGCATGGGCAACTTAAATAGCCCCACACTCCCAGACAGACAGACAGACAGAGAAAGATAGACAGGAACTGCTCTGGAGGCTATAGGCTCCCTGCAAGTCCTAGATCTTCTTATAGGGAGCTCCAAGTGAGAAGAAGTGTCCATGCTCCTAGGACGTTCATATCCTCGTATGCAAGGAGAGAAATATTGCTGCCTTTGGGAGTTGCTTCAAGATTGTGTTCTGAGGAATTCAGCTACTGTGCCCCATCCACAAGCTGCTCAGTGAAGGAATCCTCACAAGGAGCCCATCCATCCTGGGCCTCCAAAACTACTGCCGTGTTCTTGCCTCCAAGTGGCAGACAGGGGGGATGGTATGTGACTAGGAAGGACCCCAGAAGCAATTCTAAGTTCTTACTGGGAAATTAATAACATTTATTAGTTAAAAACACCAATTAGCATTCTAGAAATCTGTGAGGCTCATCTGTGAAACCCCTGTAGAGTGTGTGTGGGAGGGGCTGAGAGTATGAGACAGAGTCTGTGGGTATGTAGGTGGGTGGGTGGCAGGTCCGGCAGCCAGGCAACTCTGGGCCCAAGCCTGGATTTAACAGAAAACTCTGAAAGGATACACACTTTTCTGTACAAGGTTGGCACCATCCCTTTCACCACATACTGGTGGATAGGAATGTCACAATATATTGCCACCTCTGATCCCCAGCACCAGGAATCAGTGTCCAGTGAGCAGTAAGGGACAGTGGCATGCTGCATGTGGGAATCTTCATGGCCAGAGGGACCTCGGCACTGCTTGACATTGTACTGAATTCTTGTTAACCCAAGAAAAGCTATGGAACTTGTGACTTGCAGCTGTCTGGGTCGATTTATCCACATGTCTATCTTAAAAGCCGTCATATCTGGGAGTGTACCAGGGCTAAGTCACAGTTCCTCAGCATAGCCTGGCTTCCATGACTCTGCTCCTCGGTGCCCCAGGCTGCATTTCCTGCTGAGTCACGAACCTTTGCATTTACAGTTTCCATGAAATAGACAAGAATCCTGAAGCTTCTCAAGTCTCCTGAAGATTACTCAGCTCCCTGAATCTCTTTCCTCTGCTTCAAAGGAAACTGATTTTGACAAATGCCTTTTAAAATTATACAAAGTTCTATGTCGATCACACTAAACTCCCTTCATTGGCTCACTCAAAACCTTCCAGCACACCATAGGCAGGCGTTGGGACGATGCCCTACCCACCCATATGTACATGTTACAATAGACTCTTCTCTTTGTTGGAGAACACACAGGGCAGACATGACAAAGGGCAATGGTGGGTGGGGATGGTTTTTACTTTTCTCACCAACTGTTGATCCAGACACTGGAGATGTGATCAGAAAGCTTTCCGTAAGTACCGAGTTCAGGACTCCCTCATAAAATGCAAGCTCTGGGAACACTGGGCACTTCCCTTGGGACAATGTAGCTAGTTCTTCAGAGAGTGTGTCTCTGGTTCACCATTCCTCCCTGCCTCTTTCACCCTCTTGCTTGGGTGGGGCTGGGAGTGGCGGGTGGGGATGTGGATGGGGGGCTTGCAGGCCCTGACACAGGTGGCCCTCAAAAGGAGCACATGTGCAGACAAGAATGTAGAAAACAGTTAAAGTTTAAAACAGTGGAGTCTGGCATAGAAGACTGGGTTATCTACCCCGAGAGGAAAAACTGCCCACCTTTGGGCTGTCAGAAGGAAGCCTCCACCTGTCCCATGTTGAGGCCCTTTGTGCTGGACAGCGGCAACAAAGCCTGAATTTAAACAACTCTGGCCCAGGCACCAAGCGTGCAAGTTAAGATGTGTCCAGGGGATTCAGTCCCAGGGTCATCCTAGTCATTCAAGCTGTTTGGGTCACCTAGGCTGAGGCCAGAGACACTGGATGGACCACACACAGGCCATTCTTACTGTGTCATCTTCTAGTTCCCAACCATAGCGGAATGTCTACAGTTTGTGTCATGTTTATTCATCTGTAGATCAGAGCAGCCCCTAGGAAGGGACAACTGAACTCAGAGGGGAAAGACAAAAAGCAGGGCACTAGGAAGAGCATTTCAAAGGGGAACAGCAGGTACACAGGCCGCTGGCAAGAAGAATCTGGTACACAAAAAACCATTCAACAATGAAAGAAGCCCGGGGAGATTTCTCAGCCACAGAAGTTTTTAACACAGGGGCTTAACTCTTGAAAACAAACAAACAAATAAACAATGGAAAAGCTTAACTAACAAACATCAGCCAAGCACCTGTACGTATCACATTTGTCACCATTGTTCAGGAAGGTAGGAAGTTGCCAGACACAAAGGAAAGTTCTCAGACTCAACTTAGGGAGATGGGATGTGCAGATCTGTGGCCCTCTATGGAGCCGTGGCTCCCTGTCCTGGTGGAGAACCCATAGTGTACTTCCTGTTTCTCTTTTACTTCTGAACCCCTGCGAAATCCCTGTTGACTGTGGAAACTTAACCAGCAAACAGTTTCAGGAAATACAGCCCAGGGTTTTTGTGGTGAAGAGGAGAGGAGGAACAGGGACTGTCATCAACTGGCAATTCAGAAGTTCAGCATCACTGGCCTTCCCTTTCGAAGCCAGCTGCCCGTCCGTGGCTTATGCTCCACCTCCCTGTCCATGGCTTGTCCTGTCGCCACTTAGTCTCTGGTTATTAGAAGTGTCACTTCCTGTCTTATTTTTGTTTCCTGCTGTTATGATTAACACGCTCAGACCAAAGCAGTTTTCAGCTCACAATTCCAGGTACAGTCCCACACAGTGGAGAAGCCACAGCAGCAGGACCTGGGGGGGGGGGGGAGCTGGTCATGTGGCACCGGTACTCGGGAACAGGGAACAAAGAATGCACACATACGTGTGGACTGCCCCTTTTCTCCACTTTACAAGTTCTGGGTCCCAGTCAAGGATTGTCACTACCACGTTGGGGTGCGTCAACCCACCTCAGTTATGCAATCAAGGTAACACCACCTCCCCGGGCGGTGGGGGGAGCGGGGGCGGGGCGGGGGAGCAGAGGCTCCCAAGAGATTCTAGATTTTGTCCCTTACACTAGCAGACTCCAACATCCCAGCATGACACCATCCACTCTGCCCAGCATTCCTACCTTCCCAGGTCACTCCTCTGGATCTTCAGTTCCAACAGTCCTTCAGTTTCTCAAGATTTCTCTCTCTTCCCTCTCCCACGCTCCCTGCCAGGTTAGATGCCACTTCACCAATCCGATAACCGTCTTGCATAAATCTAACTCCACTCTCCTTTCTTGCTTCACCTTTCCAGAAAACAAAACAAAAACAAACAAACAAAACCCAAGATGGGTGACTTTGGTTAAATCTAGTTTTTATCCCACATCTACGTGACTAACCACCCTGGCTTTAAATTTACCCACTGCTTAGAAACCAGAGCTTGGCCTTGGGAAAGAAGAGGGTCAAGATGGGGAATAACATAGTGAAGACTTCATTAAGTGAAAGGAAGTTCCCTGCTGATCAAGTGGGGTCCTGAATGGGTTGCTGGCCGTGGAGTCAAGTTTTAGGGGTTATATATGTTATGAGATAGAAAACAGGGCTGAATCATAAACATTAATGAGGCAAAAACCTTGAGACTGTCCATAACATAACGGAGTCTGTCCATTGTCTTAGTGGGCCATTTAGAACCCAGGATCTGTGGAGATCTCGTCTACATGGAACAGAAGGATCTGGGGAAACAAGTAGACAGAGTGGTGAAGTTGGTCCACAAGCCAGCGTGTCGGCAGGGGTGTGATGCCGTTCCAAGTCGAGACCCTCTTTGTCTCTCACTGACTGCCTGTCATTAGATCTGCCTTTGTCTTGGTGTCTCATAAGGGCAGTACTCTGACATTCTCATTCTCTGTCACATCAGTCTCAGAGCCCTACAAGTAACTTGGTAATTTTACCAGGAAAATCACCTTCTCCTAATTCCATGCTATTATTATTATTATTATTATGTGTGTATGTATGTGTGCCCTATTCTTCTACTGCACTATACAGCAAAACTCTTAAAAAGAAAAAAAGATTGGCTCACTAGCTTTCCATGCTTGGCTTTCCTTTCTACTTTGTCCCCACTTCCATCAGCCTTTCCCCTCAGGTCTTCTCAGGGTCATTAGTCACTTGCCAAATAACCAATTCCCCATCTCCCCATCACTTGTCCCCAAGTGCCCCAGGGTTTTTAAACCATTTGGTCCTCTGTCCCTGGAGATACTTCCTTCCTCCAGCTTTTAGAAGCAGACACTCCCCTGGCTTACCTCCTACCTCTTTGTCTGCTGGTTCTTGGTGTCTGAGCTTCCTGTCTTTCCTCTTCCTGACCTCCAAATAAGGTGAAGTGTCTCAGAGCTCAGTTCCTTAACTTGTCTTTCCATCTTTCCTAGGGCCCATTGATGTTGGCAGCCGTCGATTTTAAATGACAGCCACAGCCAGATCCAGGGCTGGTGAAGCCTCACAAGCCGACGGATAGCTAGCTGTGTTTCCAACCACAGCAGCCATGCACTCCAGACCCAGCACCTAAGAGCCTGGAGAGCTCTTCCCCTAGAATGCCATGTTTAATGCCAGGTGCTACACTTTCCCAGCACCACACGGTCTTCCTATTTCTGCAAGGACCAAGTCCACCCCTACATCCTGACTAGCAGGGAGCACAAAAAGCGCACAGCCTTTTCTGACTCCTCCATTTCCCTGTCAGCCACAGCTGGCCATTAGGACACCTGAGATCTCTACCTATCAAGGAGTCTGGAGTGGTCTCTTCTCTCTAGCTTTGCCACCAGGATGGTCCTGAGCCTTCACCCTTCACCCCCTTCTGCTTACTGACTTGGATGTTCATCTGTGTTCTGCTCCCACAAAGCAGTGGGGGGAGGGGCATTTAAGTAAGGGTGGGGAGTGTGTCATTACTAGGTTCAGAACCTTCTAGTCAGCAGAGAGAGAGCCACCCTGGAGAGCCGCCCCATGAGTCCATGGCACTTCTTTGATCCTGTCTCCTCACTCTCCCTGTTTGGTCACAAAGACTTCCTTTGCTCATGCTTCCATTTCACTTCCCTCCTGAACATTTCCTAAACTGCGCCCATCTCTCTCTCCTGGAATGCAAATACATGAGGACAAGGGCTTCACCTGGAAAATACTCAGTAACCTTCCTCCAGCAATGCCCAACTCAGGCAAGTTGAGTATTATCATTCAGTGACTGGGGGTGGAGGTGACAGGTATGAAGTGAGGCAAAGGTGTGGACAGGAGCCAGGCCTGCAGGCCCTGTCAGTCTTGCTACAGATCTGGAGGAGGGGCTGACACCTCTGTGGTTATGTTTGGAACAGCTCACCTGGGGAGGGGGGACGACACTCTACTACAGTGATGTCCTTATGGGCTAGTGTATGGAGAATGCTGGAGATTTGTTTTCTGGAAAGTTCTTTCCTTCTTAGAAGGAGCATTGGGAGCAGCTTTTGGACCAAGAGGGTTCCTGCATTTTTGGAAGACTTGGTTCTCCATGGGCCTGTAATTATGGATAATCGCCTGTGCTCTGAGTCAGCTGCGGCACCAAATCCTACACGGGATACAGGGAGGGCTCTGCCTCTCTCCAAGCATCTCCTGCAGAAACTGGCCCCACCATGCAGAGGCCTGTCCACCCAGAGAGCTTCTGAGCACACTATTCCTTCTTTACTTCCCTTCCTCCTCTCTTCAACCTACACAGATTTCAGTAACAATCAAGGGCAAGGGGCTTCTCCATCCCCCAGGTGGCAGGAAGAAACCACACAGGGAGGACAGTACCAAGTGGGGATCAGAGGCTCCCTGCAAGTGCTCTTGGGATGGAGCCATTAGGGCCAGCAGGATCAACCCTGGTTGTTCATATTCCTAAGATGACCCCCACCCCCACTTAGCTATCCAAACAACTAGAAAAATTACACAGCATCTCCTTGCCCTGCTTGCCCACACATTGCCTTTGCCTTCTGCACATTCCTTAAATGGCTCTAGTAACTGCTGGTAGGAACAACAGGGCCATTTCAACTAACTTAACAAGTCACGCCAAGGTAGAAATACCTTTCAAGGGCCCCTCCCTCAGGCTCAGCTGGACTTTCTTTGCAGAGGATAATAAAACTAATTTCCACTTTGGCCAACATTCACCTATTTAATTTCCTGAGCTAAGGAAAAGGCACGGGAATCACAGCTCTGGAGGAAGAGTACTTTGTGCCCAGGCTCCCACCTTCTTACAGCTGTGATACAGCATTCCTGACAGCGCTGCCCTCCCAGGGCCTGCACTGGTGCTCTTGCCACGTGTGCACCACCTCATGAACCTGCCTGGGCTGGAGGCAGCCAGGACTCTACGACAATCCTTAGGTCAGGCGCCCAGTGAGTGTGGTGGTACTGGGGACAGAGGGGGCTCGCTGGGAGGCAGCTCCCAGACAGAACATGGTCCACATAAGAGCATATGGGGTGCAGACTGTTTCTCTCTGTCCCTCAGGTCTATACCCTCAGCCCACAAGCTCAGCCTTGCACTGTCTCCACTCTTGGCCAAGTTTCTCTTTACCTGGTTCCCACTCATGAGAGGCTAAAGACAGTGAATATGATTTGTTGGCTGTTGTTCACTTACGTGGAGCAGAAAGATGCTAACAGTTTAGCTCCTTCTGCCCACTGTTCAGCATTATCTGGCTCAGTTTTTGGGAAAGTGCCCTAGCAAATGAGTATGACTCAGAAGGATATGGGCTTGAACCCCGACTTTCCCTGTACTAACCATGTCCTGCAAATAGCCTTGTGCATCTGTGGATTCAAATAACTACATGGGTCAAAAACATTCATTAGCCCCCACCCTCACCCCACCCCATGGCTGAAGGGCCAAAGAGGTGTCTCAGTGGTTAGCAGCACTGCCTGCTCTTCTGGAAGACCCGGTTTCAGTTCCCTACACCCACATAAGGCAGCTCAAAACGACTTGTAACTCCAGTTTCAGGGGATCCAACACCCTATTCTGACGTCCAAGGGAACCTGCATGTATGAGCATGAGCCTGCACAAACACACACATACACACAAACACACATGCACGCACACATATACATATATACA
>CAJQZJ010004750.1:13879221-13900748 GCA_907164525.1 Lophiomys imhausi | reverse complement strand
ACATCTGTACTGTGTAGATGTCTCACACTACAGATGGTGACACACATGTGTACTGTGTAGATACCTCACACTACAGACGGTGACACACATCTGTACTGTGTAGATACCTCACACTACAGATGACCAACCAGTCACGGTGTCCTCCCCTGAGGCACAGAACTAGAACGATACATACCCCGAAGGTAAGATCATGCAACCCCTTACTTTACAGTTGGGGAACCAGCCCAAAGAGGAAAGCCAAATGTCCATGGGTGTGGTCATTGTTGGAAGAAGCCAGGTCCATGGCCAGAACATCTGGGTGGCCAGCCTGGCACTCTGCACTGTACAGGGTCACTGTGTTAGGAAGTCCTCAGTGAATCCCGCAGCTCATCTAGAAATGCCTGTCAGGATGTCATCACATCCTAGTTTGTCGGGGCTCCTAGTGGCAGGCGTGTGGGCAGCACACTCTCAAAGGTCATTACTGCACCTCACTGCCCATCCCTTCAGTAGCCTGCAAAGACTGTGGCCTTGTTGCTCCAGCGCAACAAGCTCCTCTCCACAGCTCCTCAGCCCTAGACCTGCCTCTCAGATTACCTGCTCTCCCTTAAAGTATGCCTCTCTCCTGCTGGCTTAACTGTGTGTTATGAGTTACCAAGTCACTGGAAAAAAAGAAAAAGAAAAAGAGTGTTACCATTGAGTAAGCCATGAAGACATGTTCATCAAAGAACTTAAGGATCCATCATTGGGCTTAGGATAGGAGAGAGCAGGAAAGAAGGGGAAATCAAGAAATAGGACCATAATAAACACAGCTAATATTTAACACTTACTGGGTGCTGTCCAGAACACCGTCTGATCTATCTTCAAGCCAACTCTGAGAGAAATATTGTTATACATATTACCCTGATTTTTTAGATGAGTAGGACTCAGACCCAGGCACACAGCTCCCAGGCAAAACACATTGCTGTGCTGTGGAATGTAAAGAGTGCCCATGGCTCATCTTGGAGTTTGTCCAGCTCAGGGCAAAGACCTGCTGAGATGAACACAGTCTCTATCCCTCTGCTTGCTGGGTACTTGAAGGCCTCAGTCTCAGCCCCAGCTTCTAAACTGGAGCTAATAATGGTACAACTGGACGAACATCAGAGAGAGGAAGGAGGGAAAGGGAAACACAACAAAAAGAGGAAGCGGAAGAGAGACCAGCTAGGGCTGGTGACTACCTGAGGAGGCAGTGGGAGGTTTGGGTAATGACTTCTAACCACACGTACTCCCCTTACATTACAAAGGTGGGCTCCTTTGTAACATGAGGAAGTTTGGACTCTCACCCAACCTCTCATCCATCCCCTTAGCTTGGTGTCTTGAGACACAACCCACAAGCAGAATTAAAGAAAGCCATCTTTGTATTGCCCACCACCCCAGCCTCGCCGTTCTGAGGTTCCAGATTCAATATAAGCTGTTGCGTAAGCTGTTTGTTCCCACTCAACTCGACCAGCCCTTTTCTCATAAGATCTTATTTATGTCAGTCTGTAATTTAACTCCAGTCAGAGGAGTCTTTGTAAGTATAAAAGTGAGTATACCAACTGTAGTGTCCGTGCGTGTATCTATGTCTTTTTTTTTTTTATTGCTCCCATAACTTTAAAAGAGAACTTAGGGCTGGAGATGTGGGATGCTTCCCTAGGGTGCAGGAGTCCTGAACTCAATCTCCAGCATTGTATACACCAGGAGGCAATGCCATTAGAAAGAGAAATTAGTCACATTTTAAGGAGAATATTCAATTTTGTATCTTAAAAGATGCTGAGCCAGGCGTGGTGGCACACACCTTTAATTCCAGCACTTGGGAGACAGAGCCTGGTAGATCTGTATGAGTTCAAGGCCAGCCTGGTCTACAGAGTGAGTCCAGGACAGCCAGAGCTGTTACACAGAGAAACCCTGCCTTGAAACACCTAAAAAATAAAGGAGAGATCAGAAGAGGATCTAATGGCCCAGCCTTCCTTGGTTTCTGAGCTGCAATGCAACCTCCCTAGAGGGTAATCACACCAGAAGAGGCATCCTGTCAGTGGGCCGAGGCAGGGAAGGAACCACAGCAGTCTGTGCTAGTAACTCAACACCCAGGCTGGAGCAGGGCATGGTCTGCCAAAGCAGCCAGTGTTCTTTATCTTCTTGCCTGCATGCACCCGTTACCTTGGCTCCTCAGCCAGGCAGCCAGGGTTCAACATCAGCTCTAGACTACGCAAGCCAGTGACCCTAGCTCCAGAAGCAGCACCCATTCGTAACAGTGCTAGACCATACTTTAAGTGAAAATGTTGCCAATTTTAATCTCTGAGGTTGGATTAAAACCAAGATTCAAACCAACCAACCAACCAACAAACAAAAAACCCCACTCCATTCCTCTCTCCCACATAGTTCAAAATAAAAAACTGACACTAACTCACAACTTAAGTCTAATTCAGAACAAGGTTCTGGTTTTAACCCAGTGACTACTTCCTAGTTTGACTCATTTGCCTTGTTGTCAAACTCATTCATTAGACTGAACCACAAAAGAATTCTTCATTTTGAACTTCTAGGCAGTTATTGGAAAGTCCAAGGAGATGGGACACAAAATGCTTACTGTCCTGTCCCTGGCTCCATCACTAGGTGAGGTTTTTGTTTTAATGTTTTTCAGAGAGTAGGAACGGTGGAAGACACCTGGTCTGCAGGGTCTGGAGTATAAATGGTGAGTACCAGGTGCCCCATCATTACTATTAAAGTCTTTCAAGCTGCCTGCCATTCCCCAACAGTCACTCAAACACCCGGAAATACCTAAGCATCACTAGCCCTTGGAAATATCTCAAGGAAACAGAGATGGGGAAAACCTCAGTTTACAATCTAGAAACAGGTTCTTAAGAAAATGCAGGTGTCATGAATGGCTAGACTGAAAGAGATGGCTGTGGCAGAAATGAGCACCAATCCTGAATGCACAAACTCAACTGTTAAAATTGCTGACTTTCTTCCACATTCTCATCTATTTCTAAAGTAGCAGCTCTCATACAGCTGTGCAACGCACAGCACATAGGGTGGTTTGGGGTTAGATGCAGAGTGTCTGGAAAACTCCTGTTGCCTCAGCAAGCAATTTCTTTCCGACAGATCCAAATGAAAAGTTGGCCAGCAGCATCCACTGTAGCTCTGCACCCTGAGGTCATCCATACTAGGATGTATGTGTGCTGAGTCAGGCAACCTGAGGCGCAGGAGGGCATGGATATGTTATGGAGGCAACTAGTGTGGGTGGATGTTGCTGGAACTGGCTTCACCCATCTTGCTTTCAGTATTTACCATATACAGTCTTTTATCTACTTTATCCACTCAAAAACTGAGTTGGGGGAGGGGGCTGGAGAGACGCCTCAGGGGTTCAGAGCACTTCCTGTTCTACTGGAGGACCACAGTTTGTTATCTAGGCACACAGGCAGTACAGGGTCCCCTGTAACCCCAGGTCTATAGGCATTTGACCTCCTTCTTCTGGCCTCCACGGGCACTCAACACATGTTGCATACACTCACACATACACATAAAATTTTATTTAAAGGAAAAATACATGAGAGCCGGGCATGATGACTAATGCTTTTAATCCCAGCACTCGGAAGGCAGAGGCAGGTGGATCTCTGTTGAGTTCAAAGCCAGCCTGGTCTACAGAGTGAGTCCAGGACAGCCAGGGCTCTGCTACACAGAGAAACGCTGTCTCAGGAAAACCAAAACCAAACCAAACCATGAGAGGCTTAAGAGGTGGCTCAGCAGTTAAGAGCACTTGTTGCTCTTCCAGAAATCACAGGTTCAAATCCCAGCACTCACATAGCAGCTAACAACCATGTGTAATGCCAGTTCCAGAGGAATCAATTCCCTCCTCTCACCACCTGGTGAGGGCACCAGGCACATATGGTACAGATTTTATATATATATATAAGCAAAATATACACAAAAATCATTTTAAGAACAACTTTGAGTTTCTTTCCCCTGTAAGGCCCAATTCACACTCGCTGGTACGACATAACCTATGTAATCATCTCCCAGCTCTCAACTCCAACTCTTTTTGAGACAGGGTTTCTCTGTGTAGTCCTGGGCTGTCCTGGACTCACTTTGTAGACCAGGCTGGCCTCAAACTCAGAGATCCACCTGCTTCTGCCTCCCAAACGCTGGGATTAAAGATGTGTAGCACCACCATGCCCAGCTCAACTCCAACTCTTTATCCTAATCTGTGATCTTTTGCCAGTCAATCCTATTCCACCTTAAACTACATCTCTTCTACTTTTCTGAGAGTATCTACTGTACTTGCCTATTCCTCTGAGCACTAACCTTCCATTTGTCAATTTATTCTTAAACTGTTGTTTCCCATGCAGAAACACAAGTTCTTGAAGCTTTTCATCTGATTATCTGTGTTGCCCTGAAGTGGACTTACACCGAGGTGCCACCTTTTGCATTAGTTTTAGATGCCATATAGATATAAACCACTTATTCTTAACTTTGCTTAAAACTAAAAAAAATATAAATCACCAATAGGAGTAAGATAAACATGAATGATATCTCACAAGTTTATGCTTATAAGCAAACATTTTCACAGCCTACTGGCCCCGGAGATAATGAGCCCGTTCTGTTCCGATGACAGGCTTTGACCATTTGTTTTCTTCCACACCACTGTCCTCTTATATGCTACCAAAGTCCATTTATTTTTCATTTTTTTACCCACCACAGTGTAAGAGGGGAGGGCCACATGCACAAAACAAAGTAGATATTAAAACTAGTTTATTTTTCTACTTAACTTTTAATAAATGAGAAAAAACACAGTAGTCTTGTCTCATAATATAGAACATTTATAATACATAACAATCCATAAAGCCTCATGGTGAGGTAGGAACAGCTTTGGAAAT
Source organism: Lophiomys imhausi (assembly GCA_907164525.1). Lineage (NCBI taxonomy): Eukaryota > Metazoa > Chordata > Mammalia > Rodentia > Muridae > Lophiomys > Lophiomys imhausi. The sequence goes on along the minus strand of CAJQZJ010004750.1, from coordinate 13,895,880 downwards.
AACACACAGTCATAAAACACCCAGAAGTCAGGAAAATGCTGCCACATTCGAGTTCTGTCTGCACTGGCTTTCAACCAGGTGAGAGCCGCATCAATTGCATTGTTGGCCCAGAGGACAGGCAGCAGCAGACAAAACCAACATGAGAACGTCTCAAAGAATCAGACACACTGACACTCCACTGTGCTGTTTCAAGGCAGACCCATATCATGGCGATTTATGTCTTTTTATATAACCACATACTAATTCTATGATACATTCTCCTCAGCATCTTTTTGCCAGACACTGAACCTTAATATTTTTGGTTTAAAAGTTTAAATTGATTTAATATACAAAAGGCTCTTTTGCCAGTGAAAATGACTGCTAAATATTCCAGAGCTTGTTAGTAAAACAAAATAGTATCACCATATATACATCCATATGTATATATGCAGTGCTGTATCAAAACAGCGCGATTACAGTCCCATTTTCCAGACCGGGAAGCACTAGGACACTTTCAATTACAAAGACAACAACAAAAGCCTTCGACCTTCCCAAGATCTCTTAACACTGTTTTATCACTTAACTGAAACGCAGTATTAAAATAAATATTTTCTATTGTAGAATCACTCTCCATATTTGTATATGACTACCTTAAGACAGCAGGTTAATGACATTTATTGTTCAAATGGTATCTGCTTGTAAAATAGCAAAAACATTCAAAAACCAGGTTACTACCAAACACTTCACATTAGGTTTTCTTTTCTCTTAAAACATTCAGAAACTCAAAACAACAGAATGCTGACAAGACATAAACACATGACAGCCTGGAGACTTTCCAAATGAACTTGGTGGAAACCCTTCCTGTTCAAATTACATACATCTTAAAGTTATTCAGCATTTTGTTTTGAAAGTGAAAATACAGTAAAATGTTTGAGGAATGTTTTTCATGTTCTAGCCTGTACTTCTACAATCTAGATACCCTCCAGAAAAGAATTACTTCTACAAGTTAAAAGTCGACTATGGAAAATAAAGTCCGTTGTTCTCAGGCTGCACATGGCTTGGAAGGGTTCCTGGCTGAGTGTAGTTTGGGGGTATGCAGCACCTCCTCCCCACCCCCAGATGACAGGTCCCACACTGACCTGGCTCAAAGAGCGGACCAGGGAAACCTCCGCCCTAGAACTGACGCAGCAAATGGAAGCAGTTTAAACAATGGACTAGTCCAGAAGAGGCCAAGGTAGCTCTCATTCTTTCAAGAAATAAGCTATTTTGGAAAAGACACTCAAATCCCACAACATTTAAATACAAAAAAACGTTTTGTTTTTCCTTAAAGGTACTGCTAATATAGCTAAAAAATGGGTTAGAAAGTGCATTGTAAAGAAATAAATAATTCTCTAAAACTCCAAGGTGAGCCCATGGATTTTGCTAATACAAACACCTTTGAAAAAAGTCTATGATACCACTTTTTACATAGAAGCCACTTAACCAAAGGCCGCCACCACCACCTTAAAGCACTTCTGAAAAACAGATAGTCGACAGCCCTTGTCCCAGTTTATTGGGTGTCATCAACATAAACCCACCCAGAGCATTCTGAAGGACATCCACCGGGTGCCACTGTGGGAGCCACTAAAACTTGCACAGGGTCACTCGGGACAACTAGAGTTAGTTCTCTCTCATGCTCACTCCAAATCTCTCATGGGCTTTGTTTTGTTTTTTAAAGCAGACTTCTGCAAAATTCAAAGTTATCACCCACCAAGGGGTTAGTTCTATCACACGTTAGTGAAGCATTATGTAGGCTGATGGCTGGCCCAGTGTAGTAAATGTGAACTTACAAACTATGTTCCAAAAATTAAATTTCTCTTCAGAAAATCCAGCTGTTCTTAAGTAGGCCCATTGCCAGCAACAGGCTTATTACATTAGGGGAAAGACCATCTACACAAAAGACCATCCTTCAAAAGTAACTTTCATAACTCTAACACTTCCATTTTCAGATTATTAAGCAATGAATTAATTCAAACTTTCCCAAAATTAGTCAGCTATAAAAGTTATTGAAGTATTCAGAATACTTTGTCCCTAGAAAAATAGAGCTATACATAACTGATATTAATAATCACTCTTTTGAAGACAAATCTACATTCCCTTCACAAATCATTAACCTTTCTCTATCAAGGAAAATATAACTTAAAAATCTCCAAATGTTTGTGTTGGATTTGAAATCCCTGGCAATGGAACAGTTGTGAATGACTTCCTCGGTGCAAAGTGCAAGGGACATCCTGTAAAACAAGCATTGGTGAAAAACTCAGCGTGTCAAGACATGGTGGCCTGAAGACCTAAGAAAGATTTTCTTATTAATTTTGCTTTCTGAAATAATATCCAAATTGCATGAGCCATCTGATTTCTTTCTTTCAAGTCACTGGCTCTTGGCAAAGCACACACTGCACTGCTTATATATAAGAAAGGTGTTCAACCCATCTGACTGTCACTATGAAAGCTTTTTTTTAAAGACACAACTTAGTTAGTTTCCAGTTAACAAGCCAAGGCTAAATCTGCATTCTCAAAAATATTCAAGCATTTAGAACCTTTTAGCTCAATATTGCTAATCCCAGTCTGAAAGAAAGCAACACTGACAAACATGTTTAGACTGACTTTGGTAGAATAAAACCATTTGTGATTTTCAAGATAATTTAGAGATGTAATCTCAGTATTAACATGTAACTTACCTAGCTTGCCTTTTTCCCTGCTCTTACTCCTATATGCTGCACTATGTGTAAACTATAATTCATCTTGTGAATTATCTCACGGTTTAGTAGATCACTACTAAGTAGTAGAGAATCCAGAATAGTAACTCATCTTATCTCCTGCTAATAGTCATGAGCCATTCTGAAAATATGTTGCCATTATGCTATGTTTATGATCTCAAAGGGCAATTAACTATTCCCTAAAACATCAAAGGAAATAAACTTGATGATTTTAAAGGTCAAGCAATTATAATTCTAACGAATAACATATAACAATGGGGGGAGAAGAAAAGCAGAGAAATTCCAGTAACAATTTTATTTATCCCCCTAATTTTTATCATGAGAAAACCAGGAATCAAATGTCATTATGTCATATAAGGTTTATACTTAAACAAAAATGTAACATAGTGTTAAACTGGCTTTCAAAACGTTACAGCAGGGCTGCACTACCCACTAACAATCACAAGGCTATAATGCAGAGTACTCTACTATGCAGTCCCATTATGTTCTTACAAAAATAGAATTAAACTGCGACCAGACAAGGACTTCAATTACACTACTTGGCAAACTTAGTATTTCAATGGAGTCTATTTTCTTTTGCAGTTTAAAAGCAAAAGTCAAATATCACATCTTTTTCAAGACTCACAAAGATGATTCGGGCTGCTTTTTTGGCACGTTTTTAATCTCTATCACCACAGCAGGGAGGCTGCCTTCAGCTTTAGTCCTCCTGGGCTTCTTCTCTAGGTTTTCACTGAGTTCTAAACAAGAGAGGCTAACTGCTGAGGCCTTTTCTGTGTCCTTTCCAGAATGGACTTGTGGCCGTGCCCCACAGCACTGCTTCAAAGCACACTGAGTTCTGCAGGCGAGTGCACAAGGGACCACACTCGATTTAGAGCCTACGCTAGCAAATTCAGGCTGGATGGTCGTAGCGTGGATTCCGTGATTATGAAAAACATCTTTAATGGTTTTGGCCACCTGCATGTATGAGGTTGGGTCCTCACATTTTATGTGAGCAGTGGCGATTATTCTGCTTCCCGCCAGCTGCCAGACATGTAACTCATGAACTTCGCCAACTCCTTCAACAGCTCCTAGTTCTTTCACCAAATGCTTGATATCAATTTGCTTAGGAACAGTTTGTAGAAGAATGAGAGCAGATTCCTTAAGCAATGGGTAAGTCGTGTAAAGAAGTATACAAACCATTATAATACAAAGAGTTGGATCTAAGTAGAGAACCCAGCACGGACCAGCGTCTCGAACTGGGGCCTGGGTGCTGTTGATTATCTCTATAGTCGATTTGCAGGGATCAGGAAAACATGGGTTCACACAAAAATCCTCTTCAGAACAGCCCTTCCAGGAAAAGTAAAAGACCAAGGCGTTCACTACCACGATCAAGGAGCCCAAGGCATCTCCAAGGACGTGCAGAAACACTCCTCGCATGTTTAGTTGCCCAGCCCTGTTGTCTTCTGATTCCAAATGATCAGGCTGCTGGATCAGAGTCCCGTTTACTTGTACATCCACTGAATCATCAGGCTTGGATTTTTCTGGCTCTACAACAAAGCAGTAAAAAAAAAAAAAAAAAAAACCCACACATTTAAAGTGTTCATATAAAGTGTCTAGCGGTGAAGAAGTTGAGACTTTCTTCATAAAGCACAATGAAAGTATGCTGAGAGCCACTCACAATGAGCTGACATTCTGGGCACCTCCGGAACATTAACAGAACTCAAAGTGTGTCACGGGCTGTTTCTATTGCTCATGTTCCTTCCTGCAATCTCTCTCCTGCCCCTCACTATTGGGTTGGTGTCCTATAAACATCCTACCTCACTTTTCTGAAACATACAAAATTTAAGGCTATCAGTTAAGTATAGCTGAGGTAAGTCCTCTAATACAAACTGATCTGATATGGGCTCTCCGTAGTCAGCCGCACTAGGTAGGCTAAGAAAAATGGCTTCAACACTAAGTGTTCATAATGACTCTAAAAAATAGTGTCTGGGTAGAGGGGTTTAGAAACTGACAAATCAACAGCCTGTGGCCATTGGTGGGAGGTGGCCACAGCAGCAACTAATGCCTTTGATTCCAGTATTTGGGAGATAGAAGCAAGAGGAACTCTGTGAGGTGGAGGCCAGGCTGGCCTCCAGAGTGAGTCTCAAGACAGCCAGGGCTACAAAGAGAAACCAAAACCAAAACCACAAACAAAAAACACAACCTAAAGTTATCAATGAAGCTGGGACTCAATTACCAAGTTCAAGTAAGACTGCACACCTGAGTAGATTCATTTTCTTCGGAAGGAGAGAAAGCCTTTCTTTCCTATGCACACCTGAACTTCCTAACCTGTTACTATGCGCTGGAGAAAGCTGCCTCTTAATGCGATTTAACCGGATTCAAATGGCAAGGGAAACTGGAAGGAACACACAGGGTTAACATCTAGCTTGGGTGGTACTTGGTGGTTCTTTCTCATTTCTTCTCAACACTTACCTTCCAAATTTCCACCAGGAGCACACGTGCTCAAGATGAAAAATGTTCATTAAGCCAAGCATGGTGGCCCACGCCTTTAGTCTCTGCGCTCGGGAGGCAGAGGCAGGCGGATCTCTCTCGCTGTGAGTTCGAGGCCAGCCTGGTCTGTCTACAAAGCGAGTCCAGGACAGTCAGGGCTCTGTTACACAGAGAAACCCTGTCTCGAGAAATGCCCCTTAAGACCAACAGGGAACTACATCCCCGCCAGATCTAGCACCATTACGCCAAACCCTAGGAGGTGAAGGTGCAACGTGCCCCAGCGGGTCCCTAACCTGTGATTTCCAGACTAGGTGGTCAATTCTGGGAAACCCGCACCGCCGTCCACGAAGGCCGCCTCTAAGCCGGGCGGGCCCACACCCCCCAACCCGGCATCCCCAAACTTGCCCAGGGGGCTCCAAAGCCCCGCGCACCGGGCGCGGCACCGCACCTCGGTCGCCAGGGGGCGCCGTCCCGACCCCTCAGGCGCTCACCTGCCGGCTCCGTCTTGAGCCCGTTGGAATTGCTGGTGTTGGCCACTAGCGTGTTGGTCTCCTCCTGGTCCGGCACCCGGCCCGGCGGCGCGCTCGCCTCGACCCCCGCGCGGACCGCCTTGCGCGCGCCCTTGGAGAGGTGGCCGTGGCCGTGCGAGTGGCCGTGGCCCGCGCCCTGACCCTCGCCGCTGTGGTGGTGGAACAGGCAGAGCCCCAGCACGTTGACCAGCAGCCCCGCCACGCCGACGGACAGCACCACGAGCGGCTGCTGCATCTCGTGTGGCTCGAGGAAGCGCTCGACGGCCTCCAGCAGGATGGCGAAGCACAGCCCCGTGAGGAAGATGGCGTTCACCAGGGCGCCCATCACCTCAGCGCGGATCCAGCCGAACGTGTTCTTCTGCGTGGCGTGGGTCCTCCGGGCGAAGCGCTCGGCAACCAGCGCCACCACGAGCGCCAGCACGTCCGACAGCATGTGGAAGGAGTCGGACAGCATGGCGAGCGACGCGGTCACCCGGCTCACCACCACCTCCAGCACCATGAACATGAAGGTCAGCAGCAGCATGCACAGCAGCCGGCCGCGGTTGCGGCCCCAGCAGCCCATGGCGGCGGCCGGAGGCGCGGCGCTGACGCGGGAGCCGCGCTGAGGGGGAAACCGCCGGCCGCGCAGCTATTCAAGCGCCGGCGCTCAGCTGGACCGGCCAGGAGGAAGGCGCGGGCGCGGGCGGGCGACTGCGTGCCGAGGGGCGGCCGAACATCGGACCGAGGCGCTCGGGAGACGGTGTCCGCGGCGACTGCGCTCGGCCCGGCGGTGACCGCCGTCCTCGCCCCCCCGCCTTTGCAGACGGTTTACAAAAAAACTTTGCTTTGCACTCGGAACCCCCGTTTTCACACGGACCCGAGCGTGACAAGGCCCCGGTGCCCCGCCCCCCGCCCCGGCTCGCTTCCCCATTGGCCAAGGCCGCCTCACGACAGCCGTGGTGTCCCGCCCCTCCGCGACCTCTATTGGCTGGCGCGGCGGAGAGGCGGGAGGGGGCGGGGCGCAGGAACCGGGGGTGGGGCCTGTGCACTGGGGAGCCGGGCGTGGGCCGGGGGCCGCGGCCGGGTGCAGCGGGCGGGCGGGGTGGTGTGGAGGATGGTGGGCGCGGGCCGCGTGCAGCGGCGGAGGCGGCGGGCGGGCGGGCGGTGGCGCCGAGCCCTGGGGGCGCAGGAGCAGTTCCCGCTTTCTGCGCTGCGGGTTCCGGGCGGCGGCTCTTGTGCACCGGCTCGGCCGCCCCAGACTTTGATCCGGGGAGCCGGGTGCACGTGGGGGCGGCTGGGTGACAGATCGGCGCCCCCGAGGGGCGGGGGTGCGGGCAGTGCGGGCTGTGCTGGCCGGCGTGGGCGCGACCGAGCTAGGAGCTGATTAGGGACTGGCTTGCTGGTGGCCCAACCCCAGCCCCGGGAACATTTTCCATCCAGCAGGTCACCCGCAGGGCCACCTCTCCGGGGCAGCCGTGTGAAGTCCTGCCTGTCGCTGCCACTCTAAGGTGTGGGGTGCAGACTTGGGGCGGGAGCCTGCTGCGTGACTTCGGCAGGTCACCTGTTTGTTCATCAATAGAGGGAAGGGTTGGGCAAGTGGAACTCTTTGCTTCTAGGTAAAATTCCAAGGCTCTGTGATTTCACACTATTTATAGGCTACAAACCTTCGAACCCCTGTGTGGACTGCTTGGAGGGGGAGGGGCAGCCAGAATACAAAAGAGAGCTCGTGGGGGAGACACCAGGAACCAAAACCCTTGGTGAGTTGGGCTGAGACTCATTGTAGTTGGTTCCCAGAGTGAGAATACTGGATGTCTGATGTGTGCACATCTGTGTAAGTAGAGGTCCCCCAGAATGGTGGCTAGAATCATCAGAGTGGCCTCTGTTGGGCCACTAAACCTGACAAAGGACCCCCTAGGTGCCAGCCATTGCATTGAGATATGCATGGCTGGCTGACAGTTTCTTTGTGTAGCCCTAGCTACGCTGGAACTCACTGTAGATCAGGATGGCCTCGAACTCACAGAGACCCGCCTGCCTCTGCCTCCAGAGTGCTGGAATTAAGGTGTGGACCACCACCCCACAAAAGTTCTTATTCCAAGATTGTCTTTCACTTTGTACATGATGTTTTTCACTCCGGCAATCAGACTGGAAGTGGGTCCTCATAGGAAAGCATGGGGAAAGGTTTCCAACATCATAAAGGGAGTAGTCGCAGAATTGTGATTGACTGAATGTTGGGAGGGAAGAGAGCTAAAGGGGAAAATTAACACAGTTATGTTTTGAAACCAGAAAGGGGAATCCTGCCTTAAACGGTATTTTATTGGATTAGGAATGGAACCAGAAGCTGGGTTTTTTTGTTGTTGTTTTTGAGTGTTTTGTTTTGGGTTTTTGGTTTTTTGAGACAGGGTTTCTTTCTCTGTGTATCTCTTGGCTGTCCTGGACTCACTTTGTAGACCAGGCTGGCCTCGAATTCGCCGAGATCCACCTGCCTCTGCCTCCCAAGTGTTCAGACTAAAGGCGTGCACCCAGCTCAGAAGCTGTTTTCAAGGGGAAAACCCCGAACAGTACTTTGAGATGCTGATAAAACCTGCATGAAAAGTGGTGCTTAGATTGGTGGACTCTAGGACTCAAGTAATCCCTGTGCGCGCACACACACACAGACACATACACACAATGGGAAACAAAGCTTCAAACTTCCAGCCTGCCTATAGAGAATCCTAAATTTGGAAGCCATTTAAGGTTAAGCTATGCTCATGTGACTGTGCAGTTGGGGACCATTTTGCTTCCTGTGGCCCTTTATTGAGATAGATTTTTTGTTTTGCTTTGTTTTTTTTCGAGATGGGGTTTCTCTGTGTAACCCTGGCTGTCCTGGACACTGCAGACCAGGCTAGCCTTGAACTCACAGAGATCCGCCTGCCTCTGCCTCCCAAGTGCTGGGATTAAAGGTGTGTACCATCATGCCCCTCGATTTAGATTTTCTAAAGCAATGCTTTCTCAACCTTCCTAAGGCTGTGACCCTTTAACACAGCTCCTCATGTTGTGACCCCCCAAACCATAAGATATTTTTGTTGCTACTTCATAACTAATTTTGGTGCTCTTATGAATCATAATGTAAATGTCTGTGTTTTCCTATGGTCTTAGGTGACCCCCCCCACCTCCCCATGAGTCATTGGACCTCCAAAGGGGTGGAGACCCACAGATTGAGAACTAGTGTTTTAAAAGATGTTACTATGTAAAGCAGAAACAACAGGTAAACATATAAGGCAGATCTGCCCTGCTAAGTGGGCCTTGCCCCCACAGAGGCTAGACTGACCAGACTGGAAGATGTTTAGCCATAAAAGTCATCTCAACTTAAAACTAGCTCCAGGGGCTGGAGAGATGCCTCCCCAGTTAAGAGCACTAACTGTTCTTCCAAAGGACCTGAGTTCAAATCCCAGCACCCACATGGCAGTTCACAGCAGTCTGTAATTGCTGGGCATAGTGGAACACGCCTTTAATCCCAGCACTCAGGAGGCAGAGGCAGGTGGATCTCTGTGAGTTCAAGGCCAGCCTGGTCTACAAAGTGAGTCCAGGACAGCCAGGGATACACAGAGAAACCCTGTCTCAAAACAAAAACAAAAAACAAACCTGTAGCTCCATCTGAGGCTTTTCTCTCTCACACATTTAAGCTGTTTCCCAGTGTGCTTTATTCCCTCATCCCCTGGTAGGGGGCGGGGCAGTACAGTTCCAAGGTGTGGAGAAGTCACAATGGCTAGCCAGGTCCAGAGTGTCCCAGGGTAGGAGACCAACTCATGGGTTGACTGATTGCCCCACATGAGCAAGGCTGCTGGGCTTCTGAGAGAACATACAGTAGCAAGACTATAGGGTCAGAATTACCTCCTCCCATATCTTCTTGTTTGTATTTGTGACGGGATCTCACTCAGTAACCCTAGCTGGCCCTGAATTTTGTGTAAACCAGACTGGCCTCCAGCTCACAGAGACCTGCCTTCTGTGCCTCCCAATGTTTAAGGTTAAAAGCTGTGCACACCCATGACCAGCCCTCCTCTCCCTTTATGTGGACAAAATAGTTCAGTAGTTTGACTCAATTGTTTTGGTTTGTTTGTTTTTTTCCCTTTTCCACTAGTTGCCTTAGAAACTTAGGTTTCCTCTTGTTTAGGTTTTGTACCTGAGTCAGGATCTCCCGTGAAGCCCACATTGGCCTTAACTCATCAGTCCCAAGGAGCCACCACTCTCAGCTTGTCCTAGTTTTAGCATTATCCAGAGTGGGTTTAACTGACGAGGCCAGGCCATATGAGTTCTTTTCGTTATTTTTTTTTGGGGGGGGGGGGGTTAAGACAGGGTTTTTCTGTGTAGCCCTGGCTGTCCTGGAATCACTTTGTAGACAAGCAAATCCCAGCAACTGCCTGCTATGTGGGTGCTGGGATTTGAACGTGGTTCTTTTGGAAGAGCAGCCAGTGCTCGTAACCGCTGAGCCATCTCTCCAGCCCTGCCTTGTGAGTTCTTACCAGCACCCCTTTAGAATGTGGCCCTGGGTTGAATAAAAGTGTTTTCTTCCTCCTTCCGAAGAATTTGCCTAATAATTTGCTTTACATCTAAACTAAATCTAGCACATTTTAGAGATGAAATCCTGGCAGTTTTGGAAATTGTCAACATGACTGAAAGGCAAATGCAAAAGTTATTCAGCCTGCCCTCACTTTTGGTGGAATTTGGGAAGAATCTTACAGGACTGTGAAAGCCCCAAACACACACACCCGAATTTATATTATAAAATCAGTGTGGTCGGGTGTCATAGTGCTTGCTTTTAGTCCCCGCCCTTCAGAAGCAGAGGCAGGAGGATCTCAGAGTTAGAAGCCAGCTTGGTCTACATAGTTCCAGGATAGCCAGGGCACATAGATCCTATCTTAAAAAAAAAAAAAAAAAAGTGTAGGGCCAACAAGATAGTTCAGCTGGTAAAGACACGTGCACAGAGCCTGGTGACCTGATTTTGATCCCAGGGTCCATATGGTGGAAGGAGAGAACTGACTCCCTCAAGTTGTCCTCTGACCCACACACACATAATGCATTTTATGTTTTAAAAATCATTGGGGGCTGGAGAGATGGCTCAGCAGTTAAGAGCACTGGCTGCTCTTCCTAAGGACGCGGGTTCAAATCCCAGCACCCACATGGCAGTTCACAGCTGTCTGTAATTGTCAGGTGTAGCACGCCTTTAATCCCAGCACTCGGGAGGCAGAGGCTGGCAGATCTCTCTGAGATTAAGGCCAGCCTGGTCTACAGAGTGAGTTCCAGGACCACCAGGGCTGTTACACAGAGAAACCCTGTCTTGAAAAACCTTTAAAAATAATCATTTTATAAAGCTGAGCCTCAGCACCATGTGAACACCAGATTGTGTTTGATACTAAGTCATATCCAGTGTCCAATCTCAGAGGAAAACTCGGGGAAATCAGATTGTTTTTATGTCTTTTGGAAAAGCACTTGAGTAGTTACTGCATAGGAACTGAAGTCTCTACCAACGACATGAGTGCCAATAGGTTTGATATTTGTTTAGCTGCCCCCCAGAGGAAGAAGCAACAGAACAAAGAGTAAACGGGGAACAATGCAGCAGTAAAACTCAGGAATAGCACAAAAGGTCCCAGTGGTCCAAAGGAAACGAATAAAGAAACCTGCCGGGTACAGAGGACACAGCCCAACCATGTGGAGGAGAGACCTGCCAGGCTGCGGCTGGGAGGGTCCAGCCTTTGTCTTTCTTGGTGGAACTGAAGGACCTTGGGCGGGGCTCGTAGCAGAGAAATGTTTTTTGTTTTCGGGAACACTGAAAAGGAGCCCAATTCTGGAGTCATGGCAGGAAATTAAGGCCCCAGCACCCATATAACAAGGTTTACTGCAGGTACTCAAGAGCTCAGACCCGGTAGGCTAGCCACTCTGGAGGCGGAGGCAGGAGGCAGGAGGCTGCAGAGGTCTAGGCCCGCCTGGACTACGGAGTGAGTCTGAGACTGGTCTGAGCAACTTCTCAAGACCCTGTCAAGAAAGAGTAAAAAGAGAAGTAGGGACACTGTTGCCTACCCTGCAGAAAACAAGCATTTGAGCTTCCCAGTGCCACAAAAACAAACACTTGTCAATTTTTGTTACATTTTTGTATACACATGAGTATAAAGATCTAAGGCCGACAAATGTGAGGAGTTCTCTGCTCCTACCATAGGGATTCCAGGGAATGAACTTGGACTGTCAGCCTTGGCGGCGGGCGTCTTTACTAGCCAAGCCAGCTCATCCATCCTTGTGTTTTAGGTGCTGGGTTACTTAACACCAGAGACAGGTGAAGGCTCATGTCATCTTAAGGTTTACACTTGGAGTGCTCATACTTCTTTGATCATTGTGGGGTTTTTCTGTTGTTGTGGGTTTCTTCCTTCCTTCTTTCCTTCCTTTCTTTCTGTCTCATCTTCTGTAGACTTTTCTACTCTCTGGGTTGGGAGGTCACAAAGCACAAAAGATATGTTTTTAAAAGATATTTGTTGGGGTTGGAGAGATGGCTTAGTGATTAAGAGCACTGGCTGCTCTTCCAAAAGACCCGGGTTTGAATCCCAGCACCTACTTGTATCCCAGCCAGGGATACACAGAGAAACCCTGTCTCCAAAAACAAAACAAACAAAAAAGGAATTTGTCAGGCATGGTGGTTCAAGGCCAGCCCCGGAGATACCATGTCCCCTTCTCAGAAAGTAAAATGAAATAACTAGAGCGTCTTTTTAGGGGAATGCAGCCCAGAGTTCATGCCTAGCTCATACAGGTTCAATCTACAGTGCTGCATAAACTTGGCTTGCCTATAATTCCAGAGAGGTAAGGAGGCAGAAGCCTCAGAAGTGCACTGTCATCCTGTTTGAGCTCTATGAGCCAAGGCCAGCCCAGCCTGGGCTATATGCAATCCTGCCTGTAAAGAGCAGAAAACAGTCTATTTTATAGAACTGACACCCACTGCTGGATGGCGTTCTATGAATTGTAAGAGTTCGTGCGGCTGGTCCTGAAAACTTCCTGTGTGTCTTTGAACAAGTTACTAAACATCCCTGAGTCTTCCTTACCACATCTTTCCCGTGAGGGATGCTTTCCCTTGGGACCAGGTTGCTGGGGATGGACCCTTGGGCTTCCTGTATGCTACAAGTAGAAAGACCCTCACCACACTGCCCGGCCAGCCTTGAGACTGTGAACCTTCTACCTCAGCCCCTCTAAGCAGCTGGGATTTTTAGACCTGGCCCCAGGCCTGGCAAGGTGACTACTTTATTGGAGTTAGAGATGAGGAGGAGTCTGTGTGAGCTGATTGGTGCTCTTGGGTGGGTCTTTTAGGCCATTTTTCCTTGGTGTCCCTGTGAACCCAAGGTCGAGTTCTCAATTGGCGAATTCAGAAACTAACCCCTTCCCCATTTCTCTTTCAGGAAACTGGTTCTCAGGGACCTAGAAAGACAGTTTGCCAGCTAGCACTCTTGGTACAGTGGCAGGTCCTGGACCACAGTCTTCTGATTCCCGTATGGTAGAAGGGTGCTTGGGAGGACAGAGCCAGTCCTGGGAGGGGGACATTTTCTGGAGGGCAGCCTTCCTAGCCTCTCTTCTAGGTCATCAAAATGGCAGCCTTCCTAGCCTCTCTTCTAGGTCATCAAAATGGCAGCCTTCCTAGCCTCTCTTCTAGGTCATCAAAATCTCTTGCAGTCCCTGTACCAATGCGGCCTTCCTGTTCCCAGGCTGTAACTGCCACAGTTAATCCTGGGACCAGGCAATAGTGGCACACACCTTCAACCCCCAAGCACTCAGGAGGCCGAGGCAGGTAGATCTTTGTGAGTTTTAGGCCAGCCTGGCTATATGGAGAGCTCAAGGTCAACCAAGGCTAAGACAAAAATCAAAACCCAGGTCTGGTCACCAAAAATCACCCTCCACTCCTATCACCATAGCAGAGACCACCCAGATGGATACTCAAGACACCCACTGTCCTCTCCGGCCTTAGGACCAGCCCTTCCTACTGCTGTAATCCAACCTGTGTGCACACTGTTTCTTTTTCTGGGACACTCTTCCACCCCTCTCCACAACGAATCCCACTCATCCTTAGCTTCCAGCTGCAAGGTCACTTCCTGAGACGTCTCCTGGCCCTCCCACCAGACCATCACTGGAGCACAGTGCTTCGCATCCTGATCTCTTAACTGTCTTTAAAGATTCAGTTTGACATTAAGCCAAAGACTTGGGTTGGGTTGTAGCTTGACATTAGATGCATAAAACTCAGCGTCGTGTGACCAGGCATGACTAAGCTATGTGCCAGCAATGCCATCAGTTACTTAGATGGAGACAGGAGGGCCAGAAATTGAAAGTCATCCTTGGCTATATAGTTCAAGGCCAGCCTGGGATACATGAGACCCTTTCTTCAACCAACCAACCAGTCAAACAAACAAGGATCATGAGCCTTGCTAGATGAGTGCTGCACGGCAGCTCTCCAGCCCCACACTCTGGGTTTCCACAGCTTTCTTTGTAGTGTTTTTGTTTGTTTGTTTGTTTTGATGCTGTGAATTTGTGAGGTAGAATCTCCAGGCAAGTGGGTGGGGATTCCACGCAGCTAAGAAATTTGTTCCATGGTCCCACAGCGTGTGAGCATGGGGCTCTATGGGCGGGAAACATGGCTTGTTGTAACTTCACGCCTTCACTGGAGTGGCTAGCTGGCCTGAAGCTCAAGACGACCTGGGAGCTCTACAGATGCTGTGCTCCCTGTTCTCTCTTCTTCCACACAGTTGACTCTGTGAGTCTCTTGTTAATTTGTAATTACTACAAGCACTAAGGGGACGTGGCCTACTTGTGAGTGACACTTCTCTTTAACAGGTCACAGCAAGGTCTGGTTCTCTAGTGATGTGTTCCAAAACTGGGTCCTACTCACACGTCGTTCTGTAGGGTGAATTAGCACCATGTTCTGCCTGCTGCTTTGCTCAATGTAACCACTACTACAACACAACCAGGTTTCTTTGACAACCTGGGTGTCTTCCAAAGGACATGGTGAAAAACTGTCACCTCGGCCGTTAGCATGCCCTGGAGACTCGCCTGGGAACGTACTAGAATGTAGATTCAGATCCTGAAGGTCTGCAGTGGGGCCTGGGATCCTGCATTTCCAGCTCCGGGTGTCTGGAATTTGCAGGCTGAGTTTTCTGTCCCTAGGCAGTATAAGCTTACAGCATCTCATTGTGTTCCCAGGCTTCCTTGTAGTCAGGTAGTTCTTCTGCCTCAGCCTCCAAGTAGCTGGGACTGCATCTTCATGCGGCTGTATGCTGCCCATTAGCTTCCCTCTAATCCTAAGAGGAAGTTGTCATCCGGTGGTGCTGTCCCAGGTACTTCTGTACCCTCACATTCAATTGTACTTACTTCATGGTTATCAGCTGTGGGGGACTGTGACCGAACTTTTAAATTATTATTTAACTCTTATTTATTTATTACTAAATTCACTTATAACAAACACCAACAATTTCTTAACTATTAATCCTATAAATTCCTACAACCCCTTTAACCTATCCACTAAACCTATTGATAATTATAACAAATACTTTCATAACCTTTTAGAATGATACAGTCTCTGGGGCAGGTCCTCAGTCGTCAGGAACACAGTCTTTGTTGTAGATTCTTTAACACACTTAGCAGTCCTTTTTCTGGATCTCTCAGACGCAGGTTCGTCAGGGTAGTTGGTTATTGCAGTCTCACCTTAAATAAGGCTTCATGCTTTCTTCTCTGTGGGAGACCCCAGCCGTCTGCAGGCCAACTTACTTCTTTTGAATCAGGAACTCAGCTGCCCTGCCTCAGTCCTTAAAGCCAGGCACAATTTCCTTTAGGCCACTTTTCGGACAGATCAAACCCCTCTAGGCAAAAGCTGAGCCACAGGGTCCAGTCCTTGACCTTTTGGTGTCTTGCTCAGGCTTTCTTTGCTCACCAGCCTCTTTCTGCTTCAGGGAGAGAGCTGGCCATCAATGGCCAGCCCTTTTTTCAGCAGGACTCTTGGAGCTCTCTAGCATCAGGGGCCTCTTCTCTCTCTGGGCTCCATGCACTGTCCTTAAATAGGAGGAACTCTGTTTCAGCTTAATTTGGGCTCCGCCCACTTAGCAGCTGAAAACAATGTCAGGCCAGATACTTTGTTTCTTCAAGTCTATTGAGTCTTTCCTGTTTTTCCTGACTTCAACCTTGTTTTTCAGTCTATTAAGTCTTTCCTGTTTTTGCTGACTTCATGCTGATAATGCTCTTCAGGCCCCGAATTAAGAGACAGTATCAGAAACTCCTATATATTTTCTAAATCTAATTTATCTAACCCCTACATATCCTCCTTCTAGTAAAATAAAAAATAAATCTACATAATACCTACATATACAATGTAAATAAATTGTCTATGTACAATACACAAACTAACTTTAAATTTTTATCAATATACATTAAAGCAAGTGTTAAAATAACCTTAAACTTCTCACAATACATAGTTGTATTTACTTCTTTTGACAAAAGACATTAAAGCAAACAAAACATTTTAAATTCTTATCAATAAACTTACTTTCTATTACATACAAAACATTTTTTAAACTTGCATCAATAAACAGAATCTTAAATTTCTACCAATATAACAAAATAATCTTAAGCTTGTAATAATAAAAGAGACAAAAAAATAGAATGAGGGAAAAAAGAAAATCCTCAAATCCAATTCACAACACATAACATATATCCACACAAAAAACTTCCAACCCATCTTTTGGGAATGAAGTGTAAATATTTTCGGGTACCCTTCAAAAATTGAGATATTGGCTAATTCTCGGGAAAGTTACCTATAGCTTTTATTGTCCAGTCTCTGTAAGATCGATCTTTTTTTGGACTAGCGCTTTTAAAAATGATTTGCATGCAAAGTTTTTAAGAAAACATTGATTGAAGCAGTATGTTAGGTTGAATCTTCTGGCCCATTTGTCTTG
>CAJQZJ010004750.1:13827193-13878821 GCA_907164525.1 Lophiomys imhausi | reverse complement strand
ATGAGTTGATGGTAAAATGACCAAAATACAATCAAGTTGGGGATCAACAACTGGCATCATAGTTTCAAAATCTGCAGTTTTCTCTATAGTTTTGAAAATAAAATTACCCATAATGCCTTACCACGTTGAGTGCCACCTGTAACCGAACTTTTAAATTATTATTTAACTCTTATTTATTTATTACTAAATTCACTTATAACAAACACCAACAATTTCTTAACTATTAATCCTATAAATTCCTACAACCCCTTTAACCTATCCACTAAACCTATTGATAATTATAACAACTACTTTCATAACCTTTTAGAATGATACTGTCTCTTAATTCGGGGCCTGAAGAGCATTATCAGCATGAAGTCAGCAAAAACAGTTTGAAAGACTTAATAGACTGAAAAACAAGGTTGAAGTCAGGAAAAACAGGAAAGACTCAATGGACTTGAAGAAACAAAGTATCTGGCCTGACATTGTTTTCAGCTGCTAAGTGGGCGGAGCCCAAATTAAGCTGAAACAGAGTTCCTCCTATTTAAGTACAGTGCATGGAGCCCAGAAGGAGAAGAGGCCCCTGATGCTAGAGAGCTCCAAGAGTCCTGCTGAAAAAAAGGGCTGGCCATTGATGGCCAGCTCTCTCCCTGAAGCAGAAAGAAGCCGTGAGCAAAGAAAGCCTGAGCAAGACACCAAAAGGCCAAGGACTGGACCCTGTGTCTCAGCTTTTGCCTAGAGGGGTTTGATCTGTCCGATCAGTGGCCTAGGGGAAACTGTGCCTGGCTTTAAGGACTGAGGCAGAGCAGCTGAGTTCCTGATTCAAAAGAAGTAAGTTGGCCTGCAGACGGCTGGGGTCTCCCACAGAGAAGAAAGCATGAAGCCTTATTTAAGGTGAGACTGCAATAACCAACTGACCCTGACGAACCTGCATCTGAGAGATCCAGAAAAAGAACTGCTAAGTGCGTTGAAGAATCTACAACAAAGACTGTGTTCCTGACGACTGAGGACCTGCCCCAGAGACTGTATCAGTAGTCTACTGCATCAGTAGTCAGGAGCTGAGAAGAATGACCCAAAGGAGAGAGCAAGGCCCTGCGCTCAGCAGCTGTTTCTACAGACGGCTCCCTCCAGGCCCCTGAAATGACTTTACGATGCCTTATGTTGGCTCTGAGGTTTACTCCATCATGAATGAAGTCAGAGGTGACCATCTCTCAGCCTCCGGGGACACACTGGTTAGTCCCTAAAGCACCATTGACTTTGGCATGCCCATCATCCAGACAAAGGTGTCTTCCTAATCACTCTTTAAAGAATATTGTGCCTGCCACACTGGAGGAAATGAGCCTGTCTTGTCCCTCTCCCCTCCTGGTATGCCATGTAGAAAGACAGTTACCCTTGATGGAAGAGGGTCTGTTCCATGCACCAGGATGACAGACAGGAAGGTCACACTTCTGAGACTGAGGGGGACATCCATCAAAATCTTGTGAGCATTTCCTAGGCCTCATTGCCCTCCCAAAATCTCCTTTCTACCTGGCCTCATTAACATTTCCGTCAGGACGATTTTGTAATCAGTTTGGCAGAAGTGAAGATAATCTAAAGATACTCTTGTAGACGTGGACCACAAAGAAATGAGAATGTCCCCAGGAATTTCATGCTAGGAGAAGAAAACTGTGTCAGCCAGAAGGGGCACTTGTCTCCTGGAAAGAGATAGATTCCACACAGTTGTAACAACTTGTGTCAGTCCCCCCCCCTACAGGACAGACAATGCTAGATTAGTGGTAAGCAGGGCCACACCTTGACAGGGACAGCAAATCCTTGGCCTCCTATTTAAACTTTTGTTTTGTTTGTTTTTTACAATAGTCTTTCTATATTGTCCTGGAGCTCGCTGTATAGACTAGGATGGTCTTGAACTCACAAAGATCTGCCTGCCTCTGCCTCCCAAGTTCTGAGAGTAAAGGCCTGTGCCGCCATGCTTGGCATGCTTTAATCTTGTTTCTGGACCCCAAAGACTGATTTGGGGGGTTCGTCGCATCTCTTTGTCCCTCTTTCCAATATGGCTGTATTGAATAAATCTCTTCTTGTCCACTTTTAGTTTGGCTCTTTTTGGTTTGGTAGGTTTTTTTGTTTCTTTGTTTTTGAGACAGGATTTCCCTATATAGCCCTGGTTGTCCTGGAACTGTCTTGAACTCAGAGATCCTCCTGCCTCTGCCTCCCGAGTGCTGAGATTAAAGGCTTGTGCCATCACACCTGGCTAGTTTGACCCTTTTAACTGGCCTATGGAGGACTGTGGTTGGACCTGGCTTAGGGTACAAGTTTTGACTCTCAACTTTAAAAAACAGTCTTAAACAGTCTCCTCAAATGTATCTCTTACAGCTCCTCTATTATCTATCCTATGTAGTGCTTCCAAGTTACTTCACCAGCCCAAATAATAACATATCTCATTGGCTCATGTGGACTAAATCCGTTTTAAACACAAAATCCTTAGCAGAACATGTGGTGAATGAAAAGCCTGGAGTGTGTTGAATGTGACTCCTAAAGATGTACATATGTCCTAATTCGCAGGAACTGAGTGTTATGAGGGGAACCATCCTGCGCAGAATGGTTCAATAAGGCTCTCGAGATGAAGAGAACATCCTGGATTATGTAGGTGGGCCCTGAATTCATCCCAGGTTTCCTTACACACACAGGAGGTTATGTGAAGATGGGAGCAGATGCAGCCGCAAGCCAAGGAAAGCTGTCTGCCAAGGGAAGTCAGAGCATTCAATAAAGGCTTCTCCCTGGGCCTCAGAGGGAGCAGGGCCTGGCCAACACTGTGATTGTAGACTTCTAGCCTTCAGAACTGTGAGACCTCACATTTCTGTGGTTTCTAAACCATCAAGTTTCTGGCTGTTTGTTGCTAATAGCAATCATTATAAACTGTTCTGGGATCTGCTAGGTTTTCTCTGTGCCCTCTCCTTCCACCCAAGGTCTCACTATGTAGCCCTAGCTGTCCTAGAACTCACTATATAGACCAGACTAACCCCGAACTCACAGAGATCTGCCTTCCTGTCTTCCAAGTCCTGGAATTAAAGGCGCGCGCTCATGTGTGTATGTGTGTGTGTGTGTGTGTGTGTGTGTGTGTGTGTGTGTGTGTGTGTGTGTGAATGCATATATATATATATATATATATATATATATATATAATTAGGGTTGGGTATACACACACACATACATTTTTTCTTGCTTGTTTCAGTATTTTTTTTTGTTTGTTTGTTTGTTTGGTTTTTCGAGACAGGGTTTCTCTGTGTATCCTTGGCTGTCCTGGACTCACTTTGTAGACCAGGCTGGCCTCGAACTCACAAAGATCCGCCTGCCTCTGCCTCCCAAGTGCTGGGATTAAAGGCGTGCGCCACCACCGCCTGGCTTGTTTCAGTATTTTTTAACCTCTTTTTTTTTTTTTGGTTTTTTGATATAGAGTTTCTCTGTGTAGCCCTGGCTGTCCTGGACTCACTCTGTAGACCAGGCTAGCCTTGAACAAACAGAGATCTGCCTGTCTCTGCCTCCTGAGTGCTGGGATTAAAGCATGTACCACCACACCTGGCTTTAACCTCATTTTTTAAGTGTCTAGTACAGTGCCTTGGATTTAAATGAATGAAGCCTAGCATAGTGGCACACTGGTTTAATTCAGGCACTCCTGAGGCAGAGGCAGGAGTAGATGGATCTCTGTAGTAAGGCCAGCTAGGGCTACATAGTGAGATCCTGCCTCAAATCAGAAAATGAAAATTATTGAGTAAGTGAATATGTGAATGAATAAATGAATGAATGACCATCCTCCCCCTACCATCTGCCTTAGCCACACATCCTCCCTGTAGGTTTTCCTGACCACCCCCCTTGGGAGCACTTGTGGCAGGCATTTTGATTTGTTGCCCTACAACACATCACTTTTGTGAGCTTCTCTCCCTCTTCCCAGAATTTCTAGGGACCGGCGGGGGAAACACTCTTTGTGTATCCATGGGGCCTATCGCACAGAGGTGACTCAAGTTTACAGTGCCAGTGATCATCCTGTTGACAGGAGCTGCTCACTATCATCTCCCAAGCCCCACACTGACCATGTCCTTGCTGCTGGGTCACCTCCCCTACTGCCACTCAACCCATTCCAAGTACACTTCAGATACAAACTAACTGCAAAGGTGAGGTGCGCAGGCTGATCATACTGATGAATAGATATAAGTGAAATAAGATTTCTTGCCTTTAATCCGAGCACTTGGGAGGCAGAGGCAGATGAATCTCTGAGTTCGAGGCTAGGCTGAGCAAATTCAAGGACAGCCAGGGCTGCACAGAGAAAACAAAACAAAAAAAACAAAACACAAGTAAACAAAAAAAGATTTCCCGGTGTTGGTTTTCCTGTGGCTGTGCATGGTTTTGTTGCAAACCCAGTGGTTTTGGTAGGTTGTTGATATTTGCTGGACTGCTAACCAGAGGGCAGCTCAGCCTTGTGCTTGGAGAGAGAGCAGCCAGGCATTCTCCCTGACACCATCCAAGAACTCAGCATTCAACCACCACTCTGGAAGATGACATCAGGGTGATTGAAAGATTAATGTCTTATCTGGACTGACAGACAGCCCTGACTTACGAAGGTCTGACTTGGGATTTTCTCCTGACTCTGCAGGCATTCAGTAGAAACTGTGCTCTGAATTTCTGACTTTGATATTTCCCCACTCTCCAAATATGCAGCACCATACTTTGAACTGGCCCTTACGTCGTGCTCCTAGGATGATCAGCAGCCAGCAGTATATGTGAGGTGCTTGTCAGATTGGGTTGGTAGCTACTGTCTTCTTGCCACAGTACAATTCTTGACAAAAGCCACTTAAAGCAGGAAGGGGTTGTTGTGGCTGCAGCTGGAGAGTGTGGCCCATCCTAGCAGGGAAGACCTGCAGTGGGGTTTGAGACACTGGGGCCAGGAAACCAAGAGAGTGTCATTCTGGATCAGCCTGTGTTGTCCTTTTCATTCAGTCCAGGACCCCAGCCTATGAGGTGACACCATCCCACCCCTGTCAGCATCTCACAAACATGCCTGGAAGCTGGTTCCATGGTGCTGTTTTATGATGTTTCCAATTTACTGGAGTTTATTGACAGATCACCCCACTGTAAGTCAAAGACCATTTGTACCCCAAAATTCAGAAGATTTTTGCCCAGGTTTGCCTGTTGTCAGGGTTTCTCCATTTGCCTTGGCTTTTGTGCACACTCCCACTCATCTGTTTCTGTTTCGAAATAGGTTCTTGCTGTGCAACCCCAACTGTCCTGGAACTTGATAAGTAGACCTGCCTGTCCTTGAACTTGCTGAAGTCCTCCTGCCTCTGTCTCCTGAGTGCTGGAATTACACAGATAACCATGATCGCTATGTCTTTGTCTCTTTTGAAGGATGTTAAGCAAGACACCCAGTTTTATAAGGAGAGAAGCAACTCTCAACAGTTGTCCTTTGACCTAGACACACACACACACATTCACTCGCTTTCACTCCCCCTAAATGTAATCCACATTTAAACACCTGAATTATGGATCTCAGAAGAATCAGACTATTCTGTTGCATAGCTGTAATACATCTGCTTTACAAGTCAGGTTGACACTGTCTGTAAGACCAGCGGCTCTAATGTCTTCACAGCACTGTCCCGTCCAAGGGGATTGCCTGTGTCTCCTCTCTCCCCTTTCATTTAGAACATCTCCATAGCCCCTTTTTTGTGCTTTATGATGTTGACATATTCTTTTTGTTTGTTTGTTTGTTTTGTTTTGTTTTTTGTGACAGGGTCTCACTGTGTATCACTGGCTGTCCTGGACTCACTTTGTAGACAAGGCTGGCCTTGAACTCACAGAGATCCACCTGCCTCTGCTTCCCGAGTGCTGGAATTAAAGACGTGTGCTACCATGCCCTGCTGATATATTCTGTTTTTCTTTCTTTTTTTGGTTTTTCGTGTCAGGGTTTCCCTGTGTAACAGCTCGTTCTAGACTTACTTTGTAGACCAGACTGGCCTCGAACTTGTAGAGTTCCACCTGTCTCTGCCTCCCAAGTACTGGGATTAAAGGCTTGCGCCACTACACCTGGCTGACATATTCATAAGAATAAATTCTTCTCATGCTTTTTGGGGAGGCAGAGAGTAAGATCATTAGCTTGAGGCTACAGTGGGCTAAAAGCACGGTCCATGATAGTGTCAGCTATGTAGTAAGCATCTGCCTCAACAAGCCTAGGGCTGGAGCCAAAACTCAGTTCTGTTGCACTTGCCTCTCACACACAATCCTTAGGATTACCCCCTCCCCAGCACTGCAAAATAAAATACAATATCTGCTTCGTTTGATGCTTTGTTTTCTAAGTTGGAATATTGCAGAACCAATGCCATGACTTTCTAGAGGTATCTGAGCTCGGGACAAGTGACATCCACCTGCCTCTTCCCAGCAATGTCCCCCAAGCTGGCCCAGTTCCTCTACTGTATAATTAGTTTTTTACTTTGAACTGACAAGCAGTCTCTGGGTAGATACTTCTAGGACTTCACAAGTATCTTGTCCATCAGCACTTCCCTTTATAGACAGTGTCAGCAACCGTCCCTGCCTGGCTCCATCTTCACTCTCTTGTTCCACCTGTTTGGGTGTTTATCAGGATTCCAGAAGCAGGTGCTCTCTACACCTTCCCTCTCGTATTTCTTGATTGTCAATAAGTGTCCTAAGTCTCTGATTCTCTGTGGTTTATAGCTCATCTCCCTGCTTACTTTGCGGTCTGCCTTTCCCCCAGCTTTTGTCAGTGAGAACCTCACTGAGCGGACTCTGATGTTAGATAGCATTTAATTCATGTTTCTGGATTTTGGTTGAATGATAAAAACGGAGGTATCTCATGATTCTGTCCATCCCAGCACAATCCGAGAGCTCGCAGCAACAGTGTGAAGGGCTTGGAACTCAAAAAGACAATATCGATTCTGACTTTCCTGTTTGTAACCACTGGGTCTTGGGTGGGCTGTACAAGCTTCAGTTTCCTGGTGACAATGTGTTAAGACTGGAGTTTACCATCAAGTCTAAATGAGATAATGCCTGTGCTTCAGAGAATGGCTGACACATCAGTACCTCACAGGTATGAGCTTGTGGAGCAGTTAATCCAGAGATAGCCAGCCTGGCTGTTCTTTTCACGAAGAGCATGGGTGTGAGATGGAGAGGGCAAATGGCTCACTCCAGGCCACCCAGGAGGGTGCCCCATCTCCAGAAACACCCCTAGTACGCCTCGTCCCCTCTCCATCACCATCAAGGCAGTCCTTCTTCCTTTACTGGTGAAGGGTGTTACTCAGAGTCTCAGAGGGAGAGCATCTCATTCTCTGAGTGACTCACCCTCATCCAGGGTAGCATGCTCCACTTTTGTTCTCTGCCTCCCACTCAGTTTCACATCCCTCTTCTGAGTCTCCAGACCCTCTGTGCCCCATCTGCCTCCCACACCCATCCACACCCTCTTCTGCTCCACCATCCTCAGATTCTGCTGACTGCTTTGGGCAGACTCAGGTTTATAGCAGGGCTTGCATTGCTGAGATGCCTCTCTGATCCACTTTGAAAATAGAACGAAGATGTACAGGGACAAGTGTTTTTCTGGGTGCCCAGCATTTTGCAGGGTCCAAGCACCACAGCCAAGAGCTCTGGGCACCCCCGTTTCATCTCACTCTCTCCAAAGCCCCTGGGGATTCTTCTCAGCGCCTGAGATGCTGGTGAACAGAATAGGAATAACCATGCCGGGGCTGGGCCTGGGGAAGCTCTTAGTGTGCCAAGAGCTCCAGTTTCATGATTTTTTTTTTGAAACACGCTCTGACCTGTATAATTTGATCTTGCTCACATCTAAATGCTCATAAAACAGCTGAAATAGTTACAAATGAAGTGATGTGATAATTCATTTCAGAATTATCCAGGGGGCAGGGAAGAGGGGGAGAGGGTGGGGACAGGGTGAGGGGGAGTCCTGTGGACCAAGCCAGGTTAGTGAGACCCTGATAAAGGATGAAGCTGAGATGGGTCAGCAGCCTTGCTTTTTCTAAGACCCAAATGATGGATGGTAATGTTAGTTTACATCCCATAGTCTCAGGCTGTTTCATTTCTTTTTCTTTTCTTTTGTCTTTTTGCTTTTGTTTGTTTTTCAAGACAGGGTTTCTCTGTGTATCCCTGGCTGTCCTGGACTCACTTTTGTAGACCAGGTTGGCCTTGAACTCACAGTGATCCACCTACCTCTGCCTCCCAAGTGCTGGGATTAAAGGCGTACACCACCACACCTGGCAATTACAGACAGCTGTGAACTGCCATGTGGGTGCTGGGATTTGAATTCAGGTCCTTTGGAAGAGCAGCCAGTGCTCTTAAACACTGAGCCATCTCTCCTGACCCCATTTCTTTTGTTATAGTTTGGTTGCTTTTTGCTCTGCCTCTCCAGAATCTGACTTTGCTGGGAAGCTGGTTTAGGCTGTATACCTTCTTATAAAATTGCTTTACTACTATTAACCCACTGGTTGCAGAGTTCTGTGCTTCATCTGCCTCCTACACCCATCCCTACCCCATTCTGCTTTGGCATCCTTGTTCCAGACTACTCCACCACCCTCAGTTAAGATCTTCTCCATCATTCAAAATTAAATGTGTGTTTCTTTGCATTAGCTCCTCCTGTAGACTATGGCTGTCTTATATGCCTGCTAGCCTGAATGCTGCTTGTTACAGATATTATTTAGTGTTTATTTAGTGCTACTGGGAACCAAACACAGGGCCTCATATGTGCTAGGCAAGTACTCTACTACTGAGCTACATCTCTGGCACATTTTAATTTTATTTTAAGACAAAGTCTTGCCAAATTTCCCAGGATGGTCTTGAACTTCCAACCCTCCTGCCTCAGTTGGAGTTAGCTGGGATTATACGCATCGCTGTATACTAACCCAAACACTTGTTTTGTTTTTTTTCCCCTCCTTCATCATCTCCTCTTTTCCTCCTCTTCATATTTCTCCTGCTTGTCCACATTTTCAAGGGAGAGCTTCAGCCTTGTACTTTGAGCTCAGTCCTGCTGCGCCTGGAGTATAGCTGAGCTCAGTAAATATTTGAAAAGTGTGTGCTTAATGCACAGGTGGTAGGTTTGTCTAACTTTTTTCTTTCATGCTCTTCTACATAGATTTTGACATCTTATATTTTACCTTTGGGAAAACTAGCTTTAAGAGAAGTTATTTTGTGGTTAAAGCATTTCATGGTAACAGTTCAAAAGCAACTGATTCACACACTCTTGGACAGTTTCCCCCAAAGGAGGCTCCACAAAGCAAGCTCCCATTTGTGGGAATCACCTCAGAACCCAGCTCTCTTCCCCAGCAGGTTCAGCCAAAGAAGGTAGGAGGGTGGGAAAATATCAAGAAAAATATCAGTTTTAAGTCTTCAAAAGTTGGCCCCAGCAGCTGAAGAAGTTTACGTTTCAGGCTTGTCCGTGCTGGTTCAGTGCCGGGCACAGCCATATTCAAGGAGCGTCTCCTTTAGCCGTGCTTGCTTGTTAGTTTCCACAAATGCTGCTCTTTCGAAATGCTTTGATTCAGGTGCTTTTGAAGATAGGGGAAGAGCCACTGTGAAGCCAAAAGGAGTTTCAGGCAGGCCTGCCCACCTTCCTCCCACGTTAGAATTCCTTGAACTCACCCTAAGGGCAAGACCCTCTCCCTTCATCAAGTCCTGTGAATCAGAATCCATCCACCTAATAAACACGGGGTCTGAAAACCGACTCCTGTAGCCTAGAGCCCTGAACCCTGGAGCTCACTGTGCCCACTGACGATGTTTCTCAACCCAGAGAGGGTGGACCTAGGAAGCGCGTTTGTCTGGCATTGAGGCTGAGCATGAAAAAGTCCTCGCCCAGGGCCGTCTGTCTGCTCTGGTCACCACGGCACCACAGAGCCTGCCGGAGCATGCAGTTCTCAGGAGCTGCTTGTTAGAACAAACACAGGATCTCCCCTATCACAGAGACCCTGTCCCTGTTAAGCCTTGGCTGGGAGGGTACCAAGAGCAACCAGCAATGGAGAGTTGGGTATGGAGTACGGGAGGAGGGTGGAGGTGCTCAGAGGCCTTTGCTCCCAGACAATCATTAGCTTTGGATAGTTTTATTGTCCATCTAGAGGGAAGCAAGGCACCCAGAGGCCTCTTGCAGTCCTTTCTACTGTTGTGTCCTTTGATTCTAGAAGCCGGGCAAGTTTCCCCTCTGCTCAGTTGTACTCTGAACTCCATGCCAGCGACCTTGGTCAGATTTTAATCGCCCGGTCCCTAGTTTCCTCAGTTGCCACACACAGGTGGCCATGATGGCGGATGAGTCCGAGTCCCCAGGAAGCTACAAGATTCCCAGCAGCCAAACCTGTGCTAAGGAAGGTGACACTTGGGTCTTGATGGCTTCTGGCTTAGCTAGTCAAGATCAACCTGGCATAGAGAAGCTGCACGGAAGCTTTCCAGGGTGTCCGGTGGGGGTGACACAGTTCAGGGTTCTTCGTGGTGTTCCTCTGCGCCCCACCACCCCACCATACTCCACCCCTGAACTGCTTTCGATACAGCTGGGTTAAGGCAAGGTAGATACATACAATGCCTCTTCTTTTCTGGTTCCCATCACTTAAAACAAACAAACCAGGTCTCACTGCATAACCCTGGCTGGCCTGGAACTCAGTGTTGTGGAGTCTGACTGATTCCATCTTGAAAAAAGATTCCATTTTGTATTAGGTTTGACTCAGACCTGACCTCCAGTTCCAGGAAAAACAGCAAAATATACTCGACCTTACATTCCAGGGGTGTTCCCTAGTCATAACTGGAGAGCTCACTCTGAGAAAGCATCCAAAAACTCTAAGCAAACTTTCTGCTGGTCAAGCTGACCAATAATGGTACAGCAACAGCAATGAGCCAATTAGGGATAGACAGGTTTTTCTGTCCAAATGTCATCCAATCCTATGCTAGAAACCCCTTTCTTTATTTAAGCCCTTATAAACATCCTGTATTTTCTAAATTCCAGACTCTCAACTCAAACCACTGAGACTATTGAGAGTCCAAACTTGAGCTTGAATAAATAACCCTCATATTTTTACATTGGAGTTGGCTCCCGGGTGGTCTTTGGAGTCTCAAGACCAGCCAGAACAGTGTATAGACATGCTGGCCTTGAACTCAGAGATCCTCCTGCTGATATTAAAGGCATGTGCCACCATGCCCATCATTCATGAATTTTTTTTTTTTTTTTTTGGTTTTTCGAGACAGGGTTTCTCTGTTTAACAGCTCTGGCTGTCCTGGACTCGCTTTGTAGACCAGGCTGGCCTCGAACTCGCAAAGATCCGCCTACCTCTGCCTCCCAAGTGCTGGGATTAAAGGCGTGCGCCATCACCGCCCGGCCATTCATGAATTTTTGAAGCTCTTCTTCTATGTCTCTTTGGGATAAAAATCTGAATTTCTTTCTCTGGCTCCTTCATTCACTGGTAGCCTCCATTCCACCTTGTTACCCAGAAGTCTGGGTATGTTCTGTTGCTCCCCAGTCAGTTTTGACTGATGCTATAGGATGGTTCTCCTACTTCAGGTTAGGACAACAGCAGAGGCATCTCTATGGGATACAGTAGTATATGGAGCATTATTTTCCAATAGAAGCTTCAGTCGACCATGATTTTGAGGTAAGTTCTCAATAGCCAGGTACAACCGTGAGCCACAGGGTGTGAATGTGCATTCACAGGAAACTGGGAGATATGCTCACACAGCTCTCTTGGTCTCTGTCTCTGTCTCTGTCTCTCTCTCTCTCTCTCTCTCTCTCTCTCTGTGTATGGGTGTAGTAGGTATGGGTGTTTATTTGAGAGTTTTGTGGGATTAGATGTGGTATGTGGTGTGCCAGATGTGTATATGAGTGTTTGTGTGTGTGTGTGTGTGTGTGTGTGCGCGCGCGCACACGCGCGCACATGTGTTCATGTAGAAGCCAGAGATCAATGTCAGGTGTCTTATTTACTTGCTCTTCACTTTTATAATTTGAGACAGGGTCTCTCACTGTATTTGGATCTCACTGATACAGCTGGGCAGGTGGACCAAATCCCCAACTCCCATTGTCACATTTTGTCTACCAGTAGAGTAGAGCCAGCACACATGGCCAGTCCTTGAAAATGACTATGAGAGTGTCACCAGCTGCTGGCTCATGGCAGATGTCCATTTCTGAGCTGGGCTCTCAAGTCCATCCTGTGCCATGCTCCATCCTGCAAGGTAGCTATCTAAGCCGTGGAAGGTCATGTACTGTCGAGGGTGAGAATAATGGCTCCTTTGCACTTCAGGAGTCCTGAGTCTTTGATGAATGATCACTGTCACCCTGGACAGTGTGTTCTTCTTCTTGGTCTCAGTTTCTCACCTGGTAACCAGGCTAAGCTTCAGGCAGCAGCTACTCTCATTCTCGAGTCCAACCGAGAATGACTGGATTAGCTTTCAGATACGGGGATGTGACAAGTGATGCCAGCCAAGCTTCCTCAAAATTTGTGCAATGCACATGTGAAGAAGCAGTGTAGAACAGTGGGTACAGAGTTCTGCCCAGCTTCTCTGGAAGGCAGCTGTGGAAAGCTGACAATTTATCCTTCTCAAGTGTGGTCTGGGTTGATGAATCGCTCATCCATGTGCTTTTGCCAAGCAGTGTTTGGACTTGGAGTTGGGAGTTTATACTGCACAAGGTGGTGCCAGTGTTCTCAAGCCTTGAATGCCTTAATAAATAATTAAGATAACCCTGTGATCACCAGACGTGACCTCATGAGCTGCCCCTGTGCTGACGGAATCTGCTGAAGGAACTTTCTCTTTTTCCTTTCTGCTGATAAAATCTACAGGCTCAGGTTTCCCTGTGAGAAGCTTTGGAGAGCCATCTTGCTGAGCTAGACTTGTGAAGCAGGGTCACACCCACAGTTCTCCCAGAAGACCTCAGGCGCTTCTGCACACGTCCAGGACTTGTGAAATTAAGGCACTCTTTGGCCAGAGAGCCAGGAAAAGCTCACGGCCCATGCTTGGGCTAGTGTCTTCTGTCCATGATGTCCCCAAGAGAAAAATGTGTCCCAAGAGCAATGGCAGCACCCGGGTTCCACCTATGCTTGTGAGCCTGTCACTCAAGGAGGAGCTCAGTGAGGTGTGAGGCAGTCTTCTCTCCATCACTCTGTCCACACCTAGCCCCAGGACTTTACTGTGACCTGTGGAGAAGAAAGTCTAGGCAGCAAGAAGGTGTCACAAGACACTGGGAGCCCTCTGGGAGAAGAGCTACTCTGGAGGCAACCACAGCCTTTGACTTGGCACATCAATGAGGGACGAGAAGGGGAGACACTGTTCCACAGGAGGGAGACTCCTGTCCCTAGGAGGAGGCCCTGGCCCCAAGGCCACTTTGTAGCCCTGACCTGTCAATACATGCACCCTCTGTCTCTCTCCTGTACTCTAGGCATAGTTGCTAGCATAAAGTAGATTGTAAGTTTTTTATATTTTAGCATAAAGTGGATCATAAGACTTTTATATATATTGGTTTTTTGTTTGTTTGTTTTTTGGGACAGGGTTTCTCTGTGTAACAGCCCTGGCTGTCCTGGACTTGCTTTGTAGACCAGGCTGGCCTCGAACTCACAGAGATCCGCCTGCCTCAGCCTCCCGAGTGCTGGGATTAAAGGCGTGCACCACCACACCCGGCTTTTTTTATATTTTTAAGAAGCTCTTGAGCTGCCCTCAAATGTATACAGCAGCACGTCCTGACACAGACAGTGCCCTGTCCCCCAAGCTTAAGCAAAAGCAGAGTCACTGCTTGCTTTGGGTTTTTCTTGTTGATTTGCTGATTGTTTTTGAGACGGGGTCTTACTCTGTAGCCCACATGAACTTAGAATTCACTGTGTAGTCCAGACTAGACGCACACTTGACTATTTCTTCTGTCTAAGCTTCTGAGTACTGGGGTTGCAGGCATGGGTTTGCTTCATAGAACTGAAAAGTTTAGGATCTACCGAAAGGCTTGCCACTGTCCCTGTGCAGGTGTGCAGGTGTGCAGGTGCCTGTGGAGGCCAGCAGAGGGACAGGCGATTTTTAACTGCCACTGACTTCAGGAGCAGCTCTCTCATCTCTCTGCCCGCTTTGCTCTGCGCTGACAGAAACCTCGGCAGCATCTTTCCACCTTATCTTCCAGCTGCTCCTGAGCTGCAGTCAAGCTCCTGTCACCTCTCACTGGCCTCCTGCTGCGGGTGGATTACCACTCTCTGCCGGCTGTGGGCTATGTGGTTGGGTTGACAAGATCCCCAGTCTCTGCAGGCGGAAGGACCTTTACCAGAAGGTGGAGACCGCACACCGCTCACTCGGAAACGGACGCCGTGGTTCAGCACAGAGACTGACTTCCATGGGTTGGCATAAGAAAGCCATGAGTCTAGGTTTGCTTAGAGCTGGGAAGGTTAATGTGAGGGTGGTAACTTTTACCTCTAACTCTGCTGGAACCTTACAGTAAGGGCTTTCCAAAACACTTCTCCTAAAAGCCACTTACTTCCCTTCTGGTTATACAACTACCGAAATTCACTATGAGGAATTTGTTTTATAAGGTCCAGAGGTTTCTTCTTGTATATGTATGTGCTACCTGTTATTACAGTCCACCTCGTGATGTGTTCTAAAGAAATCAGGCATATCAGGCAAGTCCTGGCTCCTGGCACTCAGGAGGTTAAGGCAGGAGGGTGGAAAGTCCCAGGCCAGTTTGGGTTACAGGGGGAAAGAAAGAAAAAGAGAATGTTTTTATATTTGAATGTTGGTCATTGTCTCGTATTTATTCATATTACATTATGATACAATTTCTCCATAGTATTATAACGGACTTTAAGAGATTGTCATCGTCGTCCCCCCCCATTGTAACCAAAGCTCCAGAAGAAAGTCTAGAATTTCAAAAAAATATCTATTATTTTTATTTTAAATGTATGCCTGCATATGTATATATGTTTTGCCTGCATGTATATCTGTGCACCACATGCACACCCCTGATGCTTGTTGAGGCCAGAAGAAGCATTGGATCCCTGGAATTACAGACAGTTGTGAGCTGCCATTTGGGCCTTGGGCAACCAGACCTTCATGAAGGCAGCAGCAGAGGTCCCTAGAATGCGGTCTCTAGTAAAGTGCACATGGTCCTTCATCGACTGTTCTGCAGGGCAGGTGGCCCCAGGTGTGTCATTCATTGTATGTCCTGGCAGGGGTCTGGGGAACTCCTGGGCGCTGTGTTTGGACACAAGTTTCCAGAGTCTGTAGTGAGGACACACTCACCAGCTTGCCCCAGAGAGTCTGTATGTCCATCCTTCCCGTCCTCGATCCTCACCAAAACCTTTCTTGTTCCATTTTCAGTAGGTTTCCTTCGGGCCCTTCCTTTGAAATGAAACCAGCAGCACCTCAAAAAACTAGAGCTGCTTGTCAGAAGTCTGTAGAACTGGGTGCTTCCAACTGGGAACACAATTATGCTGTTTATCCACTTAGGCCTACAGCACTGAGGCTCGGCCACCTCAGGGACTTCCTTTTAATTTGTTTGTCACCTTTGGTTAATTGGATAAGTTAAGTGAAACGAAGTGGCTCTCATAGTGCTGCTTTTTCATAACGCATATGCCTCACTGTGGCCTCTGCCAGGACTGCAGGGGGACACAGTGGAATCTCCCCTGCCCATGTGTTCCTTTGCCCCACAGGATTGGGGTTTTATGCCATGGCTGTGTGTGGAGAGGGCCAATTTTAAGGCTTCTAAGGTCCCCTGCCCCTAACCTTTTCTGCCCACTCCACACTTCCCAGTTTACAGTGGCATGGCTTTTGAGCAGGACACTTATTGTTCAAGGTTAATGCAGTCCCAAGCAGGACCGAGAAGTGTCTGGTGGTGGGAAATGACCAGACATCTCACATATATGGGCTGCCAGCTGTGGCTCTAAAGGCGTCCCAGGGATGGAGCTGGATCCCAGGGATGGAGCTGGGGTTTGTAGCAACTGCAACTCACACGGTGTGGAGCTTCTTAAGATCAGGCATAAGCCACAAGCACTGTTAAGGCCAAGGCAGCCTGGTCTACAATCCAGCTCCAGGACAGCCAGGACGATATAGACAGACCTTATCTCAAAAATGGGCATTGAGGGCACCAAGGAGAAGATTTAGTGGTTAAAGGCACTTGCCACCAAATCTGAAGATAGAACCAACTCCTGAAAGTTGTTCCCTGCAACCACATACACCACACACTGCAGTGGCATACATGGGCCCAGGCACTCTCTCTCTCTTTCTCATACATGGGCCCAGGCACTCTCTCTTACACGCACTGCATGACACACAGCACACACACATACACACAAACACACATAATAAATAAATGTCTTTTTAAAAGGAGGATAAAAGGGGGCTGGAGAGATGGCTCAAGAGCAATGGCTGCTCTGCCAAAGGACCTGAATTCAAATCCCAGCACCCACATGACAGTTCACAGCTGTCTGTAATTGCCGGGCTTGGTGGTGCACGCCTTTAATCCCAGCACTTGGGAGGCAGAGGCAGGCGGATCTTTGCGAGTTCGAGGCCAGCCTGGTCTACAAAGTGAGTCCAGGACAGCCAGGGATACACAGAGAAACCCTGTCTCAAAAAACCACCCCCCCCCAAAAAAAAGTGGGAAAAAGTAAAAGTTATAAATACAAGATTAGTTACCATGGGCTGTGGTCAATGAGGGAACTTGAAATCTCAGATTATTTTTTCTTAGAAAAAAATTTTATTTCCATCTGTATTATAAGTTGAAGGCCAGACTGTGGTACACAAAACCTCATCTCAGAATAAATTAAATAAATAAATAAATGGAAAGGCCAGCTTGGGATACATAAAATCTCATCCTCTTCAATACGAGACACGATGATAAGGCACAACTTCCTAAACTGTTTCCACTCACAACCCTTTTATACCACCAAAAATTGGCATGAGACTCTGGATAGATAGATATATAAAATAAGTGTACCAACCAAACATTTGTAGATAATAAATTATAAGGAAATTTATCTGAAAATAATTCTTTGCTGTACATGTAAGTTTACCACTTACCAAATCTGTGTCTGGACACAGACACTTGATTGTTTTCAGATAATGAATTAAATCTTAGGATTTTCTGGGACAAGATAAGAGGCCATGTCTGGTATTTTTCAGAATTAGTATGTTGATGTTGGTAATCAACAACTCTAAGAACACTATTTCATGTAAATATGTAATTTAAAAAATTGGCAGAAGTGTGCTCAGGTCACTTCAGAAAATGTTGGAAATTCTGTCCCAATCTCAAGTCAAAATTCATTTGACTTTTTGCTTGTTTTTGGTTTTTGAGACAGGGTTTCTCTGTGTAGCCCTGGCTGTCCTGGAACTCATGCTGTAGACCAGGCTGGCCTCAAACTCAGAGATCTGCCTGCCTCTGCCTCCCAAAAGCCCTAACTCTGAGTGCTAAAGGCATGTGCCGCCACCACCAGGCACACTTTTTCTTCTTCTTTTTAATGAAACTCAAGTCAACTAAAATCAAACATTCCAACATAACACAATCCAAAGAAAGACTAATTTGATATTTACATGTTAAATAATTACATTAGGAAAATATTCAAACATCTTTGTAGGTGGGTGTGATGGTATGCATCTTTAATTCCAGCAGAAGAGGCAGACAGATCTCTGAGAGTTCAAGGCCACCCTCGTCTACATAGGCAGTTCCTGGACAGCCAGGGCTACAGAGAGAGACCTTGTCTCAAAAGAAAAGCATCTTTGCAATAGGAGCAGAAAGCTTTGGATGCGCAGTAGACTGCTGAGATTCCATGTGCCACAGCAGTGAATATGAGTCCAGATGTTTTGGCAGCACTGGCTGGCACCAGATGGTGAGATGCCCTGTGGGTCCTGAAGTGCTGTGTCCTCAGAGCTGAGGCCGCGGTAAGATCATGCTTGCTTTCTGCTGAGTGCTGCTGAACCACCTGTGAACTAAAAATTAGGTGTGCATTCAGAACCATTTACCATTGCCAAATATTTCATTTTTCAATTTTTAAGTCCCAGCTGTGTGATCTTGAACAGGCTACCCAGCCGTTCTCTGTAGAGTTTTCATCTGCCAGATAAAAAAAAGAAAGAGGTCAAAATACACTTTACATGGTGAGTGAGGCATCCGAAGATGAAGAAGCTTTCAGCACAGGACCACGTGCTCAGTACTGTCCTTGTCATCAGGAGAGTAGCTGATGCTACCAGGTAGATCCACTTGGTAGGTGGTACAGCCTAGTCACAAACCCTGCTTTCCAAGCGGCTCCTTAGAAAGAAAATGAGGCCCATGTCACACACGTGCTTGTGTGTGGTGTTGTGTGTGGCTGTGGGGCTCAGCCTCTGTGTAACTGTAATGTCACCAAAGGGGACAGCAACGAGCCCCCTGCAAACTGAACATTTCCCGAGCTGAGCTGACTCACTCTGAGGTCATAAAGCAGGTGCCTTAAAAAAATGGCATTAATGTGTGATTACAGACCATGGTGGCAGACCTGTCAGCCTTCTTTGACTGAACCCTGGTTATCTGGCCTCTGTAAAGAGAGTAAACACTGTTACACCTTTTTCAGTGTGTGCTGGCTGGGCTGGTGCCAGTGCAACCAAGAAGGCTGTACCGGACTCTACCCTTTGCACTCGTGTGGCAGGCTAGTCGCTGACCTGGATGCAACGGTGCCCTTGTGAAGTGGGTGAACAAGCTTTCAGTTACTAGTTTTCACATTAAAAAAAAAAAAAAATGACTGGGCCTCACGTAGGCCAGGCTGGCCTCAAATTCTCTATGTAGCCAAGGATGACCTTCCAGTACTCCTGAATCCAAGTCAATAGTGCTAAATATGGTCATGTATCTCTGTGTCCAGTTTTATGTGGTGTTGAACCCAGGGTCTTTTGAATGCTAGGCAAGCACTCAGCCGACTGAGGTACCTCCTGGGCCCCAGTTTACAGAATTGTAACTTGGTATTGTAAGGGCAACTTTCTCTCCCTTCCTCCTCTCCCTTTCTTCCTTTCCCCCTTTCTCCTCTTCCCCCATCCCTCCCTTTAATTTTTTGACATTTGTTTGTTTATTTATATTTGTGTGTGTGTGTGTGTGTGTGTGTGTGTGTGTGTGTGTGTGTGTAACTTGAGTTGTTGGGCCTGGTAGCAAGCTCTTTTACCCACTGAGTCATTTTGCTGGATAAGTTTTTCCTTTTCAAAGTGAAAACCCAACCGAAGAAAAAGGAAAGGGAAAGATGTAACTGCTGTGTATTTATGGGCAGTTGCAGACATTGTCGGGGGTCAGGTTTTCACCCGCTGTGCCCTCCCTCTGAAGAGGGTATGGGGGGGGAAATAGTTCTCAGGGCAAAAACTGCTGCTTCTTCACCTTGGAAATTTTCTTTTCAAAGTCTTAGTAGACTTGGAAGCCTGGGACATCCCTGAGAATCTGATAAACAAAATGCAAGGAGGGAGCCAGAGCCGGTGGTGGCTCGAGAGGTGGTTGGGACGGGGCAGAGGTTTAATTTCCAGTGGCCACCTCTGGCCAGCCCAAGTAGCCATGCTCTGAGCAAAGACAGTATGCTCGATGTGTAAACAGGACTTCAAGACCAAACTCCAGCCAACCGTGGCCCTCCTGCCCATCCTGTGCAGAACTGAGTAGAAGGGCAGAGTGGAATGTTTTGGTAATAGTGGAAGTTAATTGAATTCTCTGAGAATTTATCAGACAATCTTTCATTTTAAAGATGTTTTAGTTTAAATCTTGTCTAGGAGATAGAATGGCCCTGTGTGAATGGTCCTATGTATAGTAGCCTCTCATGCCACCATTGTGAGCTGGAAAGTGGGACTCCTTACCATTTCTTTCACCCTCCTGTGAAATCAGTATTTGTCAAATTGAGATGAGGAAACCCATGAAGGGCAAGAGGGTGCTGGCGGCTCTAATAGAGTAGGGCTGGAGTCAGGGTGGGCCTTAGAGCCCAGCACAGTGGCTGGCCCTGAGGAAGCATTCGCTCTGTATCCACTAACTACCATAATTAATAATGAGGTAAGGGTTGGAGCCAAGACCAAGTGGAACCAGTTCACCAAATTGCCCCCATCTTTATCTGCATAAGGGTAGCTGGAATGGAGCCTAGGTTTTCGAATGTGCTGAATCCATTACAGAGACTCTGGGGCTTGCAAGCATTGCGTATTTAGATTCATTTAAAGTCATTATGCTTTGAGAAATCCTTACTATCAACCAATCTTCAAAGATGTCCTAAGCACTTTGAAAAAGGCACATTTAAGTTGGGAGAGGCAATGAAGACTCTAACTCATTCCAGTCTGCCCCAGCCCACAGAACATAGGGCCTATAGGGTCATGCTCTCCCACTGAGCTGTACCCCCAACCCCAACAGACACCCACAGCATGTACTACCTGGCCAGCTCTGCACATTCCTCAGTGAGCAATGTCTCTCAGTCTCTGTCTCTCTGTCTCTCTCTTTCTCCTTCTCCCTCTCCCGCCCCCTTTGGCAGAGTCTCACTATGTAGCCTTGTTGGGCTTGAACTCTGGCTCTTCCTATCCTCAGCTTTCCAAGTGCAAGGATGAGGGCTATGCCCCGCCAGGCCATTGGATGTACAATCAGTGGAAACTCCTGATTTCCCAGTGGTCCCTGAGAACCATCTCCTCTCAGGAAGGAGTCTGGGGTACAGGCAGAAGCCCCAAACATTCCCCCAGGTCAGGAAACTTGGCACCACCTTTGAACCCTTGCCTCACTCACCCTCTGTCTCCTTCTCCCTATGTGACAGAACACTGAATCCTGTCATCTCTCAAAATACTTTACTCCATCCCTTTCTTCCTTGCTTGCCCCAGTTCCTGAACGCAATCCTCACCACCTCCCACCCTTGGCTTTCATAGCTATGATCAAACTAATCTTCCTGAAACACAATCTGAAAGAGTTCACTTCCAGATCAAAAACTCCAAATATCACCAGGTTGTCCACAGAATCAAGTCTAGCCCTGTTGCTGGCTACCCAACATTGTCCCCGACACGAATTAGCCACATTAGCAAGAGCTTCCCAGCTACATGGGTGGGGAATGAGGTCACCTAACTCCAACCTCAGGAGTGGACTGCAATGGGTTCTGACCACCAATGTAGCTCTATTCACCTGGTGCCTGACAACAGGCTCAGGAAAAGCCACTGAGCCAGGTCCTGGACAGCCAGCACCTCCTGAGAGGATGACATGTGTTCCCAGCTGTGACACCAGCATGAACTGTGGGCCCCCTGCCAATCAGGCAGCATCCATTCTCTTCCTGAGCATGAACCAAGAGGTTGATAGTCCAAGGGCCACTGCCGACCATTGTGATTCTAAAAGCAATTTCCCTGAAACCAACTTTCTGAAGCTGGGGCATAGTGGTGCATGTCTTTAATCCCAGAATTCAGGAGGTAAAAGCAGGTGGATCTTTGAATTTGAGGCCAACCTGGGCTTCACAGAGAAACCCTGTCTTGAAAAATCAAAAGCAGAAACAAAACAAAACAAAACAAAAAAACTTTCAAAACCCAATTTCTGAATCAAGGAACTGCTACTCTTCTTTTATCAGATCTAGCCTGGGGGTCAGACAGATGCACTGTGGAGAGGTGGGGTGTGGAGTCCCTACAGGTGTGCTGTGCCAAGATAAGTTGGCCTTTCAGGGCTCTGTCCCAGCCTCCTGGCAGCATATCTCATGTCCCACTTTTGCTCTACCATCTAAGCTATTTGAGATCTTGGTTATTGTCTAAATACTCAGATATTTGCTTCTTATCTCTTCATCTAGACTGTAAATCTCCCCAACAGTCGAGAGATGGCCCTGAATGAGTGTCTAATGAAAGGACAATGCCCCCTGGGCATTCACCAAGTATTACACAAGGTTCTCCCTTCTTCACCAAACCACACCACCATGTTCCTCACACCAGCACGCCTCACACGAGGACACTGAAGCACCTTCAGAAGGCCAGTCCTGGGGGGTGGTGACTCAAACCCAGCCACTTTGACTCCAGAGTCTGTCCTGTTTGCGGGGACTATTGTAGACGTCACACTGGACAGGAAACCACATGCTCTCCTTGTGTTGGATGTTTCTCTCTGTCCAGCTCATTCTGGACAAGAATGCTTTTTGGCTCCAAGTCATTTTTTCACAGTTAGCAAGAGAATGGCAGACAAATACCAAAGGGCCCCAAGATAATCCCTTTTCAGACTCACCCCTCCCTCCTGGCTGAAGCTCGCTCATCGACCAGCACCCACCCCCACCCCATACTTCTCTGGCACAGCTTTGCCTAAATGTCCACTGGCAAGATGGCTCCTGTAGGCACAAGCAGTTGCTGGATAGTGTGAGGCTACAGTGCCAACCTGAAAGCCACGTCAGCTGCTTCCATCTTCCTGACCTGCCAAGTTCAAGCGCCAGGAAAGGGACATCCAAGCCTGGAACCCCCTGAATGGTGCTAGGGACCCTGTTAGGAGCCTATTCTCACAGAGCAGACATTAACCTCTGTTCATACCTACCAGGTCCCCAGCGACACCCAGCCAGAGCCAGCTGAGATGCCCTCTCCCTTAACTCCCTGCGTTGTCCTAGGGTGTGACTGCTCCCACCAGTCTTTGCCTGAGGCAGAATGGCCACTCTGACCTGGAGAGCTGAGGGCCACACAGGTCTGGATGGTTGTGAAGGGAGCATTGGAGTTACCTCATGCCAGTCAGCCCTTTCCTCACAACCTCATCCCCACAGGCCAAGGTCTGTGAATGGCCCAGACCTCCTTCCCCTCACCCTGCAGGCTGCACGAAGCCTTCCTTTCCCCTCAGAGCCATCTGCACCCTGCCTGGGAGCCACTGGGGAAATGGAAAGAGTTGACACTAGAAGAGGAAGCAGAGATTCAGCTGACGGTGCCTAATAGTGGAAGGCTTGTCTCAGGCTGGAAAAACCAGCTACAGGGATCCCCACCCCCACCCCAGTGAGACGGGGGGGGGGGGGGGGGGGGGTAAAAAAAAAAATTTTTTTTTTTTTTTTTTTTTTTTGTTTTTCGAGAAAAGGTTTCTTTATCCCTGACTGTCTTGGACTCACTCTGTAGACCAGGCTGGCCTTGAACTCACAGAGATCCACCTGCTTCTGCCTCCCGAGTGCTGGGATTAAAGGCATGTGCCACCACGCCCGGCTAACATGTCTTGAGAAAACTGAGGGCCAGAGAAGATGCATGTCTTGGTGTTTTTATAATACACAAGCTGCCCCCCTTCCACCACCCACAATGGAGGCCTCAACAGGTCTGGGGAAAATGTCCAGCCCATAAAGTGCAGGACACATGTTCATGGGGATCTGAATTTGAGCCCAAGAACCCCTGTTTAAAAAGCCATGTTACATGGTACACACATGTAATGGTGTATGCTTATAATCCTGGCATTTGGGGATCAGGGAGACAGGTGGGTTCTTGGGACTAAATGTCCATCCAGTGTAGCCTACTTGGCCAGTTGTGGGCTGTGAGAAAACCCACCTCAAAAAAGGATGTGGATGGCACCTAAGGAAGGACACCCAACATTGATGTTTGGCTTTCATGTACAGATACACACGCACACACACGCACACGCACACGCGCACACGCACACGCACACACGCACTCATATATACAAGGAGAATAGAGTTACTCCCCAAAGCGCTGATGAAGCTTTGGCCTCATCTCTTCAGGCCTGTTCAGGTGGCTCTGTGAGGAGCTGTGGTCGGTGACGCAGCCACAGTGTCCCTGCCACACACAACGCTGCTGCCTTCTCTCCTGCTGTTGGCTGGGCCACTGCCCATCTTCGGTGTGCAGAGCCCTGGGCTGACAGACACACTTCAGGAGCTTCCCGTCCTCCTGGCTGGGTACCTTTGTTCTCTCTGGGCTTCGGGGCATTTTCAAGTGTGGGCGGGTGTTTTGCACCCCCTATGAAGCTGCTGGATGGGGATCTCATGGCTTTCCTCTGAGAGCACCACAGAAAGACCCCTTGCCCTCTACCCAGCCCTAACAGGCTGCCATTTTGAAATCTCAACAAATCTAGAAGTTCAGAACCTCTTAGGCATTAGTCCATGGATCCTTGACCCATGGGTTGCAACCCCTCTGGGGACCATGGAGGTCACATATCAGATATCCTGCATATCAGATATTTACATTACATTTCACAACAGTAGCAAAATTATAGTTGTGAAGTAGCAGCGAAAATAATTTTATGGTTGGGGGTCACCACAACATGAGGAACTGTATTAAAGGGTCACAGCGTTAGGAAGGCTGAGAACCACTGCTCTAGTCAATACCTGGAAGTGTACTTGCTGTCTCTGAGAGGAACCGGCTGGTGACAGGGGGTCAAAAAGGATGAGAGGTGGGGCATTAAGCTCACATCCAGACTACCCAAGGAAGAGTCAGGCTGCATACCCCAAGACAAAGCTGTGAACAGATCCCATGCAGCCCTCGCTTCCTGGGTCAGGCTGTGTGAGGATGAGTCCGCAGATGGAAAGGCTCACAGGGGAAGTGAGGGCCCCGAGGCTGCACTTACGAGTGACCTCTCTTGGTGCCACTGCTGTCCTCTGAGCATGTGACCTTCCAGTTGGTGCATCCACCCCCTGACTGTAAACTCTAATTCCGAAACCAGAACCTAAAGCTGCAAAAACATCTAGGAAGCCCCTCCCACTTCCTCTATCCCCTCCCTGTTCACTGACCAAGCCTGAGGGCGGGCTGCTGTTTCTGAGGCACACACACCTTCCACACACCTTCGGTGGTCCTAGCCGCCTGCTCAACCCTGGAATACTGTCCTGTTGGCTTTAAATCACTGTGATGCCAAAAGCAACTTGGGGAGGGAAGACTTTGTTTCAGCTTACAGCTTATAGTTCCTCACTGAGAGAAGCCAAGTGCCTAGTACTGACTTAATCCCATGGTTTTCTCAGTCGGCTTTCTTCTACAACTCCGCCCACAATGGACTGGGCCCTCCCACAACAACCGTTAATCAACAGGCTAATTTGACAGAGACATTTTCTCAGTTGCTGCCCTCTTTTCCCACATGATTCTAGCTCGTGTCACATTGACAGAAAAGTTAAGTGGCACTGATGTCCTCCCAGTACATATTGGGTACACATCATAGCGCTCAAGGCCCTGTGCCAGGCAATTTCACCCATATTATCTCACGATCAGCCCAAGAGGCTGATACTTCGATTCTTACCTTACAGATGAACAATGAGAGCTGACAGGGATTAGACTGAGCTTTCTGCTCAAGGAGTCCTAGCCACTGCCACTTATCAACTGTCCAGCTGTGCCAGAGGCTTCTGCAGTGTTTTTTAAAACATAGTAAGAGATGTTAATTTTACAAATGAGAAAACGGGCTCACAAGGACCAAGGCAGCCATATCTCTGATTAAGTCTGCCCTGACTTCTGCCTCCCTGGGACAGGACCTGACTTGTGGACACTGATTAGAGTCTATAAGTCAGAGTGGCCAGTGCCACTCCCCCTTCATCCTCCTAGGAGGGGGACAAGTGAGGAGAACAAGAGTAGAAGAGTGGCTGTGGC
The DNA here is from genome assembly GCA_907164525.1 of Lophiomys imhausi. Classification (NCBI taxonomy): domain Eukaryota; kingdom Metazoa; phylum Chordata; class Mammalia; order Rodentia; family Muridae; genus Lophiomys; species Lophiomys imhausi. The sequence goes on along the minus strand of CAJQZJ010004750.1, from coordinate 13,853,390 downwards.
CAACCCCATGATCACATGAGCAAAGTTTGCTGTTGGCACAGGTTTGGCCAGAGTGGCTTCAGAGATGACCACAACTTGCTCATATTTACCACAACACAAACGTTCTGTGGCTCATTGCCAGAAAATGGGAACATTCATGTCACTGGGGTGGACATGACTCACACACAGGACTCCCCAGGAGTATCATGAACCTCTGATTCCTAAGGTGCTGCAAGTGGTGGGATCACGAAGGAAGTTTCATTACCAGATAAGCTTTCTTGAGCCTGTTTTCTCAGACACCTTAACAAAAAAATGGTCCTGCCCTGCCCTGCCCTGCTTTGGTCTAACTCACACTGAATTGTACATAGTAACCCATTTCTTTCCTCCCTGCTTCCTGTGAGAAGAAAGGTCAAGAAGACAGACTCTATCCTTCGTTCATACTCTTCTCCTGAGACTGGAACACTAAGATGCTTCTGGGCTTAGGAGAGGGCTGTGGCAGGGTGCTTGCTGGTCAGTCCCTGGCACCTGCATGTCCTCTGACCTCCTCATGGGTAATATGAAAAGCATGTGCCCACACACATATATACACATGCCCACAAAGCAAAATAAATAAATGTAGGGAAAAAAACATGCTGGTAGTGCCACATCTCTAATCCCAGCACTCAGGAGGCAGAGGATCTCTGGGAGTTCAAGGTTAGCCTGGTCTATGGAGCAAGTTCTAGAACAGCCAGGGCTTCACAGAGAGACCATGTCTCAAAAACAAAAAAAAAAACAAAAAAAAAAACAAAAAAACAAAAACCCCAAGGTGGCCAGTTCCTGAGGAAAAACACCCAAGTTGTCCTCTAACAACCACATGCACATACATATGTGTTACACATGCACATACACACACACACACACACACACACACACTGTTGAATGAGCAGGTCACTGAGGGAACTCTCTTGAGAGGCTGTGGACGTGTGGCTGTCTCCTATGTAAGAGTCCAGAGTTGTCTAAAGATAAAGTTCCCACTTAGCATTGTCAGCCCTGCTTCTTCCAGGAGAGAATGGGGCTGGAACACACAAGGAGCCTTTGCTGAGACCAACTACAGGACAAAAGAGACACAATCCCCACCCAATGAGAACCCTCATTCTTCATAGTGTCCTGACAGGATTTGGGTAGTCTGCTACCAGATTTGGAGATCAGGGACACTTTCTGGAAAAGCCCATCTCAAGAGATTATGGATGATCCCACCTAGGCCTTCCAGCCTACTGGGTTCGTCGTTCCTAGAGGAACAGCTACGACAAGCATATGCAGTGAAGAGTTGTGGCAAGTTGTCTTCCCAGACTCCATTGCTAATGAGCCCCTGGGCATTCTCAGGTAGAAGGGGCTCTCTTTGTAGAGGGCTAGGTTGCCAATTCCACTGAGCTCCCTGGATTGCTAATGAGCCCCTGGGCATTCTCAGGTAGAAGGGGCTCTCTTTGTAGAGGGCTAGGTTGCCAATTCCACTGAGCTCCCTGGAAAAGGAAGCTGGATTCTCAGCTCATGATTCTTACCATTGTAGAGACTTCCTGTAGAGAGAGCAGTTCTCCTGAGCCAAACAGTGGTGATGGTTGGCTTGTGGCCATTATGTTAGGCCACCTTTCTGCCAAGGCTGAAGCAACTGGCTCCCCCTTCAGCTAGCCCACATGAGGCAAACTCCAGGCCAAAAACAGCCCCTTGGGGAGCACAGTGCTCAAGCCTAAGTGCTTTCTTGGCCTCCTCAGTGGAGCCTACCTTTGTGAGAGAAGCTCCTTGGCTCAACCAGTGGAATGGACTGAGGCCCTTGCATGCCTGATTTTGCCAAGGCACCTGGAACACGTCTACAGTGTATTAACAAAGTAAAAGGACATGCTCGGGACCCAGATCAAGAGAATCCAAGAGATGGAACAATGCCCCTGTTCCTTGAATTGCTCCACCACGAACCTGAGCCAGCCAGATCCCCAAACTGGCTAAAGATTAAAGTCATTTAGAGTCTTCACAGGGAGGCAGAATTCAGGCACCACCCTGGGCTTTCTGGCTAGATAAATCTGAGGTATGTCCTAGAGGTCTTCTTTTTCCCCTTTTTCTTTTGTTTGTTTTTGTTATTGTTTTAAAGATTTCTTTACGTGTATAAGGATTTTGCCTCTGTGTATGTCTGCACACCATGTACATTTCTAGTGCTCACAGAGACCAGAGGAGGGCACTGAATCTCTTGGAACTAGAGTTACAAGTGGTTATGAGCCTTCATGTGGGTGCTGGGAACCAAACCCAGGTCCTCTGGAAGAGCACACAGTGCGCTTAACCACTGAGCTGTTTCTCCAGTCCCTTTCCTCCTTTTAAAGATTTATTTATGTGTGTATATGTATGTATATGTATATTGTCTACGTGAGTGAATAGCACATGTGTGCAGGTATCTAAAGAAGCCAGAGATCTCCGGACGTGGTGACTCACACCTTTAATCCCAACACTCAGGAGGCAGAGCCACGCAGATCTCTGTGAGTTCGAGGTCAGTCTGGCCTACAAAGTGAGTCCAGGACAGCCAGGGATACACAGAGAAACCCTGTCTTGAAAGACAAACAAACAAAGAAACCAGAGAACATAGAATCTCCTACAGGTTGAGGTACAGGTAGCTGTTAGCTGCCCAATCTGGGTTTCCAAAAAGCCCCCAATCCTGCTGCAGCCTGTCTGGGTGCTGTGACTGGGAGTGATGAGGTAGAGCTCTGAAGGAGGAGTGGGGAGTAGGGCTCTGGCCTCCTTTCTCTTAGGTGACTTTAGGGAATCACTCTACTTCTGGCATCACTTTCTTGCTGATGAAGTATAAAGTGTGCACAATTCACTCCACTCTTGAGTGACTCAAGGAGATGTGGTGTCAGATGGCTATCAGGTGGCATCCATACCCCAGGCCCAAGGAGTGTCCTGGTCCCTAGGCCAGCCTTGGTAGCATTTGTTCAGAACCAGACTGAGTTAAACTCTTGATCAACACTGTCCATTCTGACTTCCTGACAATCTTCTGAGGATGTGCTTACCCATAGAGCTTTCTGGAATGATGAGAACATTCTGAGTCTGTATCAACCCACGCAGGGACAGATGCCTGGCTAGGAAGAGGTATTAATGTCGGTCGCCTGGGTACTAGCACTGGTGTTTCTGGTGTTCCATCTCTGTCTGGTTTCCTCCAGGGACTGTTAGGGTCTCTTGAAGGTGGACTGCCTCTCCCAGCACTTCCACGAGGTAACTGGTATTGCACCCATTGTACAGAGGAGGAAACTGAGTTTCCAAGTCATGATGTGACTTGTCCAAAGTGCCACCACCTAGTGAGTGGAGCAGCCAGCAGCTAAATTCAGATGCGGTGGCTCCAAAGACTGACCCAGTCACACTTGCTGTATGTGGTCCGTAAGGGAGTGAAGGGATGCCAAACTGAGTCCCCAAGGACCCTCTAGTCCAAAGTCTCTTTTGGAAGAGACACAGGTCGCCTCACTTTAGATCCTTCCAACTGCCTGAAGGCAAGTCCAGCTCTTCCCATCCAGGCCATTAAGAGCTTGACTGGGCCCCAGATCTCACTGTGTTGCCTTCATCAGAGACGCTGCTGGCTGCAGTGGGTGGCAATTAACACCGAGATCACAGCTGGACAGAGCGAGAGGCTTTGGAACACCGCACCCTGAATGAGTTGTCTTCACCAAGCCCCTCCCTTCGAGTTTCAGGGATCTGTGTGGAAGAGCAGGTGGAAAGATTGTAAAAGCCTTCCTTCAGACACAGCAGGGCTGACGCACGTATGAACTCGGTGACTGGCAGCAGCAAGACCTGCACAGGTCCAAAGCAGACAAAATGACAGCACAGAGAAGGGAAGTGGGCACAAAGTTCCACCCCAACCAAGGAGCTATTTGCAATTGACACTTGCTGGGAGAGAGAAAATCAGTTTTCTCCAATGGAGTGTCACTGGGCATATCAACCACACAAAACCAAAAAAATTATACGTATGATTTTTTTTTTCAAGACATGGTTTCTCTGTATATTCTTGGCTGTCCTGGACTCACTTTGCTGGGATTAAAGGCGTGCACCACCACACCTGGCTTATACATTAATTTTAAAGTGTGATGATAACAATGTAAAGAACATGGTGCTTAGGAACCTCGACAGAAAAGTAAAGAAGAGAAACTGTGGGTGCGCTGTGGGTGGCTCCCTCACCCCTAATCCAGCACGTACCCCATGTGGAGCCCAGAAGAACAGAGGCCTGCGCAATATGCCTCCTGAGGCGGTCTTGTGACAGTGCCCTCTGCTTTGCAGCAAACCCCTGGCAGCATGTGCGTGCCATGATGGGCTGTTCAAATCCAGACAAGTTCAAAGGCTGCTCCAGCACCTTTTTGGTGGATAAGAATGTCCTTCATCCCTAGAGGTAGGGCCACCCACCACAGTAAGGAGAATGCAGAAAGATAACTACCCTACAGCCTCAGTCCCCAAGGAGTCTAAGAAAGTTGAGCGGAAAAAGTAGCTACTAGGGCCCAGGGTGCTGAGAGCTGTATTGAGAGATGTTTTTCGAAAGATACAAACTTTAGCACTCTGAGATATCTCTCTCTCTCTCTCTCTCTCTCTCTCTCTCTCTCTCTTTCTCTCTCTGTCTCTCATTTCATTTTTTTGAGACAAGGTTTCTCTGTGTATCCTTGACTGTCCTGGACCCCCACTGTAGATGGGGCTGGCCTTGAACTCACAGAGATCTGCCCGCCTCAGCCTCCCAAGTGTTGGGATTAAAGATGTGCGCCACCACACCTGGTTAGAGATCTCTTAAATAGCATGTATCATATATTTGAAAACACTAAGAGTAAGCCAGGCAGTAATGGCATACACCTTTAATCCCAGCACTTGGGAGGTAGAAGAAGGTAGACCTCAGAGTTTGAAGCTAGCCTGGTATACAGAATGAGTTCCAGGACAGGCAGGGTTACATAGAGAAACCTTGTCTTGGGAAAAAAAAAAAAAAACAAGTAAAAATACTAAGAGTTGGGACTGAAGAGATGATTCAGTGGTTAAGCACACTGACTGCTCTTCCAGGGGACTCAGGTTCAATTCCCATCACCCACATGTCAGCTCACAACTGTCTGTAGCTCCAGTCCCAGGAGATCTGGCACTTTCACAGATATATGCAGACAAAAACACCAACGTACAATAAATAAATAAATAAATCCTTAAAAAATACTAAGAATGATGTTAAATGATCTTATTTAAAAAAAATAAATAAATACCACCAGATGTGGTAGCACACGCCTTCAAATCTCAACACTGGGGAGGCAGAGGCAGGCAGATCTCTGTGAGTTCAAGACCAGCCTGGTCCACAAAGTGAGTCCAGGACAATCAAGGATACACAGAGAAACCCTATCTCAAAAAAACTAAACAAAAATACCAAAGAAGAGGTCATTAATTTGAGAGGCAGTTGGGAGAGAACACAGAGGAACTGGATGGGGTGTTCTGCCCAACTCTTGAGACCCCAAAGACTACCCAGGAGCCAACTCCTATGTAAGTGCATGAGGGTTGTTTATTCAAGCTCAGAGCTTGGACTCTCAATGTTCACCAACTCAACAGTTCCAGTTGAAAGCCCTGAGCCCAGAAATCACAGGGTTTATCTACAGACTTAGAGAAACAGATTTCTAGCATAGGATTGGATGACATTTGGACAGACAAACCTGTCTATCCCTAATTGACTCATTTCCATACCACTATCGGTCAGCTTGACCAGCAGAAAGTTTGTTTAGAATTTTTGGGTGCTTTCTCAGAGTGAGCTGTCCAGGGAACACTCCTGGAATGCAAGGTTGGGTACATTTTGTTGTTCCTGGAAGTAGAGGTCAGTTATGAGTCAAACCTAATACAAAATGGAATCTTTTTTCAAGATGGAGTCAGTCAGGCTCCACAGGGGTAGAGGTAGGAATTATGTGAATACAATACTCATTCTCAAAATTCTAAATACATTCTAAATTTTATTAATTCTCAAAAAGTAAAATAAAGGTGATAGATAAGCTAATTAACTTTATTTATTCATTCCACAGTTTATGCTTTAGTCAACCATCATGTACACATAAGATATGTGTTGTCCTTGTGCAGAGGAGATGAGATAAGAGCCAAGCACACAGACATAGACACACGGAATAGCTGGGTTCAGGGAACTAGGCTCTCTGATGGAGAAGCCTCAGCACTCCAGAAGCTTGGCCTATTTATAGACTTGAACAGAGATGTGGGGTGTGGTGATATTGTTAGGGTCAAGGAATGAGTTCCTGAACCCAAACCTGGAGCGACCGAGGAATCACCAGGACACTCGAGAATGTTGCAAAATACAAGAAGATTTTATTGGCCAGCATGCTGGGGTCACCCTCACAGACTCTCCATGCAAGGAGAGGAAAGAGACCCCAAACAGAATTTCAGTTCAGGTTAAATATGTTTCAGCAAGGCAGAATCAAGCATCATCAAGCAACAGTACTTTAATTGGCTAGCATAGGTGACCTAGGAAACAAGGTGGGGATTTCCAGACTCATCACTGTTGGCAACCTGGGGTTTCTGTTGTTCTCCCTGTTGCTCTGGGAACTGGCCATACCCAAGCAGGAACTTGGCCTCCTGGTAACAGTTAGAGTTTCCAAGCCCTGGGAGGTAATGTCATCAGTTTCTGGGGTGAGTTGACCTGCAGCTTAGAACCTACTCAAAATTCCCAGGCTTCTGAAGCCTAACTAAAGTTTGGTAAAGTGAGTTTGGTCCCAACATTCCTCTTTTTCCTCTTGTGACTGCTTCAGTCTTGAAGCAGTTGAGCCTGTCTAGTCCTCTGGAAAAGGGATTCCTCCCTTTTCTCTTGAATCTGTTTTAATCATAAATTTCTTTTGAACTAGCATCTCAGCTTGTTAGGTGGGACAACAGACAGCATACTCTCTTCTGTAACTACTTCCAGATGACATTAGGGCATTGTCATCAGGACTCAGGAAGGTTGAAATGTTAATCAAAGGCTGGGCAATGGGGCATTTATCAGAAGCATCTGATCAATTGATCCAACTGAAAGACAGGAATTAACCATATCGACTGGACTGGCCCAGATCAGCTTTCAGGAAGTCCAGGGCTGAGCAGTTTGCAGCCCACAGCCAGGTGAGAATCTGCTGAGACAAACAGACTAGAAACAGAAGTTAGAATTGTCTACCAATTGAGGAAAGTAAGGATCCCCATAATCAAGGCAGGTTATTAACACAGACAAGGAGGTGGAGTTATTACAGACAGACAGACAAGGAGGCGGGGTTATTAACAGAGACAGATAAGGAGGCAGGCTATTATACACAGCTGAAGGAGCTGGGCCTAGCTAATCCTAAGCAACAGGAGCAGTCTCTTTAGGGAGCACCGTTCAGGCCATAAATATGGGTGAAAGCCATGGTGGACATCTTCAGCACTCACTGTCACCACCTACGTTTGGTTCACCAAGGAAGGCCTTGCCACCCCTCTGAGCTTCACCCTGCTGTCAGGCGGGGACTTCTCCATTTCCCCCAGGATCTGAGAATTCTGGGGTCATTTACATGGCCACACCCATGTCAGCACACTCTCTCAGGACCTCACTTCCTCAGTTTCCTCCACTCCCTACAGATACAACAATTTTGGTTAATTACAATTTTTTTCATTAAAGTGAATTTAATTGTATGTGTGGTGCAAATGTGATAACCACTACAAGGAGTAAATGTCCTAGGTGTGTATTTAAAAAAAATGAGGCGCATGCACTCTCCACACTGAAGCCTGGGAACTGGGTCAACTCCTTGGAGAACCACAGAGCCCCACAGGTTGTAAGTGGGCACATCCATGGTCGCGGGCTGGCTTAGCAGGGAAGACAGAGCCTGAAGCCTTCTATCCTTTTAGACAAAATGACTCACTCTCAAACCTCAAGGCTGGATCCTGTAAAAATGATCTCTACATCTCACCAACCATCATCGCCCAGCAAGTCCCACTGCTAAAGTCATGTGGGCTCTTCAATCGGAAGGACCCAGCACCTGGGGACCCTCCTACATGCACTTACACACCTCTATAAGCCCTTTCCACACCTGCAGTCCCACACCCCACACACTCCTTCGCATAGATATGCACACATCACACTGGCACATATTCACATACCATGCTCACATGTGCTCTTTCATACTTCATACACTCATACATGTACATATGCACACTACACACCTCATACGGCACCCTCCCTCTCAAATAACCATGTCTGCATTCACCCACAGTGTCATGCAGAGTGAGAAAGGGGTCCAAGTCAGAGCTAGAATCCTGACAAGACCTTGTCCCTTTGTTGTTTCCAAGAGTGTGGGAGAGGTAGGCTCTGCCCCCTCTTTGCCCTTGAGGACAGAGGAGTTGCAGTAGCGTCTACCAGAGCTCCCTGCAGGGCCAAGGAGTTTTTTGACCTTGGTATGTTGAACTGCCTCATGCCCAGAGAGATCTCAGGAAATGCCAAACCTCCTCTGCTGCCTGCCTAACCACCCACACTCCCATGGACCTTCTACGCACACAGCTTTGAAAGCTCAAATGAGACTAGGGGCTTATCCTAGCTAGGTGTCATGGATCCCCCAGGCTGTTAAGGCAGCAGGGCCCCTGGTCCTGGCATCCACTCTCCAGACTCCCCAAACTGCTTCCCCAAGGCCTCCTGTCTGGGCCATAATGCACTCATACCCAGCAGCAGTGACTCTACAAATAAGACCGGTATCTTAAGCTCCTCCTGGATGCTGCAAGCCCTGAGTCCTAGCCTTGGATAGCCTGGATGCTGCAAGCCCTGAGTCCTAGCCTTGGATAGCCTGGATGCTGCAAGCCCTGAGTCCTAGCCTTGGATAGCCTGGATGCTGCAAGCCCTGAGTCCTAGCCTTGGATAGCCTGACACCCTGTCTTCCTCTCACCCTCCTGTTGCTCCAGTTGACTTCTTGCCAGCGGGGCTGAGAGACATGGCTTCCTCCTAGCAGAGCTCCCTGGCTCTCAGGTTCTGCCTGTGCACCTGGAGCACCTGCAGCTTCCTGCAATGGCTCTCTAGATCCTGCTTGGTTGGGTAAGGCACCAGCCCTGGTTCCTGTTATGAACATTTGACTGAACCCCAAGTCTATACCAGCAGCCAAATCCCACTGCACAAGACCAAGGATGGGGAGGACAGATAGCACCTCCAGTCAGGGCCTCTCTCCTCTGCCTGAGGAACCCCCACCAGGACCTGGCTTCCAGTCCCCGAAACTAGATTTCCCAAAGCCAGCTAACATGGCCAGTGGCTTTGCAGATCATTTTAACCCTTTACCACCCTCACAGCTCGGTGATTACCATGCCCCTGGCTTTAGAATTGGCATCTGAACCACAAGATGTGTTAGCAGCAAAGCTTCACACCCCAGAACTTTCCCTGATCCTACCTTGTTATTCATGAGACGACACTTCTTGGGCTCACTCTTTGATCTAGAAGTCACTGAGCCCAGCCCTCAGGGAGATCTCATGGCCCAGAATCTGTCTCCAGGGTTGGGCTGCTGAAGAGGACTGTGGTCTGTGCTTCTCGTAGGTCTCCAGCTCTGTGGACCCAATGACACAGTGACTCTCTAGTCCACAGGAGAGTATCCTAACCCCCCCCCACCTTCGACCTTAGAGACATCTGAAAACACAACAGTCCCCTTTCTAGACACACATACCTATGCTAAAGTTTTAAATTCAGAATGACAAAACATTAACAATAATGTAAAAACAATGGAATAATCATAACAGAAAATAAAAGTTGCTGAAAACTTTAGAATTATTTATTTGTGGAATTTTCTAATATTTTTGGACTTCAGTCAACCATGGGATGTAATGGGTTAGAATTAGGACTCTTCACAGGCATACGGATCAACCTGGGACCTGGCAGCATGTGGTTTTGGACAACCATTGAGAGAGTACTCTGAAGGCCCAAGAATCTGAAAAAAAAAAAAACCAAAAAACTCATAACTTGGCGTTGTTTGAATGCTATGGGGACTTGAACTGAGGTGGGCAGAGCCCAGATTTGCACTGAGGCCTGGGAAGGTTGCCCAATGGAGGCGTGGCTACAATACAGCAAAAGTCTCAGGAATTCCAAGTTTCCTCAAGAGAATTTGAGTCCACAAGACACGAAATGACGCCCTATATAAACTAGGGGCCTTCCCATGACTTTCTCTTGCCCCCATGGATGGAGAACACGGGTGCAAACATGAAGGAAGATTTGTTGACTAGGCCACCTGCCCTGAGGCCACAAGAAAACAGCCTAAGCCCTGAGGCAAAGAAAAGAACACTAAGCCCCAGAGACTGATAGTAGTCTGCAACAGAAGCAAAGAGGCCTAAGATGGTATAAATCGGCCTAAGGTGTATACTCCTGAGAAATTTGGGACTGACTTCTGCCACATCGGCAGGAGCAAAGCATCTGTGAGGAATCTCTGAGAGGAAGCCAGGGAACTGATAGCCTTAAAGCCTGACTCATGCAGAACTCATGGGCTGATGAGACCGTGGAACTGATCACACAAACCTACAAAGCTAGGCCCGGAGGAAGCTAAAACCAAGCTGAAGACAATTCTTCTGTAATTGCCAGAGCTACACTTTTTTTTTTTTTTTTTAGGTTTTTCAAGACAGGGTTTCTCTGTTTAACAGCACTGGCTGTCCTGGACTCTCTTCATAGACCAGGCTGGCCTCAAACTCAGAGATCCACCTGCCTCTGCCTCCTGAGTGCTGGGATTAAAGGTGTGCACCATCATATTCAGCAGAGCTAAATTTTTAACCAAGATGCCCAAACGGGACCTTCATTAGAGAATTTTAATAGACTTTCAAGAAAATTAAAATGGCGTTGATTAAATGTTCTTAGGTATTAAGTGTTTACAGGTATTAGATTACGGGTATTAGATATTGTAGGTTACAGGTGTTTTATAGGTAGTGATTGTTAAGTATTAATAAATATAAGTGTTTTAAATAAAATTTTTCTGTTAATGGGGAACAGACACAGGAAAATGAAATTGAGGATAAGAGATTGCTCCCTTCCGGGAGGTGACAAGCATCCAACACATATCCTTGAGGCCCTCTCAAAGCAGGCATTGTCTAATCCAAAGACTGGCCCTGAAATGAGGGGATGAAGTTCCGTAGAAGCTCAGGATTGGGACAGGAAGGAAGTAGGAGTATTCTGTTTAATCCTGGGAGAATGATCAATATTTATTTACAGTCCCCATGCTGGAGGCCAGATGATGGGCAGCACATCTAATATTCTTTTCAGTTTCCAGAGTCTACCTCATGCCTAGTAGGTAAGGCTTACACACGAAGGAATGCTGGCTGAAGGAATGATTGCACATGCAAGTGAATGAGGTTCTGGATCCTTGGCTCTTGTTCACTGGGGAGGATCCCAACCATGGAGAGAGAGAGAGAAAGAAAGGGAGAGAGAGAGGCATCAGAGAGCCACTGGAGAGTGCAGTGGCAGAGCTGGGGGTTGGTCGTTTGGAGCAGAAAGTCTGATGCCCAGGAAGTACAGGGGAGAGTGACAGTGGGAGGGTTGACAAAATGGCCCAGCAGGTAAATGAACTTACCATTAAGCCTGATGACCAAGTTCAAACTCCAGTGCCCACATGAAGAAGAAAGCCAACTCGAGCAATTTGTTCTTTGGCCTCCACAGATGGGAGCATGCCTGTATACAAGCACACACATACACAATAGATAAATGTAATTTTTTTAAAAAGTGAGAGTTGTAACTATTGGATACAGAGAAGGGGTCATGGCTCTTTTGTTAACTTGATACATCCTGTATGCATCTGGAAAGTCTCAAAGAGGGACGTGCATATCAATTTGCCTCATGGAAGCCCAGTGGAGGATGGTCTTGATTGCTTTCACTGATGTGGGAAGACCCGACCTGAGAATGAGCTGCATATTTTGACTTCGAGCCTGGACTGTGAAACTGAACTTTTTAATTATTCAATAAGTATTTATTGATAACTATATTCACTTATAAAAAGTCACTTAACTATTAACCCTAGGAATGACTACACCCCCTATTACCTAACCACTAACCCTATTGATAACTATTACAACTATTTTCATAACCTTTTAGAAGGATACAGTCTCTGGGGCAGGTCGTCAGTCGTCAGGAACACAGTCTCTGGGGTAGACCCTTTAATGCACTTAGCAGTCCTTTTTTCTGGAGTATCTCAGATGTAGATTCATCAGGGTAAATTGACTATAGCAGTCTCACCTGAGGCTTTCTTCTCTCTGGGAGACCTCAGCCGTCTGTAGGCCAATTTACTTCCTTCGTATCAGCAACTCTGCCGTTCTGCCTCAGTCTTTAAAGCTGGCCACAGTTTTGTTTAGACCAATGTTCAGACAGGTCAAACCCCTCTAGGCAAAAGCTGAGCCACAGGGTTTACTCCTTGGCCTTTTGCTGTTTTGCTGAGGCTTTCTCTGTTCACCAGCTTCTTTCTGCCTCAGGGAGATCTGGCCATCAGTTCACCAGCACTTTCTCCATCAGACCAAACTACTTGTCATTGCTAGTATCAGTGCTCTCTAGCATGGGCCGCTTGTCCTTAAACAGGATCTCTCCTTGTTCCACCTGCTTCAGCTTAATCTGGGCTCTGCCCACTTAGAAGCTGAAAACAATGCCAGGCCATAAACTTTGTTTTTAGTCCATAAGCTGATAAGCCACTTGCCAATAACCAAGTTGATCTTCATGCCCCGGATTAAGAGACTGTATAAGAAACCCCTAGATACTTACTAAATCTAATTTATATTAATCTAACTCCCCTTACAGGGCTGTGTCAGTGGAGAGAGAGCTAGCTGAGTGCGGGGTGTGCCTTCACTCCCTCCTCTGTGCTCTGCACTGTGGTTGTGACTGACCAGCTACTAGGACCTGACAAGTGAGGGCAGACTGTGAGCTGCCTTCCAAAGTAGACAAATCAGATAAGAAACCAACTAGCCAAGCGAAATGGAGCAACTTGGGGATCACTTCAACCTGAGACTTCAAGGTAGCTAACAAGACCTGGTGGCTAGGCCAGGATGAGTAGGGAATGGAGCGGTTCAGGAAGGGTCTTGAATCCAAAGTGACCACTATGGAGACAGCATGCAGCACAGGGCGAGAAGAGAAAGGCAGTCCATTCCAGAAGTGGAACTACCGAGAAGGGCAGAAGGGGAGACTGAGAATGAATGCAAGAAGTCCAACACCCAGCCGAGAAAACAAAGGCAAAAAAGTCACTAAAGAAATAAATGGCCAGGCATGGTGGCCACACCTTTAATCCTGGCACTCAGGAGGCAGAGGCAATCGGGTCTTTATGAGTTCAAGGCCAGTGTGGTCTACTTAGTTCTAGGACAGTCAGGACTATAGAGTAAGACCCTTTCTAAATGAAAGGAAAGAAAAGTTTCCAAGTATGAAGGAAAAAAACCAACCAACCAAACAAACAAAAACAAACTTTCCCATCTTCAAGGGCCCAGCAAGTACCACACCTGATGAAATGGGCGAGACCAAGAACGAACACCACAGGTGCTTGTTCAGTTACTGTCACAGGCAGACAAACATGGAAGTGGGACCGTTAGCAACATCAGTCCACTGCATTCCTAATGGAGGATGGCCCTGGAGCCTGTCCAGCCTCCAGAGCAGCTGTGAAGTATCTCTACTATGTGATGAGACAGAACCAGGCTTGTATAGACATTCCTTTTCCCCTAACGTGGTGTTTCTAAGGACAATAAAACTATCAGCTACAGCTTACTGGTCTACTTATGCTCCTGCCGGCATTTGCCTGTGCCTGTCCACTGCCTCCAACCCTGAGTAAGCAACTTTAGACAACAGTTTTCCAAGGAGAAAAATGTAGATTATGGAGCCACACCGTCTGGGTTTGAATCCTATCTCTGCCTTTTATGAGCTTGGGTGAGTTACCCAATCTTTCCAGGCCCCGGCTTCCTTGTCTATAAAAATGAGAACATCAACAGTAGCTACTTCAATGGACCACAGTGGAGGCTCAGCCTTTGATATGTCCACGGTGCTCAGAACAGCACCTTGGACTGTCAAGAATGAACAGTAGACAAGTGGATATGATTGTAAAGTACAAAAGCAACCAAAGGAAGAACTACAGGGTGTTGTCAAATTAACCAGACAGGTGGAAGGGCTGTGGTGGGAGTGGGAGGCCCTAAAGGTGACGAACCTTTCTAGTCCCCACAGCCAGCACCTGTGGGCACTGAAGGTGACTGGGTCAGTACTTGCTGCTTTAATCTCACCACTCACAGCCATGGAAGTAGACCAAATCCTCAACCTACAGAAGAGTGTTCACTCTGGTGATGGATGAACTTCTAGTGGGGAGGTTCCCTGTTTCCAACCCTCTCTGCTATTTGATACAGAGATATACTACATATATGTGTGCCTAAAAGTACACGTATATGTAGTATATGTACACTATATATGAATCTCAAGTTTGCTAGCTAAGGCTTCCATGCCAGTGAGAGAACCAAGGGATGAGACTGTGGGTCCTGAGTGCAGATATTTACAACCACAGGAATGGGCAACTGCCACAAGCCAGGGTGATATGAGCTCTCCAGCTGTGCTCACCCCAAGACTTAAGAGGAGATAAAATTTATCCCTCTGCTCTGTGGTGCTTCTGGTCTTCCCCAAGTCCCTGAGGATCCTGTATTGTAGCTGAGCCAAGGTGTCACCCTAAGGACAGAACACAAACTTGAGAAGAATACAGGGGCCATGTATTTCTTTGTTCAAAATACATGCCTTGAGTATTTGAACACACTCCGGGAACTAGACTGGGTAAATTCTGGTCTCAGCAACAAACCCACTTCCTGCCTCTTTGATAAAGCCAAGGTCTTGGAAACTTGGCAGCAGCTTGTCAGGTGGGGTTGCCTGGCAGGCTTAGTAACCGCACAGCTGGGCCCCACATGCTGGGGGTTCTGATTCAGTAGAGATTTGAAGTAAGTTTGGAGAACCTGTTTCTAACAAGGTCACAGGTGATTCATCTGGTGGCAATCTGGGAACCAAATGAAGGATGAACTCCGGGGCAGTGTGTGGCTCTCCCATGCAGGTTAGAGGATGCGGAAGCACTCATTTCACCTCTCCTTTCATTCTGGAACAAATCTGTTTAAAGTCTCCTGACAGGCTGGGGAGAGAGCTCAACAAAGAGGGTTTGCCACTGAGGCTGGAGAGATGGCTCAGCCTTGGGGGCACTGACTGCTCTTCCAGAGGTACCCGGGTTCAAATCCCTGCATTCACATGCAGCTCACAATTATCTGTAAGACCAAGATCTGACACTCTTCCATAGACATACATGTAGACAAAACACCAATGAACATAAAATAAAGGTAAATGGATTTTTAAAAGAGGACTTGCCATGCAGACATGAGGACCTATGTTCCATCCCAGAACTCACATTAAAAAAAAAAAATCTGGATGTGGTAATGTCTTAGTCACTGCTCTATTGCTGTGACGAGACGCCATATCCAAGGCGGCTCTTGAAGAAGGCAGCATTTGATTGGGAGCTTGCTTTCAGTTTCAGAGGCTCAGTCTAGGTGAGGAAGCATGGTGGCTTGCAGTCAGGAGCTGGAGCAGTATCTGGGAGCATGAGAGAGATGGTACAGCAGTGACATACTTCCTCCAACAGGGCCACATCACCCAAGCCTTGTAATCCTTTCAGTGTCACTCCTTGGTGACCAAGCATTCAAATATATGAGCCTATGGTGGCCATTCTTATTCAAACCACCACATGTGACATGAGCTTGTAATACAGTGCAGGGAAGGTAGAGGACAAGACTAGCTGAACCAGTGAGCAATAGGTCTCCATAACAGACCCTGTCAAGGAAAAACAAGGTAATTGGGTATGGTGGTGCATGGCTTTAATCTTAGCACTCAGGCAGTGAAGACAGCAGAATTCAAAACCAGCTTGGTCTCTCTCTTCTCTCTCTCTCTCTCTCTCTCTCTCTCTCTCTCTCTCTCTCTCTCTGTCTTGCCTCTCTGACTACTCTTAGCCTATGAAAGAGGTAACCAAGACTAGTGCGCTGGTGAACTAAGACACACTTGAAAATGGATACATGTCTTCATTTACCCTCTAGCAACTCCAGGCTGGGAGACTCAGACACCATTGTCAGCATCATGGGTAGGTCATCCAATGTGAGATCTGCAGCCTCAAAGTCCCAGTTCTATGCTGGCCCTCCCGCTACCCAGCTACCGGCTAGACACAAGACAAATCACTCCACACTCAGTGAGCACTGTCTCTCCATCTGTCAAGTGGAATAGTGATATATTAAAACCTCGCAGGACTGTTCTAAATAGGATGATATGACATGCTCGGGACACACAGTGCTTGCCTAACACATGGAGGCCTTCGGCAACTTAAGCAGAAGCAACTGCATGTTTATGTTAGAGGTGGTTGTGTATTGTATTTAGAGTGTGTCCTATTTGCCCCACCAGGTCAACAATTGAGGTTGGGACTCTCACCTTCCTTCTCCAAAGAGTTTATCCATGAAGACCGCTCAGAGGGCTCTGATCCAAAATTTCCCTTCTTTAAAACAGTGTTGTTGTTTTTTATTTAAAATTTTAAATTTTTTTTTGTGTGTGTGTATGGTGTTTAGGGGTGCCCTCTTTACTCTCAGAAGCTAGAGAGAACATCAAATTCCCTGGAGCTGAAGTTGTAAGTGACCATGTGTGGGTGGTAGGAACTGAACTTGGGTCTTCCAGCTCCTGAAATATCTTTTTTTGTATTGTTTTTTGGTACAGAGTTGTTCTACAGAGCTCTGGCTACCCTGAAACTCACTATGCAGGCCAGGCTAGCTTTGAATTAACAGAGATCCACATGCCTCTGCCTCCCAGAGTGCTGGGATCAAAGGCGTGTGCTACCACATCCAGCAATTACAGACAGCTGTGAACTGCCATGTGGGTGCTGGGATTTGAACCCGGGTCCTTTGGAAGGACAGTTGTGGCAGGGTTAGTGAAGTTAGTGAAATTAATAGACAGTCAATTTAGCATCTAGAAGCATAGGGGTTTTGGATTAGCAAAAGCTTGGCATGAAAGGTATGGGCAGAGCCAATTATGGCCAGCCAACACTGAGACACTGTTGTAGGGGCATGTCTTGGAAAAGCTCTCTCAAAACCACTGCTGAAAACCACTTCGCCAATCATCATGACATGCGAAGAGATTTAAGTCAAGATCCACGCACTCTCATGCATCCTCTCTTTGCCCTGATCCATCAAAAGCCACGCTACCTTCTTTTTTTTTTTTTGGTTTTTCGAGACAGGGTTTCTCTGTGTATCCTTGGCTGTCCTGGACTCACTTTGTAGACCAGGCTGGCCTTGAACTCACAGTGATCCACCTGCCTCTGCCTCCCAAGTGCTGGGATTAAAGGCGTGCGCCACCACCGCCCGGCTCACGCTACCTTCTTATGCTCACCCTCAAGATAAGCCATTGGTAGAGCTGGACTGCTGCAATCCAATGCAAAACCTGCCACAGGCTTGCTACGGCAGAGTCCCTAGGAATCGTCTACCTTGGAGCTCCAGAGTGCCAGAAAGGTGAGCGAAACAACGGAATTGGAGGCAGTTTGGATAAGCTTTCAATCTTGAAATATCTGGGCCCTGAGACTGTGGAGGCAATTCTTGGCTGATTGAAAAGATCGCCCTACATCGGTGGTCGGAAAAGATTGATTTTATAAACTGGTCTTACAAACGGAAAAATAAGGCTCAACAGACTTTAAGATTGAAAGACCTGTTGGGACAGACAGAAATCAGGCCACCATACATGGACCTACACCAATAATATTAATATCCTTTTAAGAAACTTAAAATAGTGTTAAGTGTTTGTTCTTTATAGGTATTAGAGTGTGTTAGGTATTAAGATATTCTTAGATAGATTATAGATTTTAGAATTAAAGTTTAGGTTATAGGATTGAGGTATTTTGTAGGTTATTGATAAGTATTAATAAGTATAAGAGTGATAAATAAAACTATTCTATTACAGACAGTAGTCACTGCTCTTAACTGCTGAGCCATCTCTCCACCCCCCTCAGCATAGCTTTTTACTTAGAGGAGAAATTGTCTTGTCTTGTGTGCACTTCACATCCCTGTCCCCACCTAACACATATTCTGTCAAAGTTTTGTTTTTAAGATTTATTTACTTTTATTTTATGCATATGAGTGTTTTGCCAGCATGGGTATTTGTCCACTGTGAGCATATTGTGCCCAAGAAGGTCAGAAAAGGGTGTCAGATCCCCTAGAACTGGAATTATAGCTGGTAGCTGCCACATAGGTGTTGGGAATTGACCCTGGGTCGTCTGCAAGAGCAACCACTTCTCTTAAAACCCTGAGCTATCTCTCCAGCCCCTTCAAAAGATGTTTTGAAAGGTGCAGTTGTAAGTTCCACAACAGTGAAAGATTATGTTTATTCCATTGCGCCACCACAGTGTCTGGTACATGACAGGCATTCAGGAGACTCATGAATGAATACTGGCCAGAGGGGAGGGGTGGGCACAGGAACCTGGGAGGAAGGAGAACCTAAACACCTGACTAGAGTTTTCCAGTTGACAACAAAATAACCCTGGAAGAAAGAGAAGTCACCATAGCCAAGAGCCTTGCCAGCTGGCAGGTGAGCTGTGATCCCGCTAAGCCAGGACCTGCCAGTGAAAGCCAATTTGCCTTCTGGTGGCCACAGCGTCCCACTGTGCACAAGCCTCCGTGTGCCACTTTGCACCTCTGAGCCACATTGTTCTCTTTGTTCCTGTTCTTTCCTGGAATTGCAGATGTAACAAATAAAAAAGAGGTGTTGGTTATAACCTTCGATGCCAGTGGTTAATGAACACCTTTCAGGGTAGGCAGGCCTCACAATGTTGTCATGCAGTGAAATGCTTACTCAGTACTGAAGTTTGTATTTAATGGGGTATTTGGGTTTTGTTGTTATTGATGATGTTTCTTGGTTTGTTTTGTTTTCTGGCAGTTTTACCTGGGCAGGCAATGCCCAGTCCAGCTCATCCAATGGGAAGAGTTCCTGTCCTTCAAGACATATCCAAATATTACTGCTACTGTTTTCATGTGCACCCGGCCCCCAAGCCAGGTGTTGAAACCTAATTGCAGTGCAATGATGTTGAAGGGTGGGTGGGACCTTTAATAAGGAAGCAGGTCACGAAGGCTCTGTTTTTGTGAATATGGCATCGCTGCTGTCATGGATAAGAGAATGGCTTTGTTACAAAGTTGAAACCTCCCTCCTCTCTGCTCTGCTTCTCAGGTCCTGCCTTAACTTGGGTTGTTAGGGTTAAGGTTAGGGTTGGGGTTAGAAGCTAATGGTTAGAGAATTAGAGGTTAGGGTTGGGGATTGGGTTAGGGTTAAAGGATCTGAGGTGGGGATTAGGGTTATTGTCAGGATTAGGAACAAGGTTGCCTCTTCGATGAGCTAACACAGCCAGGATGGACTTCCCTGCTCCCAGATGTGAGCCAAAAGAATGTCTGTCTGTCCTTTCTTCCTCCCTTCTCTCCTTCTCCTCCCAGTCATCTTTCTCTCAACAGTCCCATATAGTCCAGCCTGGCCTGAAACTCAGTCTGTAGTTATTCGATGTTAAACCTCTGATCTGCCTGTCTCTACCTCCTAATAGCACAGAGGTTGCAGCTGTATACCGCCATGCCCCATTTTAGGTGGTTGTGGGAATGGAGCCCAGGACTTGTTCATACTATGCAAGTCTTCTATCAACTGGGCTGTATTTCTATCCTCAGATGTTAGTTCTGTGTCAGCAACTCCGCCTCTGGAATTCTTCTATAGCAGGACAGAAGAGAAGCCTTTCCAGAAACTTTCTCTAAGACCTTCTCTGCCCAGACCTATATCACTGTGAACCTGGGACCCACCCAACACCAAGTCACCGCTGAGGCTGGTCATCTCTCTCCAGTGTCCCACAGGGGGCCCTGGTGTTCCTGCACCTTCAGGTGCTCAGGTTTTGACAATCAAATACTCTCAATGGAGAAACAAAAAAAGGACAGCCTTAGGTAAAGTTTCTATTACTGTGATAAAACACTGACCAAAAATAACATGGCCGGGAAAGGCTTCATTGCAACTTAAAACTCTCAGGCCACACTCCAGGAACTCAAGCAGGACCTGGGAGACCAGAACTGAAGCAAAGGCCGTGGAGGAATGCTGCTTACTGGCTTGCTCAGCCTGCTTCCCCCTCCCCCCCCTTTTATGTTTGTTTATTACTTCAAGTTACATCTCCATCACAGCCCCCTCCCTCCACCCTTCTCCATCCCAACCTCCCACCCTTTACCCCCTCTCCCAGGTATCCTACTCAGCTAGCTTTTTATAGCACCCAGGATCACCCCCACAGAGGCAGCATGGCCTGCAGAGAGCCGGGCCCTCACACATCAATTAAGAAAATGTCCCACAGGCTTGCCTAAAAGCCAATCTTGTGGGGCATTTTCCGGGTTGAGATTCCCTCTCCCAAAATGTCTTTGGCATAAAAGTAGTCAGCACAAGGACAAGGACATATATCTGTAAAGATTTTGTCTTGAGGGAATTTGAGCCGACAGGGCATCTGAAAGCTAGGGCAGCAGGCTGTCTTCATCTTGACACTCACGTGGCTCTCTAGGGGCTGACCCCTTCAAGTCTGGCGCACTGGCCCTTCCTTGGCAGTGGGTGGCATTCCTCGGATGTGTTCTGACAGATAGGCAGGGCTGCAGCCACCCTCCTCACCCCAACATGAATCATCACCTCAGAAGGAGAGCAAGGCCACGGTATCAGCTCTGTGGGGCCAGGGGCGGGGAAGCTGCTGTCTTATCTCCCCAGCCCGGCTGCTCATCCCATTAACAACAAATGGCCAAGAAGCCAACTTGTAACCAAGTCACCTTCCCTTGGCCAGCTCCTTCTGGGACAAATTCCAGCCAGACAGGGTCCTCTTGCTCAGTGCCTGGGCAGTGTGGCTGAGACTGTCTTCCTCATACCACAGAGGCCTTCAGAGATAGAAGTCTCCAGAAGGCCCAGGCAGGGAACTGCCTGCTAAGCCCTCAGCACACCCAGGTTGAGGATTCAGTGGAAGGCCCTTCTAGGACAGACGCCTCAGCGGGGGGGTGAGGGTCCTCCAACTTCAGGGATCGCCCGGATTGGACCCAGAGAAGGAGGCTAAGCGGAAGGCAGTCAGGAGAGAGTGGGAATGATCTTGCTGCCCAAGTGCCAAGAGAACCCTCATAAAAGACTGTGGGGGTGACTAGTCTGGCTGGAGGGGGAGCAGAGGAGGTCTAAAGGTGGGATAGGATGACTCCATGATGTAATTACATGCCTAACTTCCCCTGCAGTGCCAAGGCCTCAAGGCTTCGCTGCTGGAGCTGCTATAATTAGTGTAGATGATAATAATAATAATTCCTAGATAACGTGTTTCCACTCGAGCAGAGCTGCTGAGAGGGTGGGAAGAGAGAAAGAAACATGCTTCCTCCAGAGAGGCTTGCCAGATTCCCAGATTGTATTCCAGGGCCCAGATCTGCCCGACTGCTCATGTTGTTTTCCTCACCCCAACCAAAGAGACTCTGGGGGGTCAGCAAGAGAAGTGACTCAGCCATGGGTGGTCTGCACTGTATCTAAGTGCTCTGAGGTCCAGGATGGGCCCCGTGAGGAAAACATACTAGAAGCAAGCCCTCCTCGCTCTCTCTGTTCCTCCTTGGGGTGAGAGTGGGCTACTCCCACATATTGTCTGCAGCTCCAAATCAGAACGAGGAACTCTTGCTGCTGAACCTGACCTGAGTCTCACCCTCCACAGCCCTATTCCCAGCCTGACTGGGAGCCTAGAAGAGAAGCGGAAGTGACAAGGAGTGGATCAGGAGGATTGTCACCAGGAGGATCATCGGGAGAGGGCAGAGGAAGATGAGGCTCAGGACATGAGGTGGTGACATTAGCAATGGCAGCTCTCACACTGAGTGCACACCACCCTCCCCAGGCCTGGAGTCTGCCCCTTCAGAGCCATTATGCCCAACAACAATCCTAGAAGTCCTTCCATGAGACCCACTTTAGTGATGGGGAAACTGAGGCTCAGGAGAGTGGATAACTTGCCACAATGGGCAGAGTCCTGGGGTGACCAGCTGAGTCCACCCTTGGGGGCACAGCAGAACTCTGCCCTGGATCTCTGTGGTCAGGTCAAGGGTCTCTTAAAGCTCGTGGATGCTGCACACTCCGGGTGGAGAGGGGAGGGGTACCACTGGCCGTAGAAGGAGTCACGGCACCCTGCGGCACCATGGCTGTCAGACTTCCCACCTTCTAGTCCTGTGAAATGACCAGTGCATCTGGTAAGAGGCAGTCCCTAAGGAACGTGGGGAAGGGTCCTCCTGTCACACCGAGCTCAAGGCATTCCCCTGCCTTGCCTCACTTTCCTCTTTTTAAAATGAGAATGTTTTAGCCGGGCAGTGGTGGCGCACGCCTTTAATTCCAGCACTTGGGAGGCAGAGGCAGGCGGATCTTTGTGAGTTCGAGGCCAGCCTGGTCTACAAAGTGAGTCCAGGACAGCCAAGGATACACAGAGAAACTCTGTCTCGAAAAACCAAAAAAAAAAAAAAAAAAAAAAAAAGAGAATGTTTTTCCAATACCTCTGATCCCTTCACCTTTTACCTCCCCAACCCCAGGAGTTGGGGCGGGAGAGGACACGGAAGCCTTTCCTCAGGCTCCTCTACTGAGAGATTCTGACATGCGGCCTACTGCCAGAGAGCAGGAGCAGCAGGCTCCAGACCCCATGATCATTACCGAGCTTCTTAGAGAGTCCACCACAGAAACACATGGAGGTGCTTGGAGAGCTGCTCTGAGACCACACCCGCTCCAAGGGCCTCTCAGCTTTGGTAGGAGAGCCACTGCCAAGCCACATATCCAAGCCCTGTGTACCTACTTCCAAGACTCGGAAATATGTCCGTTAGCTGCTCTGTCTGCTGCCAGTCTTGGGGGTGCCAAGGCTTGTCAGGGGCTGATTCCACCAGGCTGGAGAGCAAGGCTGCAGAGACAAGAGTTGGGAACCAAAGCTGGAGGAGGATCAAGAGTCCTTCCCACAGTCTCAGGGCAAAGCTGCCAGGGCCTCCTGCCTCAGCACTGGACAGCAGGTAGTAGAGCAAGCCACCCAACAGCCCCTTCCTCAGCAAGCTGAACCTGTATGTCTCTATGTGCCTTTGCACCTTCCTAGCTCCCTTGCTGCAACCTGTGTGGGAGTCTGCCAACGGATGGAAGGGGGCCTGGGAGTCAAGGTCAAGGTTGGACCGGGCTGAGAATAACCTCAGCAGACCACACGGTGGCCCAGCCTGTAGGCATAAGGCAGGAAGCTCACTAGGGGCTGAACTGACAAC
The DNA here is from genome assembly GCA_907164525.1 of Lophiomys imhausi. NCBI lineage: Eukaryota > Metazoa > Chordata > Mammalia > Rodentia > Muridae > Lophiomys > Lophiomys imhausi. The sequence continues at coordinate 13,830,152 of CAJQZJ010004750.1, read as the reverse complement.
CTTCCTTCCCTCAACAACTCCAAGATTCCAACGAGGCTCTCCTGCAAGGATAAGAGCAATAGCCAAGTGCCTTGTACCAGTCTGGGTGCCGGCACACCCTGTGCGGTGCGCCATACTATCTGAGGTTAGACACCCCTGACCTTCAGGGAGTAAAGGTGCTTGGCCATGTAGCACTCAGTAGTGGTGGCTCCATAGTATTGGGTTCCAGGGCCCCTGGCTGAAGCCAGTCTGGTCCTGCTGGCTTGCAGCTGCCTCAGCCTTTCGACTCATGAAGCTAAGGCCTCCAGCTGTCTGTCTGGAGTGATCTTTCGTAAGCAGCCTGGCCTGCACCAGGTCCCAGTTCTGTCATCTGCCAATGGGGATGACACTAGTTTGCCCATAAAGCACCCTTTGGTGTCTCATATTCAAAAGGCAGCTACTGAGAATTAACTAACATGGCCACCACTGTTCTCCCCTGTTCTCTCTCTCTCCACCATGTGAGTTGCAGAGATGGATTGAGGTCATCAGGGTTGGTGGCAAGTAGCAAGCACCTCCCCGACCCATCTCCATGCCTATGAAGAGGTTTGGTTTTTTGTTTGTTTGTTTTGTTTGTTTTTTGAGAGAGGGTTTCTCTGTGTAGCCCTGGCTGTCCTTAAACTCACCACCACTGGCCCTATAGAGAGTTTTTAAAGATAAAATTGAGCCAGGCGTGGTGGCACACATCTTTAATCCCAGCACTCGGGAGGCAGAGACAACGGATCTCTGTGAGTTCAAGGCCAGCCTGGTCTACAAAGCGAGTCCAGGACAGCCAGGGATTCACAGAGAAACCCTGCCTCAAAAAAAAAAAAAAAAAAAAAAGATAAAATTGAGGAAGATTACATCAGATATCTTGAAGCAATAACTGTGGTCACAGGGATTAATAACAGGAGAGATGTCAGTCAAGGTCGGAAAGTCTTGCTGAATGAGCATCCTGGTGCGGCTGCATGCGAGGGGTCACTGCAGCCTCTGTGCAAGGTCACAGTTGGTCTGAGACTTTTGTGACAGAAGCGATCACATTGGAGCAGTCTCCTCATGATCTCAAGGCTCCACTTTGTGTCCTTCGGTTTTGGTCAGGATTAGCACCATGACTCCATTCCGACAATTGGCTTCAACCCATTCCACAGGTGAAGAAGCAGAGGCCTAGGGACCATTAGAGTTTTCCAGGGCAACTCAGCTGGGAAATATCCCAGGGCTACGATTCAGCTTGTGACTTTTTTCTCTTTCTTTTCCTTTTCTTTGATTTTCTTCTTTCCTTTTTTCTCTCGGTGTGTCTGTGTGTAGGGGACAGAGGTCAGCCTTGGGCCCTCACTCAGAAGCCACCCTTCTCATCTTTTGAGACATGGTTTCTCGGCCTCTCCAGCCCTGGAATTACAAGCATTTGCCTCCATGCTATGTAAGTAGATCAAACTCAGGTCCTGTTTACATGCAGGTGCTGGGAATTGAACTCTGGAAGAGCAGCAGCCAGTGCTCTTAACCACCGAGTCATCTTTACAGTGTCACAGCTTGGTTCTCTCTCTCTTTTTTTTTCTAAATAACCACACAGAATTTACATAAGAAATGTAGCAGAAACCCAAATTTCCCTTTCAATGAGTCGTTAAAGGTCGGAATTGGTGCTGTCTGACAAAGAAAGGGGGTTTTGTGATCTGACCCCTGATCTGTTTCCCCATCAGTCCCTGTACTAGTCACTGCTGAGCACTGGGCAGAAGAAGCCACTCACATATTTGTCGTTACGAAATCTCCTTCAACACGTTTGACATTTTTTTTCATCAGCAAAATATGTCGTTTCTTCTGCTTCTTCTTTTCATGTGGTCCTCCTCAGTTTTTGTTTTCCTGGCAGTTTCAAAACTAGACAGCTTCCTGGGAAATACATTTGATAGCAGACTCACAGTTACACGAAACCTAAAGCTCTATTTGACAGACAAGGAGGAACTCCGTGACAGGTTCCCCAGACCTGTCAGCCGAAGGAAGTGTCCTGACCCTTCAGGTTCAGCTCAGGCCCTGGGTCAGCTTTGTTCTGGAGTTAATACTGGGTAGCTGTTAAGGACCAAACCAAAGGCCTTGTGCATGCTAGGCACTGAGCCATATCCCCAACTAGGATATAGATAGATGATAGACAGACAGACAGACACAGATATATATGGTATGTTGTATGTTTTATATATATATATTAGTTTTTGTTCAGAGACAGTCTCATGTGCCCCAGGTTGACCTCAAATTCACTATGTAGCCAAGGATAGCTCTAAATGCCTGATCTTCCTGCTTCTATCTCTGGACTGGAATTAGAAGCATGTGCCACCACCCCAGTTTTTGTTTGTTTTATTTTCTGAGACAAGACCTCACTATGTAGCTCCTGCCTCTGCCTTCCTGTACCACTTTGCCCACCCAAGATCAATCTCTGAATAACAAAGAGAGAAAATAATGATATTTACTTGTGGATAAACAGAGAACATGGCTATTTGGAACTTGCACACAGAACTCATGGATGTCTTCAGAGGGGACAAGGTTAGAGGTGAGAGCGCACTGAAGTTACGAAACTTATTCTGAAAAAATAATCCTTAGCTTCAAAGATGAACACCACAATGTCCAAGAACCTGTGACAAAGGTGGCAGCAGTCCACCGTGGACAGCGGTCGGACAGACATCCTCAGGCAGATGTCTCTGCCAGATTGCACTGCTGACCGTCTTCAGTGATAGTTCTTCTTATCAAGCATGCGTCCTGGAGGCTCACTTCTTCACGCCTTCTGGCCTTATTCTTTCATGTGTGTATTTTCTTAGGACTCAACACAAGCAACTTCATTTTGTTTCTGGTAACTACCACAGTGCACATGATGGAATAGTGTCTGCTCTTTTTGTTTACCATTTATCTGTGTGTGTGTGTGTGTGTATGTGTGTGTATGTGTGTGTATGTGTGTGTATGTGTGTGTATGTGTGTATGTGTGTGT
>CAJQZJ010004750.1:13810880-13827183 GCA_907164525.1 Lophiomys imhausi | reverse complement strand
TGTGTGTATGTGTGTATGTGTGTGTATGTGTGTGTATGTGTGTGTGTGTTTGCATATGTCATATAACAGAATATTTTTATTTATCAACACCCATATTTATTAATACTTTAAAAAGCATCTATAAAATACTTAAATACTATAACCTAAAACAGAAAATCTAAAATCCATAATCTAACTAAGAATACCTTAATACCTAAAAAAAAAATAGCCTAATCCCAGGATGCAGTATCCACTCAAGTAACCCCCTGTGTGCACTGTACGAGTGCTCACCTACTGATGAGCTGAATTATGGGAAGAAGCAAGGGTGTGGTCCCATGAAGATGACTCCTCCTAGGCACAAAAGAGAAGAATAGGACAGCCGCCACTAACTTCTAGCGACATCGGAACCGTGTATCAGATTTTAATTACAAAGTAGCCACGCTGTATACCAGTGATAGAAGTTAGCCACATGTACACTACATGTTTTTCTAATAAAGCCATTTCTTACCTGAAAAAAATAGTCTAATACCTATATAAAAACATTTAACACTATTTTAAGTTTTTGAAAAGGATATTAATATTCTTCATATAGGTCCATACAGAATGGCTTGGTTTACGGCAGTCCCAACAGGTAATATCTTTTAAGCTTAAAGTCCATTGAGCCTTATTTTGCCAGATTGTAAGGCCAGTTTATTTCCACCACCAAGTTGTGGCCAGTTTATAAAGTCAGTCTGTTCCAACTGCCAACTGAGGGTGGCTTTTCCAGTCAGCTAAGACTCTCTTTGACCCAGAAGTCTCAAGGCCGAAAGTTTATCCAAACAGCTTTACAGCTCTGCTTGTTTCACACACTTTTCTGGTGCTCTGGGGCCTCGAGGCAGACGCCTTTAAAGGACTCTCCCTCAGCAGGTTTATGCTACGCCTTTGCCTTGGGCTATAGCAGTCTAAATTCTGTTAATGGCATTGCGTGCTCTTCTTCAGTGTGGATTCTCAGTGGGTGAGAGCAGGAGAGAGAGAGAGAGAGAGAGAGAGAGAGAGAGAGAGAGAGAGAGAGCACGCATGGATCTCTGGCTTATAAATGGTCTCTTCTCATGATCCTCAGCAGCATCCAAAGTCTCAAAATCTCCCAGCATTCCTGTTGCTTCTCATGGCAAATGACATCATCTGCGTAGCTTGTGAGGTTTCTTAGCAACAGGGCGTATCATCCAGCCACAACTGGCTCCATCCATATCAACAAGTAAAGTGGCGTCAAGCTCCTCCCTATGTGCTCCCAGATGCTAATCTGAACTGTCTATTAATTTCACTAAAAAAGGCCTAACTTCTACGACATGATGTGTGGGTCTATGTGTGTAAGTGTGTTTTCTCATTATAATGTGGTGTGCGTGTGTGTGTACATATGTGTGTGTGTGTGAGGGTTATGCATGCACATATGCCTGTCATAACACAACTATGGAAGTCAGAGGACCACATGCAGAAAACAGATATCTTCCACCATGTGGTACAGAGATTGAATTTAGGTCTTCAGGCTTGGAAGCAGGCGTCTTTACCTGGTGAACCATCTTGATGGCTTGAATGTTATTGCCCCTTAGGTGGAAGGGAATTCTAATACATGCTGAATACTGAGGACCTTACATTGTGTGGAAAAAAAAAAAAAAAACAGTCACCAAAAGCCAAAAACCATCTGAACTCACCATTGTGGGTGCTCCAAAGTCAAGTTCACAGAGATGGGAATGAGGTGGAGTTTGTCAGGAGTTGGCTGGCAGAGCTTCAGTTTGGGAAGGTGACTAAAGTCTGTGGTCACATGACATCATGAGTTACTTCGTGTCACTGAACTCAGTCAAAGCAAAACTAGGTTGGTCAGGCATACCAGTTCCAGCACAGGGCACCCAGAGGATCAGAGGTTCAAAGTCATCCTGAGCTGCAAGTCCAGATCACTGGTCTATTTTTTTTTTTAATGGTTGCTGGTGCAGTTCTGGTGAAGATTGACCCCAGGGGCAACACTCTTAGGAGATGCCAAAACCTTTACAAGTTGTAGTCTAGCCTGGGCTATGTGAGACACTGTCTCAAAAACCACAAAAGAAAAAAATAAGCTGGGCACACACCTTTAATCTCAGCACTCAGGAGGCAGAGGCAGGTGGAGCTCTGTGAGTTCAAACCCAGCCTAATCAAACAGTGACAGTTCTAGGACATCTAGCGCTGCCTTGTGAGACCCTGACTCAGAAGGAAAAAAGATAAATTGCATGTATATGTATATATGTATGTGTATATTGTATATGTATGTATGTGTATACATGTATAGGCATGTATGCATGTGTATGTATAGATATGTAATGTTTGTGTATGTATATATGTATATGTATAGGTATGTATATACATATATGTGTACATATAGGTATAGGCATGTACATGTATATATATATGTATAGGTATAGGTATGTGTGTGTATGTATATGTGTAGGTATGTTTGTGTATGTTTATATGTATACTATACTCCACACAATTTTAATGACTACAGTGGCTCCAAGGTTCCTATCACTTCCCTCTAAGAGAAAAGGATGCTCATTGACAAGAAAGAATGAATGCCACTTTCCAGGTAGGAGATGGTGGTACAGGCCTTGATCCCAGTGCTCGAGAGGCAGGAAGCTCAGAAGTTCTAGGCCAGCCTGGGCTACATAGAGAAGAACCTTTCAAAATAGAAAACAAAACAAAAGAATGCTGTTTTACCAAAAGCTGGAACCAAGGACCAGATCCACTCTCTCACGGGGCCACATGCTCTCACTCCAGAATCATCCCCGTGACCACAGCAAACCTTTCTTCTTCCTACGTTGATTTATTTCAGGTATTTGTTATGGCGATGGAAACCTGCCTGATACAGTTACTTTCACTGTGACTAAGTGGTGGAGAAGAGACCATATGACACGCAAAACTTAAACTATTTACTCACTGGTCTTTTACAGGGAAAGTTTGCTGACCCACAGCCTCCAGCGCTGGGGCCTCGATTATGACAGCTACCTTCCTTTAGGTGACATAGTACACAGCTAGCACTGTACACTACGAGTCACACTGACTTATTGTCAGTTCAGATGGTAGACTGCTCATCCCAGAAAAAGCCACACTGTGTACCCCACTCCAGGGGATTTAGGTGGGTAAACCAGGCAGCCTGTGGAAATATCTTCAATAGGAAACAGTGTACTAGAGGCTGGTGTCTGTCTTTCTCCTCCAAGGCAGAGGACAAATCTCCAAATGACAACTTTAAAAAAAACAGAACCAAAAGATGTGCAGCACAAAAAACTAGCTGGCGTCCTGGTTAGCTTTCTGTAAGCTTGACACAAGCTAGAGCTACATAGAGAGAGGCACTTCAGTTGAAAAAATTGCCCCCATCATATTGGGGCATTTACTTGATTTCTGGTTGGTGTGGGAGGGTCCAGCCCACTGTGGGCCTGGGTGGTAGTCCAAGGCAGAAGTCATCAAGCTCATTGCATAGACCCCCAACCTTTCCTAGACGTATACTGGCTGAATCAAATGACACTATTCCTCTATTGTTGAAGATCAGCTTTGACACTGCAGGGTGAACTGAGGCAGGATGTAGAGTTGGTGGCAGCTGGGCACTGATGGCACCCAATGTTTGGCCTTAGCTGATAGCAGCAGGCAATTAAAACAAGAAAAGGGGAGGGAGAAACTAGTGCTGATGGCACCTGGCACAGGATGCCACTGGTGGTAGCTGGACAGTAAAGAAAGAAAAGGGCCGGGCGGTGGTGGCGCATGCCTTTAATCCCAGCACTTGGGAGGCAGAGGCAGGCGGATCTTTGTGAGTTCGAGGCCAGCCTGGTCTACAAAGTGAGTCCAGGACAGCCAAGGATACACAGAGAAACCCTGTCTCGAAAAACCAAAAAAAAAAAAAAAAAGAAAGAAAAGGAGAAAAATCATGCATACACACATAGTCAGTGGATGAAGCAAAGCAGGATCCAACATAGTCACACATACTTATAGACAGACAGATATATACGCATTTTTATGAATGGAGCAAAACTCCAATGAACTTTATATATATACATCTATACACATAGTTGGTAGATAGAGCAAAGTTCTAATGAGCAAGCTCTAACTATTTTACATATATACATGTACACATATACACATCAAATGCATATGTACACATATACACATATATGCATCATATATGCATATATGCACATATATACATATACACATATACACACCTGTTGGATGTAACAAACTCCAAAGAGCTCAAACAAACTTAATTTTTGTCCTTAGCTTTTATACCTCCTAGGACAAAGTTCTCTACAAAAGAAGAAAAATTCAGAAATAGGTAAAATCATTATACAAGAAGAAGTTACAGCAGGATTATTGATTACATGTTTTTCTATTAAAACTTGTACCTAACTAGACATTTTTTAATCTATCTTTTATTCCACAAACTCATTGTAACTTCAAAACAGTGGTTTTATCTTTCTCTTATTCCATATGTTCATTATAAGTTCAAAGCAACAGTTTTTTTAATAATTTATTTTTTATTTCTTCAAGTTACATCTCAATCACAATCCCCTCCCTACTCCCCCCTCCCGTTCCCCCCTTCCCCCCCCCCCCCCCCCCACCCCCCCTCCTCTTCCCCTCTTTTTTTTTTTTTTTTTTAGTTTAAGGTATTTCTTTTTCCCCCCAACAGCTCTCCCTTTCAGTCCAAAAAATGGTTCTTTTTCTTATAACTATAAATACAAAACAACAGAAATAAATAGGCCACAATTATAAGAGTTATATGGCTTTGCGTACATTCCCAGTGTCCAGTCCATATGTATTTGGCACCTGACTTTAACATTCTACTATCTAACCATCTCCATGTGTTTAAAGTTCTATATCTAACTCAGCTTTCATACTAACTTGCCTCATAATTTTAAAAATATCTTCTTAGATCCAGAACGCCCTCTTGATTCCTAAACAACTCAAAATTTAACTATGAGACTCTAGCTATCTATTCTTCAACAACCTCAGAGACCTGAGAGGGATAAATATATCTGATTATATAGGAAGTGCAGGGCCTGCAGCTTCCAAAACTAAAAAATGACATACCAGTGGCTGCCTGGACAGTTCCCATTTTCTCTCCATACATTACAGCATCAATCTTCAGCCATTTGGCCCTGTTTCTCTGACAGACATTGATTGTAGAGCAGGAATTATGAAGGACTTACCTACCCTGTCTTGGCAGAGCTAGGCTGTCAACTTATCTGCTTCCAAGTTTTGTCCTTTTTGGACAGAAGTCTGTCTACAGTTGAAGCAAGTGGTTTCTCTTGCCAAGAGAACGGCTTACCACCAATTCAATCATCTCCCACTGGAGATTCTTCGATGCTCATCTTCTACTTGGAGTAGAATAGGGGGTGCTGTCAGGAGCTGACATGTCTCGATATCAAAAAATCTTAAGAAAACATCTTTGAATGCCATATTCGCAACAGTTTTTTTATGTCATAGATTAACAAGGCTTTTACCAAGAAACAGGTCATATATCTTATGTCTTATTTTTGAAGTCTTTTATAGCTAATTATCTATTCTCTGTTTTTATATTCATATTAGGATCACCCACTTCTTGCTCATGACCTTACTTATCATGGTGCACCCCAAGACCTGTGACCTCATCCCTGGATTTAACCTAGAATTAATGTTTTCCCTTGATCATTAATGTGCTTCAAGCCTATTTTTCTTTCTAATGCAATATATACACTTGTAACACAAAAAAGCTCACTGAACCCCCTTTTCTAGCCTATGCAGCCTTTACTCTTTTGCAGGAGGAAGCACATTCTATTTTTCATTTTGTTTTTGTTTTTAGAGACAGTGGTTTCTCTGTGTATCCCTTGCTGTCCTGGACTCACTTGTAGACCAGGCTGGCCTTGAACTCACAGAGATCCACCACCTGCCTCTGCCTCCTGAGTGCTGGGATTAAAGGTGTGTGCCACCATGCGCGTCACACATTCTATTTTTTATTCTAACTTTAAACTATCAACTGTCTTACTTTTTTAACTTCTTAAAATTACTTGAATCAAATCAGGAATTCTATAAAATCATTATCAGGAACAATTTATGTAAACAACATTATTTCATGAAAATACATCTTCATCTTGATCTGCAGGAAATATGTCCAACAGAGTGGGCTAAAATACTCAGGAAGTGGGCTAACACCAAACTAACTATAGGCAGTGAGAGTCTCCCCATGCAGAATCACAGCCTGACAGATATATGAGGAATATAACAATTACAAACGTGAGAAGGCACATCAGCAGCAAGAAGCAATCCTGGTACGGAGCCCCTGGGGGCCATGCGTGTCCAGGAAGCTTACCTGCCCATGGAAGCTCCTCTTGTATGGTGTCCACCGCTCTATTAGGCTTTTAGAATTTCATCCAAAATAGTTTTCCAAAAGTTAACACAATCCGAACTTTTACTAAGAATTTAATAATCTTTTAAACCAACTTTACCATTAAAATTTGAGTACCACAGGAAGGGTTTTTTGTTGTTTAATTCCATTTGTATAATCATTGTACATGCTACTATATTACATAGGGACCTTTTCATACAAGTTTATATTGTACATTTGGTATATCTTCTCTTTACCCTGTACCCTCTCCTTTCTCACTCTTTCCACTAGTGCCTTAGCCATGATGAAAATAAGACTAAAAATAGATCTTCCATATGACCCAGACATACCGTTCCTGGATATTTATCCCAAGGACACTAAGCCGAAACGTCACAGAGACACTTCTTGCCCGTCAGTGTTTCCTGCAGTGCTATTCACAATGGCTGAGTTATGGGGCCAACCATAACCAGACAGAGGGATGTGAAAGGGCAACATTGTACATACACATTGAGGTTCTTTTTCTCAGACCTAAAGAAGAATGAAGTTCTGTTATTCACAGGAAAATGGATGCGACTGGAGATCATCATATTAAATGAACTAAGTCTCATTATGTTTTCTTTTCTACATGGCTCCTAGGTTTTAGATAGATGCATGAGTCGTGTGTGCATATGACATGGAAATAGAAACGAACTCTCTGGGGGACAAAGGAGACTTTATTTGTTTGTTAGTTTGTTTATTATTTTCTGAGATAGCCTCACTGTGTAGCCCTGGCTGTCCTGGAACTCACTATACAGACTAGGCTGGCCTCTAACTCACAGAGATCCACCTGCCTCTGCCTCCTGAGTAAAGTGCAGCACTACATCCAGTTGGAAGGACACACTTTTTAATCTCAGGCTGGTTTCTGCCTCCACTGACACTCACCATGGTTGACAAGGAAGCCTGAAACACAAAACACAGAAGCAGAGGCCTGCTCAATTGTTCTTGGGGTCTTCTTGCAAGCAGGGTCCTTTACATTGTAAAGCTTACAAGGTCTTTTGGAGACATTGACTCCTTGGTTAGATTCTGACCTGTTTGTTGGTTAGATAAGAATTGTTGACCCCATGAGTCTGTGAGTCTCAGAAAGGAATTGCTCAGGCATGATAAAAACTTGAAGGGCCTCAGTGGACATCAGTTAAAAGGGCAGGATTCTGAGCCAGATCCAACTGACCAACCCTCCATGTCCACAAAGAGACAGACAGACATCAGGGATCAGCTCCACAGATCTGAATCTCAGCCTCACCATTGCTATGTGACGTGAGGTCACTTTTCTGTGCTGCAAACTCAAATACCCCTGTCCAAGGGCTGTGTGAGCTCTTGCTTAGCAGATGTAGCTCTGTCCTCCAGACCTCTCTTTCCCTGATCCCTACAAGGTGTGAAGGACAGATAAAATAACTTGAGCATGTGAGTGCTGTCAGGTCTTTAGAAAGGCGAGCCTGCCACAGCAGGTCTCAGGCTGTGGGACCCCAGTGTGGCTCAGAACTGAGCCTGGAGGCCCCAGTATGGGGAGGGAGCCCAGGGAAGGAGGCTGAGAAGGGAAGGAGATGACTGTCTGTGGCTTCCTTTGGCCAGAAGTAACCGACAGGCGAGTGGGGGTAGCTGGTGTGCTTTAAAAAGTAGTTTCAGGAAGGCTGCAGAGAAAAGCTTATTTTACCTACCATAGATGCTCATTTCCGTATTCTGAATGTGTGCACGGACTTTTACAGTTTGAAGCCTTTGATAGGTTTGATTTTGCCCTCACAAGAATACATACACACATCATACATACATACATACATACATACATACATACATACATACACACATACATATGTACATATTTTGTTTTAGTCAACCCCTAATGTCGTCTCTATCCACTTCTGTCTTCCTCTTGCAGGTTTTTCTTTATCCCCCAAATAATCTCTCCTGCTTTCAAGTCCCACATATTCAAAAACGTTAAATCTTTCTTGCCTCTTGATTTTGCCTCAGCCTCGGCCTCACCTCCCCAGAGAGGGCTAGGCTGGGTCAGACCTAGGCCCTGACCCCTGGACACCTTGCATTTTACAGTTATAAACTCACCACACACCTACTTTTTCCATCTGCTCAGTGAAGTAGTATCTTTGCTGAATGTCATTCAAGGAATCATGTTTATGTGTCTTCCCAGCTGACGGAGTCAGGGTCAGGTCTCGACACCACAGCACTCTGGTCACACCTATTCCATGACGCTTCTCCACCCAGTGAATACCGCTGTATCATCAGTGAACGGTCATGCCTCAAATGATCAGGAATCAAAAGGTTGATAATGGTGTTCTTTCAGTTCAAATGACCTGACTCAACTCTGTGAAGTGGACTGTCTTTTTTAAATAAAGAAATGGTTTTTAAAATTATGTGTATGTTTGTGTCTAAGTGAATACCACGTGTGTGTGTGTGTGTGTGCATTCCCCTGGAACTGGAGCTACAGGCAGCCTTGAGCCACCCAATGGTAGGAAAGGAACCCTGGTCCTCTGCAAGAGTAATCAGTGTTAGCATTTGGCCTGCACAGATGGGAAGGCATCCTGAGACTCGTGAGCCCAGGAACCACACAGCTCTTTTAGGTGGGACCATGTCCCAGTGAAAGGGCATTCTGAGGCACAAGAGCCCAGGAACCACACAGCTCTGAGAGGAGGCTTCCTCAGCAGAGACCTTGCAGCTCATAGGGGAGGGTTTCCTCATCCCCAGGTGAGCTGAGGAGCCTGTACCCTGCTCCTTCTCCAGCAGTTGCAGGTCATAGGGGAACATTTCCTATTGGGGCCAGAGCCAGGCTCCTTCTTTACTTCTTCTCCATTGCTTCTTGGCTTCTTTACTTTTTCCCGATGAAAGAGTCTCAGCAGGCAGCAAATCTCATGAGAGAGATTTATTGGAGGGTCTGGGGTGAGGAGGGACGGATCTAGGGTGTGGCTGCCCCTGCTCCCAGGAGAGGACAGACAGCAGGAAACTGAAGAAAGTACGGGACTTATATAGGGTTTCTTGTGGGGTGGAGCCTTTTAGGGCAGGGATTTCCAGAGTGAGGATTGGCGGACTTTCAGGTCCTGGGCTTGGAGAGCTCAGGGATTGGTAGGTTTCCCTGTGCTGGGATTGGCTCTTTTGTTCTCCTGCCTCAGCCTCCTGAGTGCTGGGATTACAGAGATGTGTCATGTATGGACGCCTGGTTTACATTGTGCTGTGAAGTTCTGTGTATTTTTGTTTTGTTTTTGTTGTTGTTGGTTTTTGTTTTGGTTTCTTGAGACAAGGTTTCTCTGTGTAACAGAGCCCTAGAGGCCTTGGACTCACTCTGTAGACCAGGCTGACCTTGAACTCACAGAGATCTGCCTTGCCTCTGCCTCCGGAGTGCTGGGATCAAAGGCATGAGCCACCATGCCTGGACAGTTCTGTGTATGTTAAGCAACCACTCTATTGACTGAACTGAGCCCCATAAGTGCTAGTCTTAAACACGGACTTCTAAATCCACCTGAATTCCTAGTTGCTGTCTGAGGGAATCAGGGATTTAGCTGGGGAGTGGGTATGAGAATGCAGTCCTAATCTACACATTTTGTAATTTCATACTTGCAGTTTTCATGACTTCCACCCCATTTTACAAAGGAAAGTCAGCCTAGGGAAAGCAGGTGTGGGCTCCATGAGCCTGTGTTGGAGGCAGAAGGGGGGAAGTCACATGCTGCCCTGCCCATGTCCTATTAGAAGAGGGCTATGACCATGTTCCTCAAGAAGACTGACCCCAGAGAAGTGCAGAGACCTGGGAACTTGGATGATGGGGCCAGCGGCCCGAGAAGTGGCCTGAGGTTTCGGGTGACAGATCCACAGCAGTGGTCCCATAATGACAGGACTGGGGCCAGGAGCCCAACTCTGAGACAGATGTGACTGTGAGTCTACCTCCAGCTGTAAATCTCCCAGCTGGGTACTGGTTGAGTCCAAGCCTGTCTCCATGACTACAGAGTAGAGGAACCCCAGCCTCTGTGGGGAAGAAGACGGCTGTCCTCAGCTCAAAGTACACTGGCTGCCCTGTGTCTTCCTTGTCTCTTTCCACCTGGGAGGCTGTCCCCACATGCTCCGTCATAAACCAAGGTGGAGGCCACAGCCCACAGTAAAAGCAGGGCCAGCGTGTAGAGAGATCACTCGCTGCCCCACAAGCCCATATGAGGTCCCTTGTATAGGCTCTGTAGCCCAAACAACAGAGGATATACCAAACTTGTATTGGGTGTCCTCAGTGGCCAAGGTGCTGGGGACCTGCCCCAGGCTTGGACCAAGGCGCAGTTGGTTCAGTCCAGTTCACCCCTTGGACAGCCTTGGCCAGCGTCCAAATGTTCTTGCTACCTGGGCTCGCTTTGTGTAGCATCTCCTGAGAAGAGAAGCTACCCTCACAGGTCCCAGGGGAAGAAATCTCCTGCGTCCATCCCACACAGGCCTGGCACCCAGCCCCAAGCTGGCTGCTCATCAGCTTCTTGCAGCTAATTTGCTTATCACCGACTATTTGGGAGGCTTCTGGGAAGCTGAACTCCACCTGAGGGAATCTTTGACATCAGGGCTCGTGACACCTGAGACTTTGGACTCTCACAATTTCCTCAGGCCCTAGAGAGATAACACTGTCACTGTAGTGGGTAGTTTGCAGCAAACCATACACACCCCTCTCCAGAGCAGCCCCAGGCAGAACCTGTGGAGGGACCTGCCCAAAGCAGCCACCAGCCATTCATGCTGCCTAGGTTTCCCATTCTGAACAGAGACTAAAGGATTTGTTTTTCCCACAACACATTGGGATTTTTTTTTTTTGTAGCTATAAACTTAGTCATCATCTGTTCTACATGGAACTAACTCCATTTTCATAAGGCTGTAAGTAGTTATTTACTTATTTATTTCAACTTTGGGGATGGAACCCAAGGCTGTATGCATGCTGGGAGAGCATTTTACCACTGAACTGCCCTGGTGTAGCGGTTCACACACAGTCACACACACCACACACACACACACACACACACACACACACACACACATACATACATGCACACACACACATACATACACACACACATACATACATACATGCACACATACACACACATACATACAAGCAGACACTCAGACAAATGGGATTTTCCAGTGTTAAGGGTATACACCGTGATATGTTCTACAGTCTGTGGATTTTGTGAGTACTTCATTCTGTACACCAATACTTTCACTTCTCGGTATTGTCACTGTAAATGGAGTTTTTTTGCAACACGCTTTCTGATTGGTTAGCATGGTGTAGGGGTACGATGAAAGTGTGTCCGACTGGTTGGTTCCTTGTGAGGTTCACAGAGGTGTGTGTGTCATATGCATGTTCCTGCAATGGAAACTACCTGTGCTCCCAAAAGACAGTATAGGTTCAGTTTCAGGTCTCCTGGAGTGCAGCTTGCTGCTGCCTGGAGTTTTCCATGGTCAAGAATCACAACGTGCCCAAGCTGGCTAAGCCCTCGGCCATGTCTCTGCCAGTCAATCTGGGAACCCAGCAGGCAGCACCATCCGTAGGCATGGCAGATCTTTATGCTGATTTGAAGGCAATCACTTCTCCAGACTCAGGTCAGAAGAGTCTGATAGTCTGTAGGCTACAGTAAAAATGCCTGTTGTCCAACCTTTCCAGAGAAATCATGGACAGCCATCCTGCTTTAACACCGTGGGTTAATCAGGGATGTCTACAGTGGTACAGAGGGATGAGGCTGGAGTTCCTAGGTTTCAATGATCTTGGATCTCTAAATCTTTGTTTTCTGTATGAGGACAGAAGCTATCTAAGCCAGTTCCAGCATCATTAGGGAGCTACTGAGACCACATGAGTGAGAAAGCTTTGCTCCCTACAGCTAAGCAACACAAAGGGAAAGGAGGACTCACACTGTGGAAAGGACACACGATGAGCCCCAGCTCTGAAAGGCAGCAAAGACATCTGGGTTTCTTCGAGAGCGTTATCAGCTCCCATGCTGCCAGCTGCACCCAGTGAACTTGGCCTTCGCCCCAAGGAACAGCAGATAAAGGCCTTTGCCTTACTTACTCCATTTCTGAGGTTATGGGGCTGTTACGCTGACCCAGCCAAAACCATGATTAAGTGGTTGGAGGTTGGAAAATAAGTGTCGGGACTTGTGGTTCACAGAGACCAGCTTCTGTGGAGTCATAAACATTAATAAATAATCCTGCCCTGTGTGTTGGAGGAGAACTGTCAGGAGCCTCGGCGTGACTGGCTTTCAGGTGCTGGGATCCCTGGCTCTGCGTGACTTTAGTAGCCCTCCCTCACGCTTAAGACCCTCCTGCAAAGTCAGAGCTACACGGCAACAAGTCTGCAGCACACCTGAAGATAAGCCACGCCCTTCACAAGAGACTCCCCGGCACTCCAAGTTGTTCCAATTCCAGCACCTGATACTTCCCGTCCTCGGGGTGTTTCAAAGACAGACATGTCAGCGTGTGTGTGTGTGTGTGTGTGTGTGTGTGTGTGTGTGTGTGTGTGTGTTTGTGTGTATCATTCACACATTTGTGTTGGTGGAGGGGCTAGGAGAGAAGGGAAAAGAATTTACCTCCCTGAGAACAGCATTCCCAATACAAAGGGCAACTATCTCTGCAGCCCGCACACTGACATGTTCCAATCATCAGTCTCCCCAGTCTTGCCATTGAGAGATTAGCACAAGTCCTCTGAACGCTCTCAAAGCTATAGCTTTAGTTTGTATCTGAGCGTTCCCTTAAGGATCATGTGCTAAAGGCCTGTTCCTGGTTCATGGTATTATTGAAGGGTGGTGGGACCTTTAAAAAGTTGAGGTTAGACTGGCAATAGTGGCCTTTAATCCCAGCACTCAGGAGGCAGAGGTAGCCATATCTCTGTGAGTTCGAGGCCAGCCTGGTCTGCAGAATGAGTTCCAGCACAGCCAGCACTACACAGAGAAATCCTGTCTCAAAAAACAAAACAAACAAACGAAAACAAAAAGAAAGAAGTGGAAATTAGGACACTGGGGACATGACCCTGTGTGTATGTGTGTATGTATGTGTGTGCATATGCATGTGTGTATATGTATGTATGTGTGTGTGTGTCCCCTCCCCTCTGCCAGTTGGAATGTTTCTGCCCCTCCTGGATATTGCTGGGTTTTCCCCTTTCCAGGATGTTTCCAAGGGAACCCTCAGCAGTCCCCAGATAGGTAGGTCCAGCCTCCTGCTCTTGTATCTTAGTTGCTCCATCAAGAGGCAATGTTGGGGGGGGGGGGCTGGAGAAATAAATGGCTCAGTGGTTGAGAGCACTGTCTCTTCTTTCAGAGGGCCCAGGTTCAGTTCCCAGCACCCACATGGCAGCTCATAACTGTAACTCTAGTTCCCGGGAATCCACACCCTTATACAGACATATATGCCGGCAAAACACCAATGTACATAAAAAAATAAATAAATAATTTTTTAAAAGAGGCAATGCGGGGCTGAGCTCTTTGCAGTGGCAGTGAGAATAGCCTATATTGTTTTGCCCCTTGCTGAGACATATACATCCCACCCAGGGAGCAACGGGGGCTTCTGTTTCCACCATCTCTGCCTGGTTTGTGAGGGAAAGAGTCGATGCTGGTTAATTAACTGGTTTAAGATAAGCATCCAGTGAACTCCAGAGTTCATCTTTAATGAACCATTTCCCCGCTCCCAGGTTCCCCTAGTCAGTGTCAGTAGGAAATAGCCATAGGGGGACCATGGTCTCTGGCTGGTTCACAGCTCCATGCTGAGTCTGTCTGTCCATCTTCTGGGCTAGACCAGACTGTCCTTGGACACCCTGAGGACACCTGCTACTGGCATGAAGGGTGAGTGTAACCTTGGTTTAGACAACCCACTGGCCACTTCCTCTGGTCCTGGAAACATGGTTGGGGCCCATTGAGACCCTGACCATGTATGGCCCTCTCCTGCCCAGGCAGATTTGCCCCAGAAATCCTTACCAGGTAGATACCAGGGGACAGGGGGGGGAGAACTCCTGTAGTTCCTTCTGTACCACATGATGCCAAGGGCTTTGGGGGTGTCAAACTAAGATGTCTCTCATCCCTCCCACATATTAGAGTGCTAAGTGGGATCAGGGCATGAAAGTGGGATCAGGGCATGAAAGACACCTTTTTTTTCAATGTATTTGGTTTGTCCGCATCTGGGATCTCAGCCTAGAGCGTTCACAAGGGTTGCACTTATGTGCCCAGCTCAAACCACCTTCTTTTCACAGCTCCCTGAGCCTGGGGGACTCTTAGCTCCCCTTCACAGTTTGGAAATTACTCCTCAAACCAGTGAGCCCTAGAGCCAGTTAGAACAGATCATCTAGCCGACCCTGGACCTGCTGAATTGAGTCTGTATTTTAATAAGATGTCCAGGTGATACTTCCTGGGTCATTGAAACCAGAGATGCAACATCTTCTACCTCGCCCTGAGCCTCGCCCTGAGTACTGTTTCTCCCTACTTACTTCAGCTAGTGGTCTGCTCCCTCAAGGCCTACCTCCTGGTGTAATTACTGAAATTAACATGTTGGACTCATTCCCAGTTTCACTTACTCTCCTTCTCCCCCCTTAATTTAAACATTTGCATTTTATCATAACCCAAGCCCTTCTGGATCCTTCCCAAGGCCAAGTGAAATATATTTGGTCAGAACTGGTCCGGCCTTTGAACACAGCTCACCTGTGTTCTGTTTACAGGTGAGGCGCTAAACCATGAGGTCTGTGAGTGTCCCCAGGGCATCTCCACTTGCTGGGTCAGTCCAGTAGCCACCTGGACACTGCCTTGAAGCAGAAGAACCATCGCTGCTGAGGGGCAGAGGGACGTATGGGTCAGGTTTGTCTTGGCCTGAGAATTTTCACCGATGCTGACCTGTTCAGTGGGGTGGTAGAACCGTGGCTGCTCGGAAAGAGAAAGAGGAGAAAGTCCTGGGTGTATGTGTAGGGGGATAAAGAATGGCCAGGTCTCATCTGCACATCATCAGCCGGCAAGCACCTCCTTGGGTGACATCCATTTCAATGTCTTCCTTTGTGGGGAAATCACCCATCAACGCGGGTCCTCATTTTTTAAAGTCACACTGATCGTTCCTGGTACATTAAGCATTCTCTTCTTTCTTTTTAAAGCTGCTGTTGTGTTGGCTTCCATTCCAGCTGGGCCTTCCCTCTGGTCCCACAAGAACAGTCTGCAAGTGTAGCGGCCTGTGTGTCTTAGGCGTCTGGCCTGGGCTTTTGAGGGAGTAGGACTCCACATGGTCGACAATGATGAGGAAAGGGGAGGGGAGAAAAGTCATTAGAGACCCATCCTCCCAGGGTCTTGCTTTAAAGCCAGCACCTAGCTCTGCCCTACTGACATCTGCCCATCTCCCTGTTTCAGCACCAGGTCTAAAGCCTACCAGGGCCTATGAAAGCTCTGACCCATCTTCCTTATTCAGTTGTCTTGGGTTGGGGGTTTGTTGTTACTTTATTTTATTTTATTTTGGTATTTCAAGACAGGGTTTCTCCATGTAGCCCTGGCTATCCTGAAACTTACGCTGTAGACCAGGCTTGGCCTTGAACTCATGGAGATCTGACTGCCTCTGCCTCCAGAGTGCTGGGATTAAAGGTACCACCACGCCAGGCGTTGTTACTGGCTATGTAGCTACAGATACCCTTAACTCCTAATTATATTGCCTCAGCCTCCATAGAGGTGGAACTACTAGCGTGCGCTCAGGGTAGATGCTCACCTCAATCCACACACAGTGCAGAGAGGCCACAGCTGTGAAAACCTGCTACCAAGATGACCATGATCAGAACGTCAGAAGCTGTGGAGAGTTGGAATGTTGCAGGTCCAGAACTAAATGACCTTGGGGCATTTTACCCCAGTAAACATCCACAAGTTGCCCATTCTTTGTGGGACTTATTGGTGTGAACAGCTCTAGCTTCTTCCAACCCCAACGCTGAGACCCTCAGAGGGCATCTGAGGGCTGTAGCAGAGG
>CAJQZJ010004750.1:13803380-13805880 GCA_907164525.1 Lophiomys imhausi | reverse complement strand
ACCTCCCGTGAGTCCCGCAGGTTACTTGCTCTTTCCCTAACACTATTTCCCCCTAACATCTACAGTGTCCCAGCTCACATTCCCAGTACTGATCGTACACAGAATGAAAAGCCCAACCAATCAACAAAGTCACAAAGCTTCCCGCCCAGGGATATTAGGTGGTGGACATGTCGTCTCGTAGACCACAGTCTGCCACGCTCACTGCACACAGAAGTGCAGCAGCTGAGCCCCAATCTCCAGCGGGTTGGCAGTACCGACCCAGCTCCACCATGCCTTGCTGGCCTAGCGCATGCCCAGGATCTGCCTGCTCTTTAGCTGGTAGTTTTTCTCAATTTCTGACAGGGCCTGGGCCCGCAGCTGAGCAGCATGCAGCCTCTTCTTTAGGTCCTTGCACCTGGACTTGGCAAGCTGGCTCTCAGAATTCTCGCTCCTTGTGGCGTTCTCTTTGCTTTCCCCACGGAAATGAACCTTCTTCTTCATTACAGAGGATGGAAGATCAAGTTCTTTAGAAAGAAAAAGGAAAGGCTCTAAGTTGCATGAGATCAACTCTGTCAACAGATCAAAGAACTGACGGACCCAGCTGACACCTGCATGATGTTCTGAGGGACAACTGGCCAAGAATGTGGGGTGGCAGAAATCCACCAGGTTGCTTATTTCAAATTAGTTACCTTTATTATTTTAAAATTGTGTGTGTGTGTGCATGTATGAATGTATGTATACCTGTGTGGATATGTGCATGTTGATGCAGTTACCTTCAAGTCCAGAAGAGGGCCCCCCTGGAGTGGGAGTTTTGGGTGGCTGTGAGCCTCCTGATGTGGGTGCTGGGAACCAAGCTCAGGTCCTCTACAAGTTCATGCGCTTAACCACTGAGCCATCTCTCCAGCCCCAGTTTTTGTTTTTCTGTTTTTCTTTCTTTGAGCTATGATCTTGCTTTGTAGCCTAGGCTGTGCTTAACTTCATGATGCTCCTGCCTCAGACTCTTTCACAACCAGGTTTCATGCTGGGCCTAAGGCAGCCAGATTGAGGCCTGCAGTGCCTGCCCAAGCCAGACTAGATTTTGGAGACCTGTCTCAAAAATGTGCAAGTCCAGACCCGGCTGCACTAGATCATTCTAGTGTTAACCCGGCCTGACTACAGCCATGCTCATTTAGTTTATTGGCCCTCTCTATACCTTATCTTTCACCGCCTATGTGACCTCACACACAACTTTCACCCTGCCCCCCTTTCCTACCCTATAAAGGAAACTACCTAGTGTGTTCTCCCCGGGGGTGGTAGGTCTAAGTTGTCAACACTCACCATCCCGCTCAGCCTCAGAGAGCCCAGAGAGCCGGCTGGTCCAGCCCTTCACTCCTTTGTCCAACCTGCTGGGGGAGAGACCCAGCAGGAGGAGAGGGAGGGAGCCTCAGAGATCAAGTACAGGCAGACCTCAACACCACCGTGAAAGGTACTGCTGCCTCCTGTTACTACAAACACTACACTTTCATACCCATGGCATCCTTCCCACGGATGGTCCTGTCACTAGTGTTTAGAAAGAAAGCACTGTGTCCAAGAGCAGGAATGTTTCACTAACTAGACAGAGGTGGCTTTCGAGAAGATGTGCCTGTCCACTTGGCTGCGCCAAGCAAAAGGACATCTCCACCTCTCCGATGGCCTGGGCCTGAGCTGGCACCTGCTCCCCTCCACTCTGCCGCTAGCTGTGGCTCTGACACAGTTGTGTAAGGCTCGGGACTGAGGTCTGAGCTTCCGTGGACTCTGTAGCTTCCACACATGACTCACCCAGGTGTCGCCCCACAACCATGCATGCCCCTATAAAGTGAAACCCAGCCCCTCACTCAGCTACTCCTCACCATTGCTGAAAGACACCAGGGCGAGATGTTAACAGACCCTGAGCTAAAGAGCCATCCTCAGGGTCATCAATAATGCTCTGAGCATGAGTGTGAAGCACTCACAGATCGTTCTTTTCCATCCTTATTTTATCAACTTAATGATAAGTCTGTTCTATCTTTACAGACAACAGTGCGGAATCTAAAAATGCTGAAGTTGGGCATGGTGGTGCACACCTTTAATCCCAGCTCTTGAGAGGCAGAGGCAGGCAGATATCTGTGAGTTCCAGGACAGCCAAGGCTACATGGAGAAACTCTGACTCAGGGAAAAAAAAAAAAAACAAAACTGAAATGAACTCAGGTGTGGTGGTACACAGTCTGAATCCCAGCATGTGATGACAGGTGGATCTCTGTGAGTTAGGGGCCAGCCAAGTCTACATGGCATGTTCCAGGTCTTTATAGGGAGACCTTGTGTGGCCAAAATCAAAACAAAAAAATGAACTCAAAAGGTTTTAAGAAAGATAAAAAAGTGATGATTCACTCTGTGATTGGCTTATCTTTTTGTTTTGTTTTTGTTTTTGAGAAAGGGTCTCACTCTGTAGCTATGGCTTAGCCTGGAACTTGCTATATATAGACCAGGCCACCCTCACACTCAGTGATCTGCCTGCCTCCACCTC
>CAJQZJ010004750.1:13779842-13794853 GCA_907164525.1 Lophiomys imhausi | reverse complement strand
CACACACACACACACACACACACACACACACACACACACACACACACTCACACACATAAAAATATACATACCCATAAACACACACACATAAACATACACACAAACACAAACACATAAACACACACATACTCCAGGCTGTGGTGGTGCACGCCTTTAATCTCAGCACTTGGGATGCAGAGGCAGGCGAATATCTGTGAGTTCGAGGCCAGCCAGGTCTACAAAGTGAGTCCAGGACAGCCAGGGCTACACAGAGAAACCCTGTCTTGAAAAACCAAAAAAAAAAAAAAACCCAAAAACATACATACACATAAACACAAACATACACACACATTTTCTAAATCAAAATAGATGAATAAATTATAGAAAAAGCTGGAGTAAGTAAAACTTGCTTCTAGCTCACATCTCAGTAGATAAAGGTATAAAAATCTAATTTAGAGCCGGGTGTGGTGGCGCACACCTTTGATCCCAGCACTCAGGAGGCAGAGGCAGGCAGATCTCTGTGAGTTTGAGGTCATCCTGGTCTACAAAGTGAGTCCAGGACAGCCAGGCTCTGTTACACAGAGAAGCCTTGTCTTGAAAAAAAATTTTTTTTAATTTTTAATTTAGGGGCTGGAGAGATGACTCAGTGGTTAAGAGCACCGGCTGTTCTTCCAAAGGACCCGGGTTCAAATCCCAGCACCCACAAGGCAGACAGCTCACAGCTGTCTATATTTGCCAGGTGTGGTGGCGCACACCTATAGGCCCAGCGCTCAGGAGATAGAGGCGAGTGGCCTCTGTTCTAGGCCAGCCTGGTCTAGAGTGAGTCCTGGACAGCAAAGGACACACAAAGAAACCCTGTCTGCCAAACAAGCAAACAAAAACCACACTAATTTAACTATTCGGTCCACCATTCTAAACCCCAGCAGTAACTAATAGACTCCTTCCTTAAGGCTGACAGCACTTCTCCCAGCTTACGCCTCAGGGAAATTGGATCATCTAGTAACAAGGGCGGGTGGGAAAAGGAGGCACAAAAGAACTGTGCAGGTGTTAACTTCTGGGTGATTTCCCTCTATAATCAAGCTTTCTATGTGGACATGACACCATGGGAAAACCGCCCTGTTCTGAAAACAGAGTCACAAACTCACAAAGTTTTATGTTATCACCAGCTCTATTAGCATAATTATATATCTAGAAATTTCTGGAAATCTCTGTGAACTTCTAAAAAAATGTGTATCTGCTACAATTTTATACACTTTATGCAAGGCTGTCACTTCTAGACTCAGAGTTGGTTGGTGTTTTATTTATTTATCTATTGTTTTTGGTTTTTGAGTCAGGGTGTCACTATGTAGACTAGGCTGAGATTAAAGGCAGGCCCCAACCTTGACATCTAATGACAGATTACAAACTGTCATGCCCTTGCCCCAACAATAGTTCTACAATCCACTAAGAAGAAATGAGGAATAATTCATACAAGGATATGCACAGAAGGGTGCCTTGAGATGGTGAGACATTATGGAAACTGTAAAAGCAGGCAGAGATGCAGCAAGGACAAGGCATACACAGAAACAGATACTGTAAAAACAGGATGCCTGTGTGAGAAGGCCTGAGCCTCACCAAACATAAGGTTACTGTGATGGTGAATGTCGACAACCTACCAACATTTAAAATCACCTAGGAATTATGTCTCTCTATATGTCAAGTCTAGACTGCCTTAGCACTGAGAAGACCTGCCCTAAATTTGGGCAGCACCATTCCCTGGGTTTGAGTCCTAAATTGCATAAGAAGCAGCAAGTCACTGAGCATGTACCTGCTGACACAGTGCAGCCAGCTGCTTCCAGTTCCTGCCCTTCAATTTGGGGTCCAGGACTCACTATGTTAAAAAAAAAAAAACAACTCCCAGAGAGTCTGGGGACATGTGCTTGGGACTGACACCTTGGGAAACAACTGTTGCTTTTAAAAACTATTTCTTCTTTGTAATCCTGGAATTTAGCACTTTGTGGTCATCTAAAAACAAAACAAAACAGGGCTGTTATCTAGAGAAACCCTGTCTCTCAATTTTTGTTTTTTGAGACAGGGTTTCGCTGTGTAACAGGCTGGGTTGTCCTGGACTCACTTTCCAGGCTGGCCTCCAACTCACAGAGATCCGCCTGCCTCTGCCTTCCAAGAGTTGGGATTAAAGGATTGTGCCACCAAACTGTCGAAACCCTGTCTCTAAAAACAACAACAACAAAGTTAAATTCTGAAATACTCACAGGAGACATGTAATAAGGTGTGCCAACAAAAGTTTTTGCAAAACTCGTGTCGTGATTTAATATTCTAGCTAGTCCAAAGTCCCCAAGCTTGACATTGTTTCTGCCATCCAGGAAGACATTAGCCGGCTTCAGATCCCGATGAAGCACAGTATGGCCACCATCACTCCTTCTGTGACACTCTTTCAGGGCCAGCGTCAACTGAGTCATCACTCGAAGAACAAACTCTTCCTCTAAGTATTGTCTGGAGCAAAAGCAAGCACACTTTTTGTAATCCTTAGTAAAATCATCTTGAATTCGCAACAAATCATTTAAGCGTTCTAAGTGTACAAACATGGAAGCAAATTTTCATTAGATATGAAATGTGAGCACTGATTCACTAAGGACTTTCCAACACAGAGTGCAGGCACCAAACAAGAACATTCTACCACATTATAAGGACTGTATCCCTGTTCCCAACAGAATGTGCTTAACAACAACAAAACGAGACCCTTTTGCTTACCCGGAAGCTACCACTCACCTATCCTTGGTCCCCTTTGTAATGACACCAGCCAGGTCCCCGCCTTCACAGTACTCCATTACGATGTACAGGGTTGTGTTGGTTCGGTCAATAATACGATCATAGTAACGGACGATGTTTGGATGTTTCAGCTCCCGAAGCAAGTTCACTTCAGACACAAGCATTTGCTTCTCCACTTCTGTCATGGAGCCATAGTCAAGTTCTTTCCACACCAGTATCTGAAACACAACATTTCCACGGTGTGAGAATTTATTCTCGCTGGAGACAAAGAATTTCCAAACTTGAAAAACAAAACACTATTTCATGTTCACACACACACACACCCTACAATTCAAGGTCACTGTGATGGTGGTTAATACTGTCAATTTGTCAGGCTCTAAAATCACTTGGGATGGCTGGAGAGATGGCTCTGCAGTTAAGAGCACTGGCTGCTCTTCCAAAGGACCTGGGTTCAAGTCCCTGCACACATTAAAGTGTCTGTAATTGCTGGGCATGGTGGTGCACGCCTTTAATCTCAGTACTCGGGAAGCAGGTGGGATCTCTGTGAGTTCAAGGCTTGTCCTGGTCTACAAAGTGAGTCCAGGACAGCCAGAGCTACACAGAGAAACCCTGTCTTGAAAACCAAAACAACAACAATAATAATAGTAATAATCATCCTAACAATAAATCATAAATATCTCCTAGGGGACAAATCTCTGGGTCTATCAGTGAGGGACTCCAGACTGGGTTAACTTAAGTGGGAAGAACCGCCCTAAATGTGGACGGCACCATTCCCTGGGCTTGAGCCCTAAACTGCTTGGTCCCAGCAATCCAGCTGAGCACAAGAGCTCATCCTTCTGCTCCCTGCGGATACAGTGATCAGCGGCCTCCAGTTCCTGCCGCCAGGCGTTCCCAGGCGCGATGGCCCGCCCCTCGGTCCCTTAGCTGCGTTTGTCAGGTGCTTCACGAGAACTCGGGTGGCGGCCCTGCCCCTTCCCGTTGTGGGCGACGCTCGCTCCGCCTACGCCCGCAACTCTACTGCGGAGGGGCTGCGCGGGACGGCGCCTCACCTTGCCGTCGCTCTTCCTCCGAATCTTCTGGCAGCGGCCGTAGGACCCGGTACCGATGCTGTGCAGCACCTCGTAGTCCTCCACCCGGGAAGGCATGGCGGGAGGCCACGCACCGGATAACCGCACCACCCCGACCCACGGCCCGGCACAGGATCAGCCGCGCCGCCCGGAGCCCAGACTCGCTCGCCGCAGGCCAACCGCGCCAACCCCCGAGTCCCCAGTCCGCCTGCAGGAGCCCGAGATCTACCGGCCACCGGGTCAAACCGTCGCGGGCAGCCGCCTCGCAATCTATTGGTCCACAGAGAAGGCGCATCTTAGCTCTGATTGGCTGGGAGAACACAACACTGCTAAGCATCTTGGGAAAATGTGTGTCGCTAGGCAACCGCGTCGGCGTTGGTGGAGGCGCCTTGTTGCTCTACGAAGCACGCGCAGCGCTGGGAAACCCCCCGGGATCTGGAATCGCGAGGCCGGTTGGGTCTCAGTGATTCGGTTCTTTCGCTGGGGTCGCTAATGACTCAGGTAACGGAGGTCCACGGATCTGAAGAGGCACTCGCCATTTGACCTTTCCACTTTGACCCTCACCCTTTCC
Source organism: Lophiomys imhausi (assembly GCA_907164525.1). Taxonomy (NCBI): domain Eukaryota; kingdom Metazoa; phylum Chordata; class Mammalia; order Rodentia; family Muridae; genus Lophiomys; species Lophiomys imhausi. Next base: position 13,790,467 of record CAJQZJ010004750.1, on the reverse strand, counting down.
CGGCTCCTCTGCACACAGCCCCTGAACCTCAGCCAGGGTGTGTGGAGGACCCTGACGCTGAGGGACCCCGAGGGACACCGAGAGACCCCGAGTGGCGGGATGAGTGCTCCAAGCACTGTTCCAGCCGAGCATGGTGGCATAGGCAGGCAGATCTCTGTGAGTTCGAGGCCTTACAAAGTAAGTTCAAGGACATCCAGAACTATGTAGAGGGGCCCTGTCTTACCCCCAACCCCAAAAAAGACACCCCCCCCCCAGAAGAATCCGTGTTCCTATCTTTCCCATGAGGAAATGGGAGCTCGGCTTAAATCATTTGCTAGGCCCAACTGCCCAGAAGAGAACTGATTAAAAAAATAATAATTAATGGATATTCATAGTAATATTCAGAGTTGGCAAGTGAGTCCTGGGCACAGTTACCATACTCTGTCTCTCTGAACATTAATCTGAAAGACTTGTTCAACATATAAAAGTATCCAAAGCTTGAGGGTGGAGTTTAGAAGCATCCAGAACACACTGGTCACTCCACAGTCAATTTTACTTTTAAGACATCTGCCAAAAAGCATGTTAGAAAAAAAGCCCTTCTGGGTGCCGAATGCAGTTTACTAACCTCAGCTCACCCAGCCAATGAAGCTGGGTGAGGGGGAGCCAAAGGCCTCTGTCCAGGGCAGAGGATAATGTGCATTGCCAGAAAGCTAATAATCTGGTGCATAAACGGGTCATTGTTCTTAAAATATCTGTTCATGGTGCTATTGAAAAGAACCCGATGTCCTATTAATAAGAATTAGAATCCTCCTTATATTAAAAATAATTTATTTTATGCACTGAATTTAGTATAAGCTAATTGGAATTGCCAACCAGGAGAACTTTTAAATTAACATTCAAGGACATTGTCTCACCTCAAAGGAATAGGATTAATTTAGATCACAGAAGTTACATAAGGATGTACAAAGGACTGAGGTCATTTACATGTTATGTGTGATATATGTGATGTTTGTGATATGTGGGGTGTGTGTGTATGATGGGTGGTATGTGTGAGATGTGTGTAGGGTTTGTGATGTATGTTGTGTGTGTGTGAAGTGTAGTGTGCATGTGGTGTTTGTGAAGTTATGTGTGTGTGGTGTGTGATATGTTTTGTGTATATATGTGTGCTGTGTGAGAGATGTGTGTAGTGTTTGTGATGTGTGTTGTATGCATGTATGTGTTGTGTATGTGTGCTGTATGTGAAATGTGTGTATGGTTTGTGATGTATGTTGTATGTATGTGTGTGTGGTGTGTGATATGTTTTGTGTGTATGTGTGTGTGAGTGTGTGTGTGTGTGTGCTGATGGCTCATGTTGAGCTCATTGGCTAGCTGCTTCATACTGAGCCCTTCATCTCTTTGCTCCAAATCCAGCACACTATGTCAGCTTCTCAGTACCAGCTGGGCATCAGCTATTGCATTTGTAAGAAATTCCACTTGCATCCCCACCTCATGCCTTACCCCATCATGGCCACTGTTGATTGCCAACTTGACAGGATCCAGAATCACCTAGGGGCCGAGCCTCTCGGCACACCTGTAAGAATGGTCTAGATTTGATCAGCCTCTGCACATGCCTGTGAGTGTTTATGTTAAAGTAATTGAATGGAGAAGACACACCCTAAAAGTGTGTAGCCACATCCCTCAGGCTTAAGTCCTCACTTACTTTTCTGTTGCTGTGAAAAAACACTATGACCAAGACAACTTATTTAAAAAAAAAAAAAGGCATTTAAACCGCTAGTGGTGGCACACACCTTTAATCCCAGCACTCGGGAGGCAGAGGCAGGCGGATCTCTCCAAGTTCAAGTCCAGCCTGGTCTGCAAAGTGAGTCCAGGACAGCCAGGGCTACACAGAGAAACCCTGTCTCAAATAAAACAAAACAAAACAAAACAACAACACACACACACAAAAAAAAAAACCTTTAAATTGGGGGCTGGCTTACAGTCCCAGAGGGCAACTTCATTACTGTTGTCATGTCCGCACGGGCAGAGCAGGGAGAAACTGGGCCTGGCAAAGGCTTTTGAAACCCCACAGCCCACCCTCAGTGTCACACCTCCTCCAACTAGGCCACACCTCCTAATACTTCCCAAACAGTTCCACCAAGTAGAGACCAAGCATTCAAACATATGAGCTTATGGGACCATTCTCATTCAAACCACCACAGTCCTAGACTACATGAAAAAAAGAAAAAGCAGCCGGGCGGTGGTGGCGCACGCCTTTAATCCCAGCACTTGGGAGGCAGAGGCAGGCGGATCTTTGTGAGTTCAAGGCCAGCCTGGTCTACAAAGCGAGTCCAGGACAGCCAGAGATATTCAGAGAAACCCTGTCTCGAAAAAACCAAAAAAAAAAAAAAAAAGCTAGCTAAATACACTCATTTGTTTCTGTTCCTGTTTTCTGACTGCAGGTGCAATGTGACCAGAGGCTTCAAGTTTATTTTTGGTTTTTGGTTTTTTTTTTTTTTAAAGATTTATTTATTTTACATATATGAGAGCTCAATCTGCATGTGCCCCTACATCCCAGAAGAGGGCATCAGATTCCAGTATAGATGGTTGTGAGCCACCATGTGGTTGCTGGGAATTGAACTCAGGACCCCTGGAAGAGCAGACAGTGCTCTTAACCGCTGAGCCATCACTCCAGCCCTGTTTTTGTTTTTTGAGACAGGGTTTGTCTGTGTAGCCCTGGCTATCCTAGAACTCACTCTGTAGAACAGGCTGGCTTCACACTCACAGATCTGCCTGCCTGTGGCATGCAGCACCATGCCCTGCTATCAAGTTTCTACTTTCCAAGTTTGGTGGACTTGAACTGTGAACCAATTAAACCCATCTTTCTGTAAGTTGCTTTTGTCCCAACGTTTATCAAGACAACAGGATGCTCCCTCCGTTGTGTTGATCCAGAGGACAAAACTTGTCCTACAAGATTGAATTCCAACTTTGTCGCCTCTACTCTGAGGGACCTCATCCAAAATGTTCAGAGACCACTGTGCATGTAAAATCAGTTCTAACTTGATATTTGTGATTGTTTCCTACCTGATCCTCAAACCACTTGTGGCCAATATAAGTTCTGGAATAGAGGAGGCATAGAAAAAAAAAAGCTGTGTTAAATGAAGACCCGGGAAGGCCTGTTATGAAGACTCACAACAGAGATTTGTAGTGGTCCCTGAAGTATTCAGCCATCCAACATCCCCCACTCTGAGGCTGAGGCTCCGTATCTTTGGGGGAGCCATCCTGGGAGTATGGAGAGAGGCCCTAGGCAAGTATGTTCAGCCACAAGGACAACAATATTAAAAGGGTGGTAGAGGGTTATCATGACAAATTCTAAGTACGAAAGTGGAAGGGAGTTGGATTTGGGGGTTCCTCTCAGTGGTAGAGGGTTTTTCTAGTAAGCTCAAGTCCCTGCGTTCAGTCCCCAGCGTGGGGATTGGGAGGAGGTGGGAATCGAGAACAGGGAGAGGAGCCTACCCTTGCTCCGGGCAGCCCTCCTCGGGCTCCTGCGGTGCCTGGGCCCACACTTTTCAATCTGCTGCTGCTGTCAGTTCCCGCTAACAGTTAGAGTCATCTCAAGTGAGAGGGATCTTTTGTGCTGTGCCCTGGGCCCACAGTGCTCTTCCCAGGAAAGCTGTGAGCTGCCCAGCTGTACCACAACCGGAATCAAGCTCCAGATTTCTGTCCTGAGTTTTCTATGTTTTTGTCTTCCTCATCTTAAAGGAAGCGTCTATTGGCTCTGTTCACTGAAGGATCTCCAGCACCTAAGACACAGCAGGCTTTCCTCCAGGAGCCTCGGTGTACTGACACAAAATGGCCACTGGAGGGCTGCACACCGCTGCATAATAAGGACAGCGCTGAGCCTCCTGCAGACGCCAGGCTGGCCCTTGGAGGATGGCAGGTCAGACATTCTGTGAGTGAGTCTTGTCTTGGGGCACTTTGGAATGTGGGCTTTTGGCAATCCTTTAAAGTTATTAGTAACTATTTCTACAAAGAAAAATAAAGGGGGAGGATCTTTGTAACAATCAGAAGTTATAAGATTAAAGAAAAAAAAGATGGTTGACCAGAGTGGTGGTGTGAGTTGAGGGTTCCAAGTTGAAGGCTAGCCTGGACGACGCTGTCAAAAGAGCTGAAAGTAGGTGCTCAGCCCACCTTTCCAAGTGCAGCTCCCACCCCTCATAAAGAGGCCCCTCTTTACGGAAAGTGGACACCTTCACAGGAAACCACAACTGGACGCAATCCAGAGATCAACAGGACTTGAGTAAGAGGAGGAAGAAAAGTCAGAGAAGGAGACCATGGGAACTGTGTGTGTGCATGTGCGTGTGGGTACATGTGCATGTATTTGTGCATAGCCTAATGCATAGCCCAGGCTCCCACAGGAGAGAGGGTCACTGGCATAGGGGGCCAGATGTGGAGGCCTGAACAGATCAGAAGGGCGGACACACAAACACAGACTCATTCTGAGAGCATATAGGCCTCTTCCAGAGCATTTTCAAGTGGGATGGGCAGCAGTGGGAAGCAGGGATCACAGCAAGATCAGATGGTGAGGGAGGGCTGATGGAATGTGTGGACACCCTGGGCTGCCTTCCAGGGCAGCTGCAGGACCTACTGGCCACGTGCGTGCCCTTTGCCCTTGCTCTGGAGATCTTCTGCCTTTGTTGGTCCCCTCCTGCGGCATTCACCTACACGTAATTTCATGTTACACACTTGTATATACATACACCCATGAGGCTGCACACATCTTCATGTCTCTGGTGACGGCAGATCTGAATGGAGCTGAGTGACTGAGAAGGCAGGGAGGGCGGAGTGGTGTGGGGTGCACGATGTGCATTTTCTGAATGTGAAGAGAGCTCACAAAAGTTGAACAGGGAACTTGTTTTGAGATCAGTGGGCAGAACCAAAGCTTCCTAGTGTAGGTGAATTGCATGTAGAGCCCTTCAGGAAATTCACACTCCATTGTTCCTTCTTAGGGTGGAGCTTTTGGGGTTTTTTAAGATTTATTTTATTTCATATGCATGAATGTTTTGTCTGCATGTATGTATGTGTGGTGTTTACATCAGATCCTCTGGAACTGGAGTTTTGGATGGTGGTGAGCCACCCTGTGGGTGCTGTCAACCCAGGTCCTCTGGAAGTACTCTTAACCAGCAGGGGCTGGAGAGGGTGACACTTTCCTTGCAGTCTCACAGGACAATCTCAGTCGCCTTTAGACAGACCATTTCAGGGAGGAGGTGAGAGAAAGCCTGAAGCTGCAGCCTGTGGCTCAAAGTCCTAGGCTGGTTCCCCAGCTCTGAGGCCACATGCTCAGTGGGTGTCACTTGTTGGCACAGAAACTGTGGGAGTCAATGGAACAGGAAACCCAAAAGATCTTAAACGGTTACCCAGGCGGTGAGTGGCAGCAGCAGGCTATCCCAGTCAAGGGCCAGGAGGAAGAAAGATGGCTTGTATGCTGTGGGCATTTGGGTGGAGGGAATCTGAACAAAATCCAGCAACAATCCAATTTCTCTGTTATCAGAAAGGCCAAGAGGCCAGGCTCCAAGAGGGCCTCTGTAGGTGTAACTTTTAAACTATTAATAATTCTAACCGCCTTCCACCCAACCAACCCTAAGCACTTTAGAAGTATACAGCATTTTTTATATGCTCTCTCTATGCACCAGGATGCCTTCTCATTGGCCAACCTTATGTCCTCCTCCGGAGGTACTCCCGTTGACCAGAATCACTCTCTCTGCCAGGTGTTCTCCACAGGTGTCATGTTTTTCAGAACCACTCCCACAACTTTTACATATTAATTCAACACAACTGTGTTTCCAAAGAAGTTCAAATCACCACCACAGGCCTCACTATCCTTGCTGGGCAGTGTGGGGACCTGGTGTTCTGAGCTCCTCCTCCAAGCCATACAGACCTCAGGCTGCGCTCACCTCCACTCCACAGCTGGGTGAGACCCTCAGGCATGATGGTGCTATGAGGCATATTTTTTACCCTCTGAGTCAGCTGCCCCTGCAAGCATCTCTCAGGGCAAACATGTTTGTCATCTTGCTTCTGCTCGGCTTGAGCTTGTGGACGCTTGAACCTGCCCCAGACTATATAGCTATCCTGGCAGCCTCAGCTCAACAAGACCAGAAGAGTGAGGCCAGGCATGGATCTCCTCCCCACTGAGGAACAGGTGTCAGTACCTTCTCAATGCCAATGTCTTGTGGGCATCTCTCCTCTCCTCACTTCCTCTTCTCTCTCCTCTCCCTTTGTTCTCCCCAGCCCTCACCTTGCAGCTGTTCCTGCAGGTCAGGGGCTCTAGAGGGTGCCAGAGAGCCTGGGTTCTTCCCTTCACTGTCCCTAGGACTCCTTACTGGCCTCACACAGAGTACACCCTTTCCTCACAGTGTCTTTGTGAATTCAAGGCCAGCCTGCTCTACAGAGTGAGTTCCAGGATAGTCAGGGCTGTTACACAGAGAAACTCTGTCTCAACATCCCCCCCAAAAAAGAAAGAAAATGTGGCTAGATCTCTCTCTCTCTCTCTCTCTCTCTCTCTCTCTCTCTCTCTCTCAAATTCACAGTTCAAACCCAAAGCACAAAGAAACCAGAATGGAGCACTCAGAGTTGTTCCAAGTAACAGGGGAAGAGGGCTATCTGTGGCACAAACCACTCAATGCCACTCTTCAAAGGCACACTTAGAACTTTGATACAGTCTTCTTATGGGGCCCAGGCTAGCCTTGAACTCACAATGTACTTCAATCTGACGACTCCTTGCTCCTCCTGCTTCAGTTTTCCAAGTCTGGGTTACAGATGTGTGTCAGCACAGCAGGCTAGAGGTGGTTTTCGGGGCTGGAGAGGTTGGTCAGCAGTTAGGAGAGCTTGCTGTTCTCCAAGAGGATCCAAGTTTGGCTCCTAGAATCTGCATCAGGGGACTCACAATCCCCTGTAATTGCAGCTCCAAGAGATCTATTAACCTGTTCTGAATTCTGTGACACCCATGTGCACATGGCATCACACACACACACACACACACACACACACACACAAATATAAAAGTATATTTTTAAGAAGTAATAAATAGCCGGGCATGGTGGCATACGCTTTAATCCCAGCACTCAGGAGGCAGAGGCAGGTGGATCTCTGTGAGTTCAAGGCCAGCCTAGTCTACAGAGTGAGTGCAGAATATCCAGGGCTGTTACACGAGAAACCCCGTCTCAAAAACCAAAACAAAAAACAATCAAACAAACAAAGAAGTAATAAATATGTAAAAACAAAACATGTTTTTAGTTTAAAAATGCTCTTTGTAGCTTTGCTTTTGAGAGGTATTTTAGTGTATGCAGAAGATTGAGAAGGTGACTGTCAAACCTTCTCTAGACTGTGGCACTAAGGAGGTTCTTCTCACCACTCTGGGCAGCCAGAGGGCTGAGGAGCCCGGAGAACTGGGCACAGCACTTGTGATGTGGGTGGTGTGGCCCAGAGCTGGACATAAGAGCAACGCATGATGCTAATTCCCACTCCCTGCCACCTATTATGGTCATGGCTGGATAATTGCTTGTTCCCATATGTCAGGAAAGAAAATCAAGGCTGGAAGTGGCTAACTCTCACCCTTCAAGCCCTATATTACTTCTCATATGAAACAGAGGAAGCTCAGAAGTGACAAGAATGTCTCACTTTCCCAAAGTTTGGTTTCATCATCTCTGAGGAAGCCTCTTCCTAGCCCTGGCCTCATCATCACATCCAAGCAACCCTTTATAGAAGTTTAGCCTTTTTTTTTGTGAAATTAATAGACAGTTCAGATTGGCATCTGATAGGGAAGAGCTTGGTGTCCCTTTATATGCCCTGTTGGCTAAGAAACCTCACAAGCCAAGCAGATGATGTCATGAGCCCTGAGGAACAGCGGGAATGCTGGGAGACCCTCCGCTGAGGATTTCGAGATGGGACCACAGGGATCGCCCTGTTGAAGGGGCGTGACTTGGGAAAGCCTGCACAAACATGGGTAACCACAGCAACGGGAATGCTGGGAGACCCTCTGCCAAGATACTCGAGATGGGAAGATATATAAGCCAGAGATCAACAAGCTCTCAACTCTCCTGCCCTCACCCACTGGGAATCCTTGCTGGGGAAGAGCATAGCAAGGTATCCCATTGGCAGAGTTTGGATGCTGTAGCCCAATGCGAAGGCATGGCATAGACCCGTTCCTGCTGAGGGAGTCCTTTGGAGGCATCTGCCTTGGGCTCCAGAGCACCGGAAAGGTGAGGGAGACAAGTAGAATTGGAAAGCTGTTTGGATGAGCTTTTGTACTTGAGACTTCTGGGCCAGGGAGACCATGGAGGCAACTCTTGGCTGATTGAAAAGACCACCCTCATTTGACGTTTGGAACAGAGTGACCTTATAAACTGGCCACAACTGGATGGTGAAAATAGACTGGCCTTACGAACTGGCAAGATGAGCCCCAATGGACTTTGAGCTTAAAGATACTGCATGCTGGGACTGCCGTAATCCAAGCCATCCTGCACAGACCTATTCTAAGAATATTAATATCCTTTTAAGAATGTTAAGTGTTTTTAGTTAGGTATTAGAGTGTTTTTAGGTATTAAAATATTTTTAGATTACATATTTTAGACTATAGGTTTAGGGTTATAGGATTTAGGTATTTTATAGGTGATTGATAAGTATTAATAAATATAAGTGTGATAAATAAAAATATTGTTACACCACTCAGCCTGCAAGGAGACAAACCAAGGGGCCTGAGCCTGGCTCAGTGGGTGTTGTCCTCTTGGAGACAGCCCGGCCTGTGTGTACACAGAGGGAAGGGATGCAGGTGAGGACCTGGGTTATTTGGACAAAAGCTGTAACCTCAGAGCTCTCTTCCAGTGTTTACCACTGAAAAAGGGAAGCCAGACAAAAACCAAGCTAAGGGACCATAGCAGGCCCCCACCCCCCCAATCAGGCAGCCAGGCAGTTTCCATCTGAAGAAGTCGAAACTCTCTCTTTCTTCACAACTTTACTACAAATGTAAAACTCCTCGAAAACAAAGCAGGCAGGGTGCTTGCCAGATGGCTCTGCGGATAAAGCCCTTGGCTCTCAAGCCTGGTGACCAGAGTGTGATCCCTGGAACACACAAAGGTGGAGAAAGAGAACTGAACTCAACTAACCTTACACAACATACACACACAGACACACATGTACACACAGACACATACACAGACACATGTACACACATAGACACACACACAGACACACAGATACAGTCACACACACAGACACACCCACACAGAGTTTAAACAAAGCATGTGGACTTAGGGTGCAGCTAAGTGGTAACTTGGCATGCATGGGGCTCTGACTTCAATGCTGAACACTCAGACAACAGACAAATGCACAAACATAAGTGGAGAGGGAGCGTGGAGGGAATCCATCACAGTCTCCGTGGGAACTTTGTGAGCTGAGGATCACGTGGCTCTCTGACCTATCTTTGCAAGCAGCAGGTGTCATCCCGGGAGCCTCCAGTGGCTGGCAGTGTGTTTGTGACAGCTAGTCCCGATACAGGAAGGCCTCCAGGCCTCCTGCCAGCCACCTTACTCCTGCAGAAATGCTGATGACCCCTGGGATGGCCCGGGTTCAGCACCTGCAACAAGGATACTGAACAAGTGGGACCAGACTGCTAGGAAATGGAAGAGCTGGGCCAGCACTCAGCTCGCCCAGACCACAATGCTCAAATCTCTACTAAAGAAATGAAGGCACACGTATTTCCATCTGGTTTATAGGTCAAAAGCTTCCCTGGCCTCCACCTCAGGGATACAGTTTATTACATCATCTTGGGATGCTACCTACTTGGGAAACCCGTGCTCTTCAAGTTCTCAGAATGAAACCAGAGCTGGCCGGAGTGTGGCCGCACTCCAGAGAGGGGGCCGTTTCTGATGTGATATGCCCTTGTGGTGCAGTTGGAAAGTGGAAAGTTTGCTCAACCTGTTGGACTTGTACCCACAGCAGTAGAGACAGGACAAAACCCATCTCAGGACAATGATCACTTGGTGGGCCATTTAGACCAGGGCACTTTGTAACATTCTCTGCCTGCCGTGTGGGCAGGAAGGCTAGGGCAACCTAAGTCGGCCCAAAACAATTGCTAAGGAAGTAAAGTGGCTTACAAGGACTGCAAGGTGGCTGGGTGATAGAGCACCTGCCTGGGATGGGTGAGGTCCTGGCTGCTATTACCAGCATGGGAAAGGGGGCAAAGAAAAGGAGCCCTACAGCAAATAGATGTAAGTGTGTAATAAATACTCGAGCACACTGTACACACTTGAGTGTGCCTCTAACGGTCTGACTACTTGGACAGAATACTGAAGCCTGCTCATGTGGGAAACCTTCCCCACACTATCTTCAGATCATTCTCTGATCCGCTTTCTTCCTTATCCAGTTCACAGCTCAGCAATTAAAACCCCATTTTAGTCAACCATGAATTTAATCCATGGGGCCCTTTAAAAGCACGTTCCCATGAACTTACTTGAGTGCCGTGGGCGCCATGAGCATGTGTCCATGGTCTTAGTGGAGCTGCCCTGGGCACCGTGAGTGTCCATGTTAGTGTAACTGTCCTGGGCACTATGAGTGTCCATGTTAGTCTAACTGTCCTGGGCACTGTGAGTGTCCATGTTAGTGTAACTGTCCTG
>CAJQZJ010004750.1:13673854-13684162 GCA_907164525.1 Lophiomys imhausi | reverse complement strand
AAAAAAAAAAAAAAAAAAAAGAAAAACAAACTCCTAAATGCAACCCATTTATCAGCTACATATTGCATATTTTTCCATTTTTTGGTGGTATATCACAAAAACTTTTTTATATCTTTTCTATTTTTTTCTGTTGTTGCTTATGCTTTTGTTGGCACTAAGAAATCATTGCCTACTCCAAAAATTGCAAAAATTTATTGTTACATGTGAAACCAAAACAGGAGCCACATTGTCCTACACTGTACTAAGTCCTCATACCTTCCTGGGTTAAGAAAACTCTTCTTCCATTGCACGGCTTTAGGAAGGTGGTTGAAGCCAGCTGACCGCAGCTGTGAGGCTTGCTGGACTCTCATCTGTCCCTCGCTCTGTCCTGTGCCACATCTGCCACTCTGATCACTGCAGTGTGTTTAAAATTAGACATATGAGTATCCCTATTTTTTTCAGGATTGTTTTAGCTATTCTTAGTGTCTTGAATTTCCACATGAATTTTATAATCAGATTATCAGTTTTTGCAAGAAACAAACAAACAAAATAGGTGGAATTATGGTTAAGATTGTGATGTGTCTGTAAATGCCCTGGGGAATATTGCTGTCTTAACAATTAAGTCCTTGTGTTTATAGGTCTTTAATATCAGTAGTACTTTATGTTTTCAGAGTAAAGCTTCTGTAGGTCTTTTATTAAATGTATTTGTAAGTATTTCATTTTATGCTATTGTTAATATAATAGTCTTCCCAGTTTTATTTATAATTGATTTTTAAAATACTAATCTTGTCTGCTCCAACTTTGCCAAACTTAGCTATAAATCCTAATAATCTCTCAAGCTACTCATTATATCAAATCATGTTACATGTACCCTGAAGGTTCCTAAATGATGACAGCTGCCCTTGGATCGGGGTGCAGGGATGCACTAGAGGCGGCCATTTCAAAATGGTGTGGTTTCCTGCGAAAAGCTGTTCACTTCTCTCTTGAGAACCCTGAACCGCCTGAGTGATTCATGCCTGCTTTTGGTTTCTACAGACACCAGGCATGTACATGGTACACAGACATACATAGAAGACAGAGGCGCATACATAGAAAAATGAAAATGAATTAAAAATAGACAAACAAATAAATAAATAAAATTGCAGCAGAGGCATTAGTGAGACTAATGCCTCCCTAGCTTACTTCACAGGGTTACTGTCAAAGGTCCAGGGTGCTGCTGCTTTAGGCTGTCCCTGTGGAGTGTCTGTCCCTGCAGGGGTGGCAGAAGACTGACACTTCCAGCAGGACTGGTTAACTTGTACCTTAGCTCAGGGCCTTAATTGCAGTCACACAATTTCCTTGGTTTGTTTTTGTTTTTTTAATCAGGGACGGTTCTTTTCCGAGTTCAAAACACTATGACAGTCCACCTCTCAGAGGAGACCCTCCGCAGCTAACGCAGGGCTGCCTCAGGTGAAGGTGGGCCAGTCGTCCCCCAGCTCGGTCCTGCAGGCTGTGATGGGAACAGTCACTGGCTTAGAGTGCAACTTGACCTTTCAAAATGGCTGGGAAACTTCAAGAACTTTCTCTTTCAGCTCTTCAGGAGAAACCCAAAATAATTTCATAATAGATTTCTTTGAAATCACTGAAAATAAAGGTAAAATCCTTACATTCCCTCTTCCATTTCTCACTCTCCTGTCCTTGGGTTATTATTTTCATGTTTTTGTACTCTGAATAATGTCATTAAAATATAAATAAATAAATGTACAAAGAGTAGTAAACTACAACATTAGAAAACTTGACATTATTGTTAAACATGGTGTTTTGAGAGTTGGCACTTCTGTTACATTACCTCATGCACAACTTCTTTTTTTTTTTTTTTTTTTTTGGTTTTTCAAGACAGGGTTTCTCTGTGTATCCTTGGCTGTCCTGGACTCACTTTGTAGACCAGGCTGGCCTTGAACTCACAAAGATTCGCCTGCCTCTGCCTCCCAAGTGCTGGGATTAAAGGCGTGCGCCACCACCACCCGGCTCATGCACAACTTCTTAAACAAACCTCCTGACCCCCCTTTTTTGTTTTTGTTTTTTTTTTTTCGAGACAGGGTCTCTCTGTGTAACAGCTCTGGCTGTCCTGGACTCACTTTGTAGACCAGGCTGACTTCGAACTCAGAGATCCGCCTGCCTCTGCCTCCCGAGTGCTGGGATTAAAGGCGTGCGCCACCACGCCCGGCTGAGAAATGAATTTTTAAATAATTACTTGGTATGCATGTAATTTTACCATTTACTGGAGCCAATAACAACTCTGCCTCCAGAAAAGAATGTGCTCATTTATTTGTAGTTATGTTGGGGGCACTGGGTATTGAACTTAGGAACTCATGTATACAAACAAGTGCTCTACACTGAGCTATTTCAGTTTTTGAGACAAAGTCTCACTAAGTTTCCTTGAACTCATTCTTTACTCCAAGGAAGTCTTGAACCTGTTATCTTCTTCCCTCAACCTCCAAGCAGCTGGAATTACAAGCCTGTGCCATGGGACAGACTTGTGCTTCTGTTACACCGAGAATTACATTGTGGGCAAATATTTTATTTTATAAGGGCACAGAGGATCTTCAGTTTTTCAAGCTGACTGATATTTGGTTTTATGTCATCAATACTGAAAACACTGCTTTTTACATAAATTCATAATAAAAAATGGCAGAAGTGTATTTAAGGCTATTGTTGGAAATTCTGTTCTAATTCAGAGCCAAAGTTAATTATTTTTAAATGAAATTTGAGTCAGCAACTCCAGATTTTTTTTTATAACTCAAGCATTCTAACACAATACAATACAAAGATAAACTAATTTGATACATTCTAATAAATAAAAGTAGAAAAAAACTAACAGTCTTGCTTTTCCAAAATTGAACCACTGTTTCTATAAGAGCAGAAAACTTTGCATTTGTAGTAAAAACACATACAGTGTCTCAAATCTGAGCCTAGGTGTTTCAGGTGGCTTTTGCTGGTGTTACACAGTTGATTGCATGTGCAGTGCAAAGTGTCCACACTGTGCATTCAGAATGAAGACTGAACAAAGGTGGGTGAGTGCACAGTGTGTCACATGCAGTCAGCCCCATGATGACACAGAAGCAAATGCTTCAGAAACACCTCACATTCAGTATGTTTTTGATTTTCAATTAATTCTTGGGTATTCACAGTCAGAAGCCTTTTACTGTTCCCAATTTATTTTTTGTGGTCCCCAATTCTGTTATGTGATCCCATATGGTTGGGGTTTTTTTTGTTTGTTTTGTTTTTTTTGTTTTTTTGAGACAGGGTGTCTTTGTGTATTCATGGCTGTCTTGGACTCGCTTTTGTAGAACAGGCTGGGCTTGAACTCACAGAGATCCACCTGCCTCTGCCTCCCTAGTGCTGGGATTAAAGGCATGCGATACCACACCCAGCTATGATCCCTTATGATTATGCTTTTGTCTAATGTAGGATGCCCAAACGCATCTTTAAATACATCTGTTGTCATAACTATTTGTCATGACAAATAGTATATGACATTCAATTCATGTACTATTTTATATACAGTAGGAATGTATTAGGTGGTATAAATTTCTACAGTGCATTTCCTGAATGAAAGCCATTTGAGTTTATGATGTGCTCTTATGAAAAGTAGGGCTAAATGGGGAAAAAAAAAACAACTTTTGAGATAAGCATTGTGAAAAAATTCCCTCAAACCAAGGATGTCAAGAGGCCTGGAGTTTGCATTAAAAAGACCCTTTGATTTGGACATCAGCACCTCAGAAGGAGCCTGCAGTTAGATCCTATTGCTTTTAACGTTTAAACTTTTAACAGTTGTACAGTAGGAAAGAGAGATCACTAATGTATCATAAAACATCGCGGTGATGAGTGTCTGGGGCAGCACGAGATCAGGATGCGTACTGTTTCCCATACTCCCCTCAGTCACCCCCTGGATACAGCCGCTATTGGTAGAATCCCTGGGGACCAGTGCTCCCAGTCCACAACTGAACATGGCAGGTCCAGGAGAGTGCAGATGCAGATGGAGAAAACACTCCAGCGGCAAAATCATAGCCGCTCTAAGACAGCATATTTAGGGATGCTTTATTACAGCTTTATGTCACTAAGCTCTTACCTCTCCTACGGTTCCCTAAAATGTATGCACACTCCTGAGATGGGTGATGGTCCCCAAAATCAGCCCACGCCGTCTCTTTTGAACTGTGGGAAGAGTGGGCGGGAACTTAGGGCTAGGATGAACTTTATTGACTAGGATTGGGATGCTGGCAATGCTATATGGGAAAAAGTGGGCTCACCTGCGACCCACTGGGTCGCTTCTAGGTGCCACAGTGAAGGTAGACCTTTGAGGTGTGTCCACGTGCTTCAGAGAGGCGGGCAGGAACAGGAGAGAGCAGGACTCCACTCCTGCTGAGCTCATAGGGCCTGAGGCCCTAGAGACATCTAGGGTTTAAGTCTACCCAATCACAGTGTTCCTGGGCCACACAACTCTGGATCCACACCAACAACCACTATTTCAAAGCAAGTGAAATATTAAAATCTAGTTTATATTTTTTCATATATACATTCTCTTTACTTAATAAACTTATATTCTTTTTCTTTTTGGTTTTTCGAGACAGGGTTTCTCTGAATATCTCTGGCTGTCCTGGACTCGCTTTGTAGACCAGGCTGGCCTCGAACTCACAAAGATCCGCCTGCCTCTGCCTCCCAAGTGCTGGGATTAAAGGCGTGCGCCACCACCGCCCGGCTAACAGCTTGGTTTTTTTAGTGCTGAATGATATTCTATTGTCTAAATATATCACAGTTTATTTATTCACATATTGAAGGATATCTTGGTAGATTCCAAGTTTTGTCAATTACGTATGAGGTTGCTATTAATATCTGTGTGCAGTTTTTTGTGAAGGTATGAGCTTTGAATTACTGTAGTTAATACCAAGAAGCTTATTTACTGGATTTTATGGTAGTGGTTTGTTTTGTAAGAAATGGCCAGACTGTCTTCGAGTGTGGATTTGTTTTTGTTTTTTTAACTCCCTCCAGCAAGGAGTTCCTTTCACCCCACATTCCCACGCATTTGATGTTATCAGCGGTTGTGCTAATGGCTGTTCTGAAACCAGATTTCCAGTTGCCTAATAATTACAGTGTTGAACTTCACCTTGTACGCACAGTCCCTATATGTACATCCTCTTAGATAAGATTGGCACCAGGTCTTCTGTTCTTTTTTCTCTTTCGCACTTAATTGTCTATTTGATAATTACTATTTAATAACACTGCTCTTCACAAGGTGATACTGTTTATAAATAACCAACCGAATTAAGAGATAATCTTTTTATACTTAAAATCAGTAGCTTTGAAGAAAAACATGGGGGGAGACAATAACTAAAACCCACTAAAGGTAAATGTTATTCCCATTATAATACCTAATAAATCCAGAACACATGTACTTGGGGTATGGTGTTTCCCATGGTAGCCACAATCTGACGGTGCTAATTACCATTGCTACCCTCACTGTGAGTAAGGGTCGAGCCCTTCACATCGAAGACTCTCTTCTGCTCTTTTGCTAATCAGCCTGTTGCTTTCTTATTGGAAGATTTTTTAATATAAGTTTATTTATTTATCTATTTTACATCCTGGTCATAGGCCCCTTCCTCCATCCTTCCCCTTGGAAAAATCTTTTTATGCTTTGAACAAATAAATAGAGAACACATTTGTCACAAATGTCTTCTCATTTTATAATATCTATATGAAAGCAGACATTTTTAAAAAGCTCACCTTGTCATGAATGATGGCTTTGATGTTGTGCCTAAAATTCCTTACCAATCCCAAGGTCACCTGCACTTTCTCCTCTGGTGTTTTGGCCAGTGCTTTTCACAGTGTATATATAGTTGGTCAAACCGAGGACCTCACCCACGCTGGGCAGGCACTCTACTACTTAAGCTCCGCCCATAACCCTACATTGCCATTTTAAAAACTATGACCAGTGAACCAGAAATCTGAAAGTTCTTTGTTTCTTTCTGCTTTTGAGTCTTTAGTTCTGATTTTCATAAACCCTTCCTAGAGAGAGAATCCCAAGTGACATATAAATCAGATACATCAACATTCCCATGCTCGTATACATGGGCATCAGCTAGTCAGCAAGACTCTGTTTCACAACAGAATTTATTATAAGAAATAATTAACTCCCCTTGCATGTTTGAAGCAAAATATAACTTCTGAAAACTCAACTAAACTGGGCATAGTGGTGCATATTGGTAATCTCAGTATCCAGAAAACTGAGGCATCGGGATAACAAGTTCAAGGCCAGCCTGACCTACAAATTGAGTCCCTGACTCTAAAGCAACAGTAAAACCAAAGCAAAATGGAGTGTGTGTGTGTGTGAGTGTGTGTGTGTGTGTGTGTGTGTGTGTGTGTGTGTGCAAAAGGCATCAAACTGTAGGCTATAAAAACATGATCGGCTGGGCGTGGTGGTGCACGTCTTTAATCATTCAGCAGCTTCTATATGCAACACAACTCTTTCTGCATATAGAGAATCCATAATTATGTTAAGAGACTCTGGAAAATCTAACAATACCATAAGGATTGCATACAATTCTGCTTTTTGAACTGAGGTATATGGACTTTTGATTACCTTGCTGATTTTGTCTGTCTTATAACTCCCATACAGGTTTGCCAGGTCCACTGGCACAAGGAAATGAGGAAATTGACCAATTACTCATAGATCTC
The DNA here is from genome assembly GCA_907164525.1 of Lophiomys imhausi. Classification (NCBI taxonomy): domain Eukaryota; kingdom Metazoa; phylum Chordata; class Mammalia; order Rodentia; family Muridae; genus Lophiomys; species Lophiomys imhausi. Next base: position 13,677,472 of record CAJQZJ010004750.1, on the reverse strand, counting down.
TGTGAGTTTGAGGCCAGCCTGGTCTACAAAGCGAGTCCAGGACAGCCAGGGGTACACAGAGAACCCCTGTCTTGGAAAAAAAAAAGCACAAAATTTAAATCATGTTATTACAACTTCAGGAGGGGCAGGGGGAACTACAAAGAAAAGGAAGGAACACAAGCAGAAGAAAGGATCCTTGGGCAACAGAGAGGGACAAGACAGGTCACAGATGAGAGGAGACCAATACCCTGAAAGGATGCTACGGAGAAAATGTAAGAGAACGTGCTTGTCACTGACTCTAAAAGGTGGCTCAAGAGCAGGCAAACAAACTCCTGGAGAAAACAATGGCAGATGTGACTCAAGCATCGTGACTATAATCGAGGGCATGGCTGCTATTAAACAAAGGTCTTCCAAGTCACTGAGTGTCCTGAATCCGGGTAATGGGCTTGCAGCAAGGACATCCTTAATTAGAATGATGGCAAAGACCATGACCTAGAGAGCTTAAGGGAAATGAAAAGCAATCGAAATAAATGTGCCAAGGATCAGAGGGAAACAACCCAATGGAATTCTTCCAAATAGATTTTTAAATTTCAAAAATGTACATAACTCAAAAGGGAGAAAAGGATGGACATGTGGAACCTTAGCAAGGATATGGTGTGTGACATTTGGACCAGCAGAGTGGTAAGACCAGACTAGCAATCGCTTTGATAGAAAAGTCTACTCATTGCCGGGCGGTGGTGGCGCACGCCTTTAATCCCAGCACTTGGGAGGCAGAGGCAGGCGGATCTTTGTGAGTTCGAGGCCAGCCTGGTCTACAAAGCGAGTCCAGGACAGCCAGAGATATTCAGAGAAACCCTGTCTCGAAAAACCAAAAAAAAAAAAAAAGTCTACTCATCACATGTTATGATGAGCATAGGGCTTAGACATAACTCTCAGCATTATCACAACTGATTGTCACAGCAGTGTGAGGTTGGGAGTCTCCTACCATCTGAAGATGAGGAGACTGAAGACTTGTACTTTATCTGATTGACTCAGTCTTGCACATTCAGGGCTACGACTTCAACTCTGGGCTGTCTGACTTGGAGCAAATTAATAGCATCAATAATAATTACTCTTTCATAAATATCACTGATGCATCAGGGACTTGATGCACATTATCTTTAGACCTCGCCAAAACCTGGAAGGTAGCAATTATAGATATTTATGGGTAGTTTCTGTATTAATTATGAATAGCATGTTGATGGAGAGTCACATTCAAAAATAGGAAAAGCTGATATTGAATTCCCTCAAAAGCAACCATCATTAGCATCTCACTTTTGCTTTCTGCAAAAATGGACAGTGGAGACTAGACAAGTGTGGAAATCAAAGCCAGACAAGCCCAGCTCTGGGCAATTTGGGCTCACATCCCAACACCTTTGGGAAAACATCAACTGGAGATCTAAGTCAGGACACAGCTGTCCAAAGAGGCCTTGGACTCTAAGGAACTGGCTGGAGCCTGCTGTGCTCTCTGGGATGGAAGGTGGTTCAGTGGATCAGACAAGCAGATGTCCCCTCACTTAGTAAGGGAAGGACGTATCTTGCCTGGATCAATGGTCCCAATGCAGGATGAAAGCAGAAGATGATGGGTGGGCTTTTCTGGAGTTGGCTGCTGCTGCTGCTGCTGCACAAGGAACAGGAGCAGGACTACCCTAGGAAAGAACATCTTGTTGGACCATTATTAGTGGTGTATGTGGGGTGATTACCTGAGATTGAAACTAGGACCTTGTGCATGCTGACCGAACATTTTACCCCTGAGCTGGGTCTCCACCTCTTGGGCATTTATTGTTGACCCTTTGCAGCTTGCCAACCTCCCGGGAGAGGAGAGGCACTGTATCTTGAGAACATTGGACAGCTACCACACATTGTCCTCCAGGAGCATTTCTCTAAATTCATTCTTTCTCTAAGAGAATATTTACCATTTTGACCAACAGAGCAGGGCCCTCTACTGAAGTTCTGCTTTCTTGTGCTGGGTTAGTGCCTCCATGTGTCTCGCCGCCTCCTTGGGGGCCAAGACCCTAGCAAGGTGTGCAATGAAGAGCCAGGGTGGAATGATGACAAGAGGTGGGGACACACCTAAGAACCTGAGCCACAGAAGTGGACATCGAGCCTGTGAGCCCAATCCTGTCACATACAATAAAGGGCATACCAATCAAACCATATGAAGTAAATAATTTAAACATCTATAACCAGCAATGAGATTGAAGCAATAATTAAAACTCTCCCAACTAGGGGCTGAAGAGATGGCTCAGCAGTTAAGAGCACTGGCTGTTCTTCCAAAGGACCTGGGTTCAAATTCCAGCACCCACATGGCAGTTCACAGCTGTCTGTAATTGCTGGGCATGGTGGCACACACCTTTAATCCCAGCACTAGGGAAGCAGAGGTGGGTGGATCTCTGTGAGTTCAAGGCCAGCCTGGTCTACAAAGTGAGTCCGGGACAATCAGAGCTATACAGAGAAACCCTGTCTCAAAAAACCAAAAAAAAAAAAAAAAGGTCTCCCAACTAATCAAAGGCCCAGCACCAGAAGGACTGACATACCAGAACTTCAAAGAAGAGCTAACACCAATACTGCCCAAATTATTCCATAAAATAGAAAAGGAGGGAAGGCCTCCAATTTTTTTTATGAAGCCAGTATTACTGTGATATCAAAACCAGATAAAGATACAACAAAAAGGAAATTACAGACCAATTTCCCTAATGAAAACAGATACAAAAATTCTCAGCGAAACACTTGCAAACCTAATTCAAGATCCATGGAAAAATCATCTATTGTGACCAAATTAGTTTTATTCCAGAGATGCAGGGAATACACACATAATCAATAAATGTAATCAGTCACATGAATGAACTCAGAGATAACACAATCATCTCAGTAGATGCTGAAAAGGTCTTTGAACAAAGTCCAGAAGCTCTTCATGATAAAAGTCATGGAAAGGCTGAGGGATATATAATATACAGCAAACCCATAGCCAAGATCATGCCAAATGGGGCAAAACTTAGAGCATTCCACTAAGAACTGGAACAAACTACGGCTGTTCATTCTCTCCACTTCTGTTCAATATGGTGCTTGAGTCTTCCACACACACCTGGAAACATATTTAAACAAGGAATTTTAAAACTTCTACAATGAAAACATTAATAAACTACTGTAGACACCAGAAGATAGAAAGAATGCACATGCTCTTGGATCAGAGTAATCCTGTGAAAATGGCCTACCAAACAGCAACATACAGATTCAACACAATCCTCATCAAATTCTCATATAAGCCGGGCGGTGGTGGCGCACGCCTTTAATCCCAGCACTTGGGAGGCAGAGGCAGGCGGATCTTTGTGAGTTCAAGGCCAGCCTGGTCTACAAAGTGAGTCCAGGATAGCCAAGGATACACAGAGAAACCCTGTCTCGAAAAACAAAAAAAAAAAAAAAAAAAAAAATTCTCATATAATTCTTCACAGAAATACACACACACACACACACACACACATCCACACACAGAAGTCACACACACAGACACACACACACACACACACACACACACAGACACACACACAGACATACACACACACACACACACACACACACACACACACACACACACACACA
>CAJQZJ010004750.1:13610418-13673844 GCA_907164525.1 Lophiomys imhausi | reverse complement strand
ACACACACACACACACACACACACACACACACACACACACACACACATATATATAACCAAGTGTAGGCAAAACTGTGGGAGATATTACCATACCTGACCTGATTCCAAACTGCTCCACAGAGCAATAGTAATAAAAAGAGCAAGGTACTGACAAGGACACATGGGTGAATGAACAGAAACCCAGAAAGAAGTCCATGAAACTACAGCTAACTGATTTTTTTTTACAAAGATAGAAAATCATATTTAATTAAAAAGCAACATCTTTAACAAATGGTTCTGGGAAACCCATATTTCAACATGCAGAAAAATGAGACTAGCTCTTTATTTCTCCCCTACCCAAAACTCAACTCCAAATGGATTAAAGATCTCACCAAAAGACCTGATGCCCTGAAAGTGCTAGAGGACGAAGTAAAGAGTGTGCTTTAGCCTACAGACACAGGCAGACTTTCTAGATAAGGACTCCAGCAGCACAGGAAACAAAACAAACAATTGACAAATAGGATCTCGTGCTGTTAAATAGAGAGGCAGCACACAGAATAGGAGAGCGTCTTTACCAGCTAGCTGTACATCCAACAGAAGATTAGTGTCCAGAATATAATAAAAGGTTTAAAAAAAAACTAAACATCAAGAAAACAAACCAGGGCTGGAGAGATGGCTCAGCGGTTACGAGCACTGGCTGCTCTTCCAAAAGAACCACGTTCAAATCCCAGCACCCACATGGCAGTTCACAGCTGTCTGCAATTGCCGGGCGTGGTGGCACATGCCTTTAATCCCAGCACTAGGGAGGCAGAGGCAGGCAGATCTCTGTGAGTTCGAGGGTAGTCTGGTCCACAAAGTGAGTCCAGGTATACACAGAGAAACCTTGTCTTGAAAAACCAAAAAAAAAAAAAAAAGAAAGAAAGAAAATAAAAAGAAAAAGAAAAAGAAAACAAACCACCCAATTTAAAAATAGGCTCAGAAGCAAGCGAATCTTCAAGACTACCCTGGTTTACACAGTAAGTTGCAGTACATCCAGGGCTACATATAAAGAACCTGTCTCAAAAAAAACAAATAATAAATAAAATGGGTTATGGAACTGAAGAGAAAGCCCTCAAAGGAAGAAATACAAATGGCTAGTAAACTGTTAAAAAGGTATTCAACATCATTAGCTACCAGAGAAATGTAGATTAAAACTACATTAAGAGTCCATCTCACCTCACTCAGAATATCACCAACAATACACATGATAACAAATGTTGATGTGGATATAAGAGAAGAGGAAGTCCACATGCTGTTGGTGGGAGTATAAACTAGTGTAACCATTTTGGAAACCAGTCTGGAGAATCCTCAAAAAGTTAGAAATGGAACTACCACATGACACAGCTATCTCACTCTTGGTCATACACCTTAGGTGCCACCAGGACCATTGGAAAATACACAGTATGATTATAACAGTAGCAATGTGAAAATAATGTTATGGTTGGGAATTGCTACAACGTGAGTAACTGTGTTAAAGGGTCTCAGTGTTAGGAAGGTTGAGAACCCATGTCCTACAGACACTTGCCCCAGCTTTCCTGTGTCTGTGTGCACCGTGAAACACTTGGCTCTGTAATCACTCTGTTCACCCTGCAGGGCTTGGAACATGTGCCAAGGTAACCTGACACCAAAAGTGGCAGTGATGGCTGACAAGATGATTTGGTGGGTGAAGGTACTTGCCACCAAACCTGACAACCTGAGCTCAATCCCAGGACTCCCGGAAGTTGGCCTCTGAACTCCACATGGGCACCACCATGGATTTGCATGGGAACATACATGTCATCACTTAAATAAATTAAAAGCGTAATTTTGAAAGAGTAGTCATAACCAAGATTGCCTGTGGTTGGCTCAGGTTGGGTTCCTACTGTGTTATCACAGAGTGCTGTCTGGAGACAAGCTCAAAGGCCTTGTATTTAAAATAGCTTCTCTTCGGCAGGCATCTCTACGTCCCTTTCCACGGTTTGTTTTTTCTGTACAAAGCACTTATCATCCTCCAGTGGTCTCTACTGTTTATTACTCATCTCTTTCCATAGAAAGGAAGCTCAGTGAGATTGAGGACTTTGGGTTTTGCTCATTGCTTCTCATCAACACTTGCCTGACCCATGGAGGTCAGAGCGCGTCCACATTTGTATCCTCTCACCTTCATCAGGCCACACGTACTGATCCTCTTAGACCTGTTCCACCCATCTTCTCCCAAAGGAGACCTCCCGGGCCCTGTCCTTCAACCTAGGTTAGAACTCTTCATCTGTTCCTTTGCAAGGACTTTCCATCACTCTACTGAGCACGCTGCATGTCCATAGTGCCTGCTTCTTCTCTGGCTCTCCGTCTTGTGCTCACTCTCACCCCACTTCTTCTGTTCCTCCTTTCCTTCCTTCTTTCCTCCCTCCCTTCCCTCTTTTTCTTTGTGGAGTTAGAGACTGAACCCAGGGCCTCATGCATACTAGACAAGTGATTTACATCTCCAGTTCCTGCTTTTTTCTCACTAAAAAAAAAAAACACCCGAGCCTTCATAATTCTGTAAAGAAAAGATGTGTGCTCACCTCCCAGAGTACTGGAGGCTCAAGAGCATGAGGCCAGTATCTGTTCAGCTCTGGGAGGGCCTCAGCAGGAATGATCACAACAGTGAGTGGGTGGTGGAAAAAATCGGTAAGGCAGGAAGCCAGAGAGTGTTCCAGGGTCAAATTTGAATTTTCATAAGAACTCATGCTGGCAAGAAAGCTACTAATTACAGGGGCCCCACAAGAATATTAATCCCTTGGGGCTGGAGAGATGGCTCAGCGGTTAAGAGCACTGGCTGTTCTTCCAAAGGACCTGGGTTCAAATCCCAGCACCCACATGGCAGTTCACAGCTGCAATTGCTGGGTGGGGTGGCACACACCTTTAATCCCAGCACTAGGGAGGCAGAGAGAGGTGGATCTCTGTGAGTTCAAGGGTAGTCTGGTCTACAAAGTGAGTCCAGGACAGCCAAGGATACACAGAGAAACTCTGTCTCAAAAAACAAAAAGAATATTAATCCCTTCAGGAAGCATAACTCCAGTGTCTTCAGGATTTCTCACTAGACACTTGAAGGTCCCACTACTTCTTATACTGTCACATGGGTACCAAGTTTTAAATACACACACCCTTGATGGACAAATCCCAGCAACCAGTATCTAGGGGGCAAGTGCCTTCACCCACCAAATCATCTTGTCAGCCATCATTGCCACTTTTGGTGTCAGGTTACCCTGGCACATGTTCCAAGCCCTGTAGGGTGAACAGAGTGATTACAGAGCCAAGTGTTTCACGGTGCACACAGACGCAGGAAAGCTGGGGCGCATTGCGGTCGGCCACAGCCCATCTCTGTCCAGCCTAGCATGTACATCTCTTCTTTCTTTGAGATGTGGGGACCCTGTTGTCTGCTGCTGCTCGACACACGTCCACCCATAAGTCTCTGCTGCATGCATTCTGTGTAGACTGGGACTAGTTTGCCTCGGTTTTGCTACACTGCTTTTTCAAAACAAGTACCAATCTCTTTTCTCTTCACTACAGCTGTCTTCCGACATTTGCTATTACACTTAGCTCATTTCATTTTTAAAGCAGTCCTGTGACAAGGTGGGAAAGTTGAGTCTCCTTTGCTACCTTTCCAGGGATGTTGTGCTGCTCCAGTTTAGCAACAGAGCTACATCTTCTCACAGGTTTGAAGGCCAGGAGTCAGAGATTGAAATGTAGATAGAATCCTTCTGAGGGCGGTGAGGTAGAGCTCTGCCCGGGGCCTGCCTCCTTTGCTGCTGAATAGTTATCCTCTCCCTGTATGGTCACATGTTCAGCCTTCCCTCTATAGGTGGTTGTGACCTTAATCTCCCCGTGATAGAAAGATGCCCATCATTTAGATTAGGGCTCATTTGTATGACGTCATTTTTAACTTCACTTTGACATTGTGTAACTGCCTCAACTAAGGTCATGTTGCAAGTGAGATCCAATTCTGAGGTAGTCAGAACTTTCAATGTGAATCTGGAGAGGTGTGGCACAATGAAGCCCTAAGAAACCTCCAGTTACCTTGAACTTTAGATTTCACAGCTTGTGTTGCCTGGTTTATCGAGGCTAGACAGGAAGATGACCTACCCCAAGCACCATTGGCTTTCAATGCACAAACCCACTCACTATTTGAGAATCTGACTAGAAACAAAGGGCCTTCAATGGAAGGTCTGCCTAACTCATTTGGAAAGATAAAAATTTTGGTATTTTATATCAGAGTCCAAAAGTCTCAATTGGATTAGAACAAGATCTGCCCCCTCTTGGACTCTGCTTAACCCTGAAAAGATCTATTGGCTTGCTCTAAGACTGAACAAAAGCTAAGAGAGCTATTAAAGCAGAAATGAAGAAACAGCAAAATGAACAAGAGAGAAAGGAGGAATACAAACCCAAGGAGACAGGAGGAAAGAGCTAAAGGAAGAAGGAACGAGGTCAGGGAGCTGTGAATGACCTCAGGTCACCTCGGAAATCACACCTGCTCTCTGGAGTCTGGTAACACATGCAACTGTGTTTCTTGAGTTGAAGTTCTATTCAATGGGAAAGTTATTTTCTAAGGTAGATATGCCCAGGCACAGTGCCCTTTGGAGGCCAGGGTTGTAGGTTTTCTGCCAAACTACTCCCTAACCTTTTTTTTTTTTTTTTCAGTTAATTTTTAAGCCACAACTAAAATAGTTCAAGTCTTTTGTGAGTTGCCAACCTCAGTCTTCATTGCTCTGAGATGCTTGACGATTTTAAATTAGCAAGTATGAAAACCTTCCAAGACACATTAACCTATGCAATAACCTGTCAGGCTGGAATGTTTAGTTAGTGCCCGAGGTCCTGGAATAACTCTTAGAGTGAAAAGCAAGTGACAAACATCTCTGGTTCTCAGGTCTAGTGTCTTGTCTAAAATTCCTGAGAATGATTTAGCTGTGTTCTAGCACCTTCTACCCCAGGCCCATGTGACCTAGAAACTGACTAAATCCCACTTCTAAGAGCCCATCGCACTATGAACCCATCAGTAGATTAATCCATGAATGAGGTCAGCACTCCCATGATCCAGTCACTTCCCCAAAGCCTCAGATTGAACAGATTCACGGGAGAACAAACTTTGAACAGGTGAGCCTTGAAGGACAGTTCAAATCCAGACTGTAACATCTTCACTTTTATGTACTTCTAAGACCTATGTAATGACAATTTGCTAAGTGAAATTTATAAGCAAAAATAAGGTGGAACCAAATTTTGAGGGTTCTGGTTTGAGCATTCTACCAGGAAGGCTGACACCCCGCACAGCAGCAACCCGGCTGGACCCCGTGTTATCTGGGCTGGGGTGTTTCCTCCTAAGTGTGTCAGCAGTGGGTGGAGGTCTTCCACTGCTCCCATTCTTGCTTTCAGTTAAGATTCGCTGCTAATTTAGCCACATTATAGTAAAGTAGTTGAGTCTGTGTCTGGTGTGTGTTTAACTGTTTTTTTTTTTTTTTGGTTTTTTACAAAATTTTTTAAAGATTTATTTATTATGTGTAGTGTTCCATCTGCATGTACTCCTGCAGGCCAGAAGAGGGCACCAGATCTCATTCTAGATGGTTGTGAGCCACCATGTGGGTGCTGGGAATTGAACTCAGGACCTCTGGAAGAGCAGACAGTGCTCTTAACCACTGAGCCATCTCTCCAGCCCGTGTTTAACTGGTTTTTTGACATGTAACTTTCTTGTTTTTATTTATTTGCTTTTTTTATCTTTTCCAGACAGGGTTTCTCTGTCTAGCCCTTAGGCCTCAGCCTCCAAATGCTGGGATTAAGTGTGTGTCCCATCACACCCAGGTTTATAATTTCCTTGTAATTGTGTTTCTAGACAATTATGCATTTCAGTGGGATCATTTATTCTTGATGGCTAAGGGACATGCACCTAATCTTTTCAAATACACTTTATACGGATCCCTCAATAGTAACATTCTGTAATCTGTCCACTTGTACATGAGAAAGGGAGGGGCAGGCCCACTCTGTTATTTTGCAAAAATTGAAAGCAGTATAAGAAAAAGAAAAGGTTGGTAACCAAGCTTAAAAGACAGAGTGTGTTGCACACCTTTGCACGTGGCTTGCAAGGGGCATGTGGAAATTGATATCTCTCAGCAGATGTGTGGGTAATAAAAGTACATATTTACTTTTTCCAGCTCCTGCTCATTCGTAGGCTCTCTGTGGCTGTTGCGGGAAGCAATGGGATCCAATGAACAAGTAGAGTCGTGACTGGGAATAAACAAGGATGATGCCATTGCTCTTGGGAGGAAAGGTGAAGGGATTCTAGCCAGCCCAGGCCTGGCAAGCACAGCCCTGGCAGGCCTTGCCCTTCTCTGCCATTCCCCTCTGCCTTGGTAAAAACCGTTAGATCACATTCCTAAAGCTGGCCACCAAGGTCTATTCCTTTATTTGGCCACTTCCTCCTCCTGAGGCTGACTACTGAGATCCAGATATCAAAGTATTGTAGTCCAGCAATTGAAAGCCCCCTTTTGTTCACCTAATTAACATGCCCAATCACAATATGCCACCATATCCTAGCCTATTGTAACACACCCCCTCTCCCTCTTTCTCTTCTTAAAAATTGCACCTACACTTCCATAGAAGGCCTTCACACTGATACTTGTGCCGTCGCATGTCTCTAGTGATCCCTGAGAAGTTCCAGCACATTTTTCTAGTACTCAACACCAACATTGATGGGCAGAGGAAAATAGCCTTTGCCATCACTGCCATTAAGGGTGTGGGCACAGACGTGCTCATGTAGTGCTGAGGAACGCAGATGTTGACTCACCAAGAGGGCTGGAGAGCTCTCAGAGGATGAGGCGGAGCGTGTGGTCACCATCATGCAGAATCTACGGCAGTACAAGATTCCCAGACTTGTTCCTGAACAGACAGAAGGACATAAAGGATGGAAATACAGACAGCCAGATTCAGGCTAATGGTCAGACAACAAGCTGCGTGAGGACCTGGAGCGATGAGGAAGATTAGAGACTGCGCCAGTTTTGAGGCCTCCTTGTCGGCACTTCAAGCCAGGCTGTACCCTGGGTGTATCCAAGAAGAAATGAGTCTCTGGCCCTTGCTGTTTGCAAATAGTTTATATACCTATGAAAAGAAATTATGCCTGCAAGGTCATTTGTTGCTGTTTTTCTGCCTGAGTCAGAATGCTGCCTCTGTAATTTGTCTTCCCCGCTCTGTGAAAACAGAAGTTTGAGTGTGGTCTGTGCCTAATCTAGGGTCTGAAAGGGAACCCCCACTACGTGCAGGGGCTGGAGGAGGAAGTGTCTCCTTCAGAAGGTTCCAGAGCAACTACAAATATGAGCAGACAGCGTCGGGCTCTGCAGGACGGGGCTATAGGACACAGCTATTTGTGCTGACCATCATGATACAACAGCCTGAAGTGCCTTTGAGGGACTGGTCACTTGGGGTTTCCCTTGGCATCCAAGGAAATAGGACTACCCCAAATTGGGCTGGGGTGACTAAGGTACAATTTGGTATAAATAATTCCCCAGTGGAGCCTGCTGAATTTCCTGGTACCTGTGAGAGCAGTGTGCCGCCTTTATAACACAAAGCTCTAGCTTTCCTTGTCGCAAGCTGTGCTTCCCTGGGCAGGGCCAGGGTTACCCATCTATGAGAGGCAGCTTCGAAGAGGGACTTGCTGCAGAACTTGAGGATCAGAGAGGTCTGCTATGAACCCTTGCTCCTTTGTGCTTCCTGTCAGTCTGTGCCTCAGCTGACCCATAACATTGTCGGGAGGACTGAAGGAACCCATGAGGACTCAAACAAGTCTTCTTACATACTCCACACACAAATTGGTTCACAGAAGTATTTCTACCCATATGTAAACATTTTGACAATCTACAGGATAAATAAAGGTGCAAGGTACAGACAGACAGACAGACAGACAGACAAGCTCTTTGGGAAAAGAGAACTCACATGTTTTGGTTCTGAAGTAGACTTACAGGGGAGTCAGAAAGCTGTAGCAGAAAAGAAAGAAAGGGCACAGAGAGGCCACCATAAGACTTTCTCTACCATTGCTTGAAGCTCCAGGCTATTAGAATTAGCCATCGGCAGGGACCCACAGAGGAAAGCCTGGCTCTTTCCTCCTACTCTCTCTCACTCCAACCTCTTCTGCTGTTTTCACAGTATCCAGTCTCTGCAGGCAACTTTCCTTCACAAGCCGGATGCGCCATTCTGGGACTGGAGTCCAGAGAGGAGGGGTTTCCGCAGCAGCAGAATCATGTAGCCTAGCTGCAGCTAGGGCCAAGCGTTGGGGCCACAACATGAGTGTCCTTGCATCCACAGATCTCCAGAGAAACAAGAGTTAAGCACGCAGCATTCTTTCCAATGGGAAAGATGAAAAACCTGTTCTTCCATCCAGAAAGCTGAGAATTGGAAGTGATTAACAGTCTGGTGATCTGGTACCTGTTGGGCCAGACCATGTCAAGTCCTACAACCAGGACCCAAGGTGGCTAGTAATCTAAATGATCCTTACAGCCAGAGACTCCCCCAAGCTCCCACCTCTAGAACCAAAAGTGCTAATAGCCCAAATGACCTCTGTGTTATGTGTATGACTGAGACCAGGCCAGACCCTTAGGCCCTTAAGCTAGTACAGGTAATCTATCTCCAGAACCATCTTCTTCGAAGAAACTACACTACCCTGAGTTGAGTTTCAATATGATTACCTTTCTTTGTGTACTTGGGACTGTATTACACTAGGAAACTTTTTTTCTTTTAAGTTATACTGGGCTTAAATATATTGGGAATAAACCTCCTGTTATTAGACTCCCCTAAGTCTGATCCAGGCTGACAAAGTCAGTCTGCACCAGGTTTTCATTCTTACCTCTTCAGTTGGTTTGCTTCCCTGTATAACACTTCCAGGGACTCCCTCAGTCAAACTGGAGGCCTACATTTCAAGGCAGCCATCTGCACCACGGGGCTTTTCTTTGAGCCAGTGACACAGAGATGGCCTTCTGGGCAGGGTTTGTAGCAGAGTACGCTCTCCTGCAGCCTCCTCAGCATGCTGCAGGTACTGCCCAGAATATATTGTGCAGTGGGGACCATGTACTCCACAGTAAAGGGAAAAGGTAAGGCCTGGGCAAGAATTTGTGCTAAGTCCTTGTTTATTTGTTCATTTCCCTTTCATTTTAAAGCATATTCCATCTAGTAAGACTGAAGATGAAGAGAAGAATGGATCCACATGTTGGACCCTGGCTGGCTACTTCCAGAGGGGAGGCATAAGAGAGTCAGCGGTGGGCAAGCAGCCCCTTACATGTAGTGATGTGCACAAAAGAGACCTGGATGTGGAATATGGAGATCTGAACCTGTCGCCTCAAACAATCATTGACCTGTTGTGCAATCATAATGAAATCACTTAGCCCTATTTGTCCCTCATCTGAAAAAAAAAAAAAGTCGATCATAACTTACATGGTTGTTGTCAGAACAAAAGGAACAATGGCTCATCAGCGCTCCTTGCCACTTCAGACTAGCTCCAGAGCGTAGTGTTTAAGAACTCAGATTCTGAAGTTTGACAGAATTGAGCTTGAATCCCTAATTTTGAATTGAGAATAGATATATTTATACACAAGATCCCAAGGATTTGACTTAAAATATAGGAAGGGTCGGGTGGGCACAATCATGCGGAGATGACTGGCTTTGAGCAGGGGAGGGTCGCCATGATGCTGACACAGGTAGGGTAGGTGGTTATTACACTAATGCGCCTGCTTCCAGGCAAGCGACCCTCAAATTGCATGGTCTTAGAATGCATGGATTTCAATCACCACTGTTTAGTTACTAATAACAGCCATCTGATGACACCACTGCCATTCCAGCCTCTGTGGCAAGTTAACTGTGAGCAACTAACCACACCAGGTCCACAAGGCTCTCCCCTGTGTACAGATCACTGCCCACACATCAGATGCATACCGTCACCAGCCATCAGGCACGTCGCCTCTTGCGAAGTCTGTCACCTGAGGGTCTCTGTCTACCTGTTGCTGCACACAGACAGGACACCTGCTCTGCTGATCCCTTGTCTCCTCATGATGAATCCATGTGACATTTGACAGAAGCAGACAGTCCAAAGGTTAATCAGTCTTCCAAAAATGACATTGTGTCAAAGCAATGAAGAGAATAACCGTTAGAAGTGAAATCGTGGCCAAGCCCGAGTGGCTATGGGAATGCAGGCCTTGCCACTGGCTGAGACTCCTCTGCACGGCGCTAGGAGCTCAGGGGAGACAACACACTGGCTTAATGAGGGAAAGCAGCTTTGACGAGCAGGACACAGTCACACAGATGAAGATTCACAGTGCCCCAAGTGCAAGGATGAGATGTATGCAAACTCAGGGGTGTGAGGATGGAAAAACTGCTCATTCCATGTCAATAAACAGGACCGAACTGTTCAAATTGCTTTGGAGAAGTTTACTTGTTTGTTTTTTAACAAGCGAAGCTTAGCTTTTCCTTTCAGTGTTCGTAACGCTCTATACTACAGGGCATTAAGTTAGCTAGTTTTTGAACTGCTCTCTCTGTTTCCCACACATTTACGGCCAACTCTAAAAGAATGCTTACTGTCTGGGGAAAAATGTAAGAGTTAAAAAGCAATGCTTCCTCTGGATCATGAATGTTGCTCTTGGTTTCAGCATGGCTGCCTCCAGTCATACTTACAATCTTGTTCTCCTGCGGAAAGTGAAGACTCCACCACTGAACCCCCAACACTGTTTATCCACTTCCCGAGAAGCAGCATCTGACTTTCCTGTCACCTAACAAGGAAAGAGTGCTATTGCATGCTCTGCACCATGAAGATAGAGCCAGTCAATGAAAACTCGTGGATGTGTGTCGGAGTTTCTTAACCTTACTTTTCATTAGCACTCCTGATCCTAGGGATCTTATTTAGATATTGCTCCCCAACCACTTTCTGATGGAATTTTAGCACTAAACACATACTTGCAGTTTTGTGCACAGATTCTGCGTGTATTTGTGTTTTACACATCGTCTTAGTTGATGTGCATTGCTATAAAGACATATCATGACCAAGGCAACTCATAAAAGAAAACATTTAATTGGGGAATTGCTTACAGTTTTGCAGAACTGAAGCTTTAGTTCATTTTCATCATGGCTTGGGACCATGGCGGCATGCATGGCCCTGAAGCAGTAGCCTAGAGCTGCATCCTGGGCCGCAGGCTGCAAGAGAGACACTGGCCCTGGCTAGTACTTTCAAAACCTCAGAGCCCACTCCCAGTGACATACTTCCTCCAGCAAGGCCACACTTCCTAATCCTTTCAAATAGTGTTACTGCCCGGTGACTAAGCATTCAAATATATGAGCCAAAAGGGGCCATTCTTTGTTCAAACCATCAAACAGGTAAAGGGAGTAAAATCCCCTCCCCCCAGTATTTTTTTTTTTTTGGTTTTTCGAGACAGGGTTTCTCTGTGTATGCTTGGCTGTCCTGGACTCACTTTGTAGACCAGGCTGGCCTCGAACTCACAAAGATCCGCCTGCCTCTGCCTCCCAAGTACTGGGATTAAAGGCGTGTGCCACCACCGCCCGGCTCCCCCCAGTATTTTGCCTCTTGGGAGAATGGCAGTGCTTCAGAGAGCACAGTGAGAAGCCGCCTGTATTCTGATGGCCTGTGACAGGCGATCTCACCTCCAAGCCTGCATCTCCCACACCATGGCTCTGCCCTTTACTGCCCCATTCCCCACTCCAGAAGGGCTTTCCTTTCTAAGAGAACCCTGATTTTGTTATAGTTGATTTGTTGTCTTCCACATGGTCATGAACTTCACTAAACCAATCAGGCAACCCCATTCCTTTTGCTGGTAGTTGGGTGACTGATTAGGGATGGGTGTGTAACACAATTTTAGGCAGCAAGGTTTGAAGGCAGATCTTCTAGGTTTCCTCATGAATTAAAAAAAAGACGTCACAGAGATGGCTGACTTTTTCCTGTGGTGCCAGCAGTCCTTCGTGTGCTGATGTGAACTTGAACTCTAGCAGCCTTTTTTTGTCCATCAGGAGAACAGCTTCAAGGAGTAACCAACTGGAGATGTAGGGCGGAGGACACAGTGGAGCTCCTGATGACCGGGAGTCACTGGGTTATTAGTTCTAGAGACAGCTGCCTCGGCATTCCTGTTACGTGGTAGCACTTTGTGTTATGGTTTTGGCCTGCTCAGTCAGTGTTTCCAGGTACTTGTAGCCAAAAGGACTCCAGGTGACATGAGGAAAAAGGAAGGCTGTGTACAGCAGAAGAATTCCGAGCAGTCACATAGTGAGGACTGCTGCATTTTGGAGCTAACAAATGGGAATTGACTTTTTCTATTCCTAAACCAGTGGCCATCTCTCCAGCATCCAGGACGCACTGATGTGATTCAGTCCAGGTTTGAATCCCACTCAACAGCTAACTGGCTGATGGCCTTGGTAGTTGACTTCTTGTGTGTCTGTTTCTTTCTTAAGAAGGCTGCGATGGAAATGTTGATACACAGTAGGGCATACCAGCACACACCTGTAGTCCTAGCACCTGGGAAGTGGGCCCAAGAGGATGAGGAGGTCAAAGTCACACCCGCTAAGTAGCAAGTCTGAGGCTACAGAGACCGCGTCAAACAAAACAAAGGGAGACTCTGCATGATTCTAAGGATTTAAATGGACAGTGTAAGGAAAGCGTCTAGAATCAGCCTGTGTGCAGCATCTGACAAATGGCTGTCTGCTTCTTTAACACTGACAGACCTTCCCAGTCCCGTCTCTCCCCAGCCTTTCTCCATGTATTTCACACTAAAGTCCAATTCAATCCTTTCCTCTCCTAAACAAACTGTCTTCACTGGGCAGTGCTGTGCCCTGGGTCACATTGTTCCCTTAGCCTAGAATGAGCTTCAATATCCCACCATGTCTTTCAAAACTCCATCTCTTGGTTGAGTGTGGTGGTGCACACCTCTAATTCCACCACTTGGGAGGCAGAGGCAGGCAGATCTCTGAGTTTGTGGCCAGCCAGGTCTACAAAGCGAGTCCAGGACAGCCAGGGCTATACACAGAGAAACCCTGTCTTGAAAAACCAAAAAACCAAATCTATCTGTCATAGCCACTGACTTGGTGCCCAGCCATACCCAGTTTTTTGCGTGGGAGCCAGGGATCTGAACTCATGTCCTTGAGTTTGCTCATCGAGCACTTTATCCACTGAGCATCTCCCCTTTTGCTTTTGTTCTGTTTTGAGACAAGGTCTCATGTAACCCAATCTGGCCTTGAACTCCTGATCCTCCCGCCTCTTCCCCCCCAAGTGCTGGGATAATAGGTGTAGACCACCTCATCACTCTTTTCTTTCCAAAATAATCAGAGCCCTCAGTAATTACACTAATCCCTTCCTAAGGTGATGTGCCCAGTGACCTTGACCATTTTGCACCAGGCTCTAACCACTAGGTTCCACCACTCTTAACACCACCTCTCGAATGTGAACTCTTGGGGTACAAAACACCTCTAAACTATTGCATCCGGTTTGGATCAGGATACCCAAGGCAGAAATGGCCAGATTTTTTTTGGGGGGGGGTGAAATATATTTGTTCTCTTTTGTATACTGGTATCCAGGGGAGCTGTTAGGGCACAATGACAGAAACCAGCCTGAAGATGAAGACACACAAGGGAGACAGCCCAGGACGCACTGATGTGATTCACTCCTGAGGCCTTCCCCACACTGCCCTCCCATTTACATGGACCAAAAGTCCTGGGAGTCCAGTTTTCTCTCTGGTGTCTTCAGTTCTCTTCCCACCACATTGACTGCCTCACAGCAGGCATTCCAGAAATGTCACCTGTGTTGCCCCTTGTGTGGTTCCTGGGTCTCTGGCTTTCCCTTGCTGAGTTTCTCTGCTAGTAAGTCTTAACCCAGATCCCCATATGCTCGCTGTTCACCCCAGTTCCAGGCCTCTAGTCTGGGGGAAGGTTCTCAGTGACTCTTGGTGACACTGGTTCATCATAACACTCCATTCTCCAGACTTTGGACTGCCACGTTTTAGTTGGCAATTAGAATGATCTCAGCGTGCATGGAGTTTGAAGTTTACTACTTTCTGGTGATAACTTTGTGATCACCTTAATCTAATCAATGAACTGTGGTTAACATGTAGCTGGGTTACAGTTGTTAAGCATTTGGTCTCCAAACACTTGAGATGAAAAGTGTTATCCCAGAGTGGAATGACAAAGAGGAAATGATGTCATTGCCTGGAAGTTTCTGCTGATTACAGTCTTTTCTGGATGTGGATTAAGAGCTTTATTGTCAGTGAAGACAAATTCTCTTCCTCCCACTCTTCCTCTTTACCACGTTCCTTTATGTATTCCTCCTCCTTCCCTCTCCCTTCCTGTTTCACTTCCCTGACCCTCCTCTTGAGTTTTTATGCAATATTTCTTCACTAATTATAATCTCATGAACAATAGGCTCCTTGCATTTATTCCTCCTGTTTGAAATGTGTTGTTTGAACAGTATTGCCCTAGCTCTGATAACCACTATTTTCTTCCATTTCTATAAAGTTAACTTGTCTAAATTTTTTCTGCACCTTCTGATGCTACTTAAATGTCTTCCAGATGTATTTGTGCTGTCACAAGTGGCAGGTTTTCCTTCATGTAAAGACTCAATAACATCCCACTTTGGGTACATACTATATATACTCTCTTTATCCAAGAGCACTGCCTCTTGGCTTGGATCTCATCCGGTTTGTCCTCGTTTGTTCTTTTATGACTTAGTCATACTCAGTAGGGCCAGACTGGCCTTACCCTGCTACATACACCCGTAGTTGCCCCGACCCTGAAAGCTCTCTAAGAGTATTACCCAGCTACATTGTCCCTATACTATGTCTGGGAAACCAACAGGATCATCTTTTATAGGCCAGATGTCGACTACAGACAGGAAGGGTTCAAGGCCAAGGTTGATGGAACTCTTCATTGGTCTAATTAGATTGCTTTGTGCTGCTCTTCCCAAAGACCAGATAGTGAAAAGACAAGCTACAGAGAAGATGTCAAGATAATGACGAAGTGATGATGCAATGAATGATAGCTCTCTCCAAAGGCTTTGAATGGCACGAAAGAGAAAATTCAAGTGGCCGACAAACAATATGAAAAGGTATTTGACTCAGTTGATAATCTGATGTAAATTCAATTCCAGCTGCATACCTGCGGACAGCCACAGACCGGAAAAATCAAAGCATCCAGAGATAAACATGGACAAGACTGAAGCAAAGGTTCACAAATGCACCGTGAGAAGAGAAACTGAGGCATACAGTGAGGCTGGCATTCTGAATGAAGTGTCTCATGACTCATCATTGTACTCGGCAGGACAGACCCAGGGAAATGTGTGCACATGTGCCCGGAAAAGTCCATCCAGCAATAGTCAGAACGCTGGGACATCTCTTTCAGTGACTATGAATGACCAGCAATGACATGTAACATCTTGGCCAGTTGAGGTGGGTACTGAACTGTGACTATGGGGAATATGGAAGAGGTGTGTCTATTGTCCTTCGTGGCTCATAGTTTGCCTATTGGAAGGTTCTGTACCACTGTCCCCTCTTGCATCATGAAAAACAAGCTTAGGACCGTGTCCCCTAGGGAGCTGTGAAGACTTCAACACTGTGCTTTCTGGAAATACAGATGTGAAGCCCCCCCCCGCCCTTGATGCTTTAAGACTTAAATGTGTACATACTTCTTCAAATCGACGAGCCTTATAATTTCTATGACAATATAATTCCCTTGAAAGTCTTCAGTCCACTCCATGAACCAGTCAGCTTCCTGGGTCTTTCACAGACACAGCTTTGAGCTGCTTCCTTCTCTCAAGCAACCCAGCATAAGAGTGGGTTGTTCCCATCTGGCGCTCCAGGCTTCTTCAGTGCAAATTCTCAGATCCTATTCTTGGCTCTTAGTTTGGCTGGGAAGCTTCAATGGCCTCTGGAAAATGCTTTGAGCAACACTGGTTGATTTTTTGTTTACATATAAGAGCAATTGGCTTTTCTAACTGGGTAGAGACCTGCCTCCTGACGCATTATCTGTGGATGCTGCAGTCTAGTCAGTTTTAACTACACTCTTTCTGTAATACCTTGGCCAAAAAAACCCCAGAAAAGTTGGAAGTAGCAGCTAGCAAACATTAACAATGTGGTTTTTATGTAACTGCTTCCTCTAAGAATTTAAGAGGCAAGTGGGATGTCCTTCAAATATCTGCAAGTGACTTCCTTGCCAAATGTTTTTTGCCACAGAAAAATGACAACAGCTTTCCAGTAAACAACATCAATTTTTGTTTCCCAGCTGTTGAGACAGTTGTTGTTCAAGGCTTTATAGAGGTGTAATCGACAAGCAAGCATGGGATATATTTTAAGGGTCTGTTTTAAAGAAGGGGAGTTTCATTTGGGATTATGGTCTAGAAGATCCGGTGTGTGTGGCGAGGAGCACAGGAGCAGGTTGGTCTGGCAACAGGAATGTGTGGGGCAGGCTGCAGCGCAGCAGACAGAAGCAGAGACTTTGGGTGTGTGTGTACAATACGACACGTCCTCACAACCAGATACTCAACACAATCACGTCCTCACACAGAGCTCAATTCTCCACCCCATCTCACCTGCTGTCTCTGTGCTAATGCTGAACTACTTCCTTTGAGAATTTCAAGGATGACTGACATCTCCCATACTCACACGCACTACAGCACAGCTACAACCTTACTCACCTTGTAATGTCAGCATACTTTTGCCCTTCCCTCACCCAGCTACAACCTTACTCACCTTGTAATGTCAGCATACTTTTGCCCTTCCCTCACCCAGCTACAACCTTACTCACCTTGTAATGTCAACATACTTTTGCCCTTCCCTCACCCTGACTCCTGGTAACCACCTTCTACTGTTTCTGAGTTTCACTTTTCACGATTTTAGATTCTACATGTAAGAGAAGTCAGGCAGATGATTGGTCTTCCTGCGCTTGGCATGTTTCACTGAAGTATTCCTAAGGACAGGATTTCTTCCTTTCTCTTTATTTTTCTTTTTTTTTTTTTTTTTGGTTTTTCGAGACAGGGTTTCTCTGTGTATCCTTGGCTGTCCTGGACTCACTTTGTAGATCAGGCTGGCCTCGAACTCACAAAGATCCGCCTGCCTCTGCCTCCCAAGTGCTGGGATTAAAGGCGTGCGCCACCACCGCCCAGCTTCATTTTTATTTTTTAATGATTCCTTTTTATTTATTTATTTTTTAAGTACATTGGTGTTTTGCCGGCATGTTTGTTTGTTTCTGTGAGGATCTCAGATTCTCTAGAACAGAAGTTACAGACAGTCATGTGGGTGCTGGGAATTGAATCCTGGTACTGTGAAAGAGCAGCCAGTGCTCTTAACCTCTGAGCCATCTTTCCAGCCCCGAATTTTAAATTTAAATTTTATTTTGGTTGGTTTTTGTTTATTTGTTTGTTTTTCAGAGGTCTCTCTATGTAGCTCTGGCTGTCCTGGGCTTCACTCCAGGCTATCCTCAAACTCACAGAGATCCCCTGCCTTTGCCTCCTGAGTGGTGAGACTTGCCCTGAGTCATCATGTCCTGCCAACTGCCTTCTTTTTAAAGTCTGAATAGTATTTTGTCAATTTCATGTCTTGCTGAATGGATTGAAAATTGAGAAATTAAACATTCTTCAGCAAATCAGACATGAGAAAAGATGTCATTTAGGAAGGATTATTACTAATTTAGAATATATAAAATTTAATCGTCTTGTTGATGGGCAAGAAGAAGAGGAGAGAAGGTTAGAAAGACAGGCTCTTGACATAACATAGGCACTTCCATGTTAGCTCCCCTCCCTGTGAATTCCCTTTGAACATACTTGTTCCCCTCCAGGAACCATCCTGCCTCACCTGAAGAAGGTGATGTGGTCCATGATGGCGGCAGAGCTGTTGCTGCCCAGAGGGCACAGGGGCCCAGAAACACTGTAGTATGGGTTTGCCAGGCAACACAAAGGGTGGTGTTTCTTGGGAGGAGAACCAGAGTACTATGAGATGGCGGTAACCATCCATCCCTGCAGAGAGCTTCTCTCTATGGCCTCTCCTCTCCTCTCTTCACTCCTCTACCCTCCACAGCCTTGTGTTGGAACCAGCTGCACTGCCCCTCTCCCTGCCTTGTAGTGGAAGGAAAAGCAGCCTGTGGCCCCAGAGACACCTCAATGGCAGGGGTGTGTCCCCTAGGGAGGTCACCACAGCACCAAGTGCACCTGTGCCTTACTGGCCAGGACCCTGGTGAAGCTCCCAGCAGCCTTGCTTGCTCCTCTCAGCATGTAACAAAGTACAGGAATTTGTCCTGGAGGACTTCCCTATGTGCAGCCAGGACAACTAAACAGCTGCCCCTCTCTCTGATGTTTGAGTAAATTCTTTTCTTGATTGTTCAAGCCAAAGGTCATTTGAGTTGAATCTAAAGCCCAGTGTTGAACTGTGTTCACTGACAAGAGGTGATGACCACAGGCCACAGAAGAGAAGGGGCAAGGACGGGGCAGGAAAATAATTACCATTTCAGAAATTCCATGCCAGAGAAGGAATGCAAGGAAGATTGCTATTTAAAGCTTTGTAAAACCAAAACAAATCTCCCTCTCATTCTGTCTTTCATACTCATACACTCTCACACATGCACTTACATACACAAACACACTGATACACACACACACTAACATACACAAATACTCATATACTCACCTACTAACATATACAAACACACTAACATACAAACACGCACATTAATATACACAAACATACACACATATATTCACTCTCATATACACACTGTCATACATATAAATATACACTTACACACATACATACTCTGTGTCTCTCTCTTTATCTTTCACACACACACACACAAACACACACACACACACACACACACACACACAAGAATGGTTGCCCAGTATGTGCAGCCTGGTTGCTAGTAGGCTTGAAAAGAAAGGCCTTTGTTTCGTAGTCTTTCAGATACGGAATATAGAAGATACAACTACTATAAAAGAAACATTAGGAGCTAGGAAGATAGCTCAACAGATAAGCACACTTGCCACAAAAGCCAGATGAGTCTGATCCCTGGATTACACATAGAGTGAGAGAAATGGGAAATTGTCTTCCGACCTCCACAAGCATACCATGTACCATGCACCCAACCCCCACATCACACAAGCACATAGTAAATAAAACTTAAAAATTTAATGAGGGGAAAAAAACCATCAGGGGCTGAAGAGATGGCCCAGTGGTGCTCGCTGTGCAAAGGTGAGGACCGAGTCCAGATCTCCAGCATTGTGAGGACCGAGTTCAGATCGATCACCAGCACTGTGTAGAAGCTAGGCAGGAGGTGGATCCCACAGGCTCACTGACAGGACAATTTGATCAAAAGTGAGCTCCAGACGCAGTGAGATACTTTGGTTTCCACATGCATGTCTGCAGTTGAGTGCACCTGCACCCACACATGCACATAGATGCACATGTCGTGCACACATGCATAAATTCCTTCCCCACAAACACTACTAAAGAAAACCAGCATATCACTATGTCAGAATAGAGGGTCAGTAAAGGAAATGGAGTTGAGTTGGTTTAATCATTTTTTGTATACTCAGTCATTCACTCCACAGATGTTTATTAGGAACAACTATGCTATCCACTGTGGTAGAAACCAGAGACACAAAACCAAGTAGGGCACAGGACTCCAGGCTCTCAGAGAGACGTGAGAGTCAGACACCTAAGCAAATGGAAGTAGGAAGTAGGAAGTAGGAAGTAGGAAGTAGGAACAAGGACCCTCCCAGACATTGGTGCAAGGTTCTTGGTAATACTAGTCAGTTGGGGAGTCTGGGCAGAAGTCAAGAAGAGGCGTGGAGAGGGATGGAGCTGACCTCTCTGACTGCTGGGCCGATGCAGAGCAGGAATGAGGACTGAGGGTGTAGAGGGCAGGACTGGGGGTCACGCTAGAACCTGAGCCCCTGGGAACTGCTTCCCTGGTGTGTCACTGAATGTGAGCACAGCATTAAAGAGGCACCCACCTGCCTCCTGAGGATTACAGCCGACGGAGGACTGGCAAACTCCACAAGCGAACCCCAACACAACCTCCTTCAGGGAACTCCAAGTCTCAGCCCCTCTCTGGGCACCTGCTTCTTCCCTCCCCTCTTCCCATCTCTGTCACAGCATACAGGCTACCCCACCCACCGTTTCCACATTACAGTTCCTACCTCGAGGAAAGCCTGGGTCTCTCTTTGAACACAGTTTCCTATGTGACCTCTGACCTGGTTGAGGGTAAGAGAACAGGGTCCATGCTGAACAGATGACTGCTGGGAACTACCACTGTGGGCAAGGTACAGCAGAGAAGGCTTGGCAGAAGACGTCAGCTTGGACCCTGGTCCCTGGAGAGAAGAAGGCACTGCTGTGTTGGTACTTAAAGTGATAAGTAAATACATTTATCAGGGAGTTCTTGGTGTATGGGGATGATTAAAAATATTATAGTCATCAATAAAGATACAAAATGGTTTATTTTTAGGGAAACTCAACTCTTGACTGACATACAGCTCTCTTCCTGCAGCCAAGCTGTGCACAGTAACACAGAGGTAAGAGACCTCCTCCTCTTACCAACAGCTTCCATTCCTCATCTCTTAAAATCCCAAACTCACACTCCCACTTTTCTCTCAAGCTATTCTTTGCTGTCAAGAGTCAATTGCTCATTCTTTGGGGCCTTGCCACATCCACAGGCACCCATCTATGGAAGGTTATGTTTTGTTCTAGTTTTCGTTCAGTTGTTCTGATAAAACACGGTGACTAAAAGCAACTTAGAAGAAGAAAAGGTTTATCTGCTTATGTTTCCAGGATTCATTGATGGACATCAGGGCAGGAACCATGGAGGAATGCTATTTGCTGGCTCACTCAGGCTCAGTCAGAGGCTTATGTTCAACTGGCTTTCTGGTAGAGCTTAAAACCACCTGTTTATGGATGGTGCTGGCCACAGTGGACTCGGTCCTCCTGCATAAATTAATAATTAAGATAATCCCCCATACATGTCCATAGGTCAATGTGATTTTGGCAATTCCTCAACCAACACTCTCCTGTCAGATGACTGTAGACTGTGGCAAGTTGGCAGAGCTAACTAGGACATATCCATATGCTGAGGATATATCTGTGTTCCCATACTGCAAGGCTGTGAACACCCGGGATATCACTGTGAAGCTAGAGCTGTCCTGAGGACATTTGTAATTCATTAGGTCTTCATAGGAAGGGTAATATCCACATGTAGAGTCATCAAAGGAATATGAAGAACTCGTTTAGTTCAGGTCACTGCCTAACCCAGGTAAAGGCAGAGGCTCTTCAAGCAAATGGCCATGTATTTTATTTCTACTCCCACATAAGCCAAAGTGATATATTCTGGGCTTTGGAAGGAACTTGGTATGTCATCTGGACCAGTGCCCTCCTTAGGGTAGGGTGCTGCTCTCCCAGGTCTCTGACACATGGATCTCCAGGTAACCTGCAAGCTGCAGCCTCTCGGGGAAGAAGATTTATAGTTTACATTATAACTTACCATTTCTTTGCATGAAGAATCTCAGACACCCTCTCCTGCCATGTTGCTGCCACTCAACGCCCCCAGATCCTCAGGACTAGAAGCTCTGCCTCTCTCCCATGGCCCTTCTGGAGATGAAACAAGGAGCACATGCATTGTATCAGGCCTCTTTGTCTCAGTTGTCCTTGGAACTTTCTCCACGGGAAACAGTTTATAGACCCTTTTGGAGCCCCCCTTATGCCTTGATATGTCCTGCTACCCTTTGTAGTTCTCAGCATTCGAATGCAGCTGTGCAACTGTCCTTGCTTTCTTCCTTCTTCGAGATCTAGGACTACAACCTCTTTTTTTCTGAAGTTGATTTCTTGTATAAAGTGTGAGTTGCCACATACATTCTGGGAACTGAACCTCTCTAAGAACAGCCAATGCTTTTAACTGCTGAACTATCTCTCCAATTTTGGAAACCATTCTCTTTTACGGTTTCCAAAAAGAGAAATCAGCAGAGAGTCACTGGGGTATTGTGGTTTAGAACACAGACTCTATATTCTAATAAACTTCCCAAACTAAAATCCTAGCCCATCACAACCCTCTGTGACTTCAGTTCCAGGAGATCTGGTGCTGTCTTCTGGCCTCGGTGGGCACTTAGTACACATGGTACTCAGTGTACATGAAGGCAAAATACACATACACGTAAAATAATTATTTAAAAATATTTTAAATACTCTAAACAACTTTCATTGTCAATAAATATCAAGCTAGCTGGACATAATGGTGCATTCCTATAATCCTAGCCTGCTGTGGGCTGTGTAGGAGGATTTCAAGTTTGAGGCCAGCCTGGGCCACATATTAAAACCATTCTACAACTGCGAAGATGCTGAAATCATCCATTGAAATCCTGATTTGAATATCTCAAGTAGTATCACTGTTTCACATTAGAGTTTGCTTCCAGGAGATATATGTTTTATTAATGTTTTCAAGTTATTGGTAAAAGTTTGAATAGTAGTAACTTAGGAGTGAGCCCTGTTGAGGTTCTAGCTGGGATCTTCCAAATTACCAAATTGGTGTCAAATTCAAGATTCTCCTGCCTCGGTCTCCTAAGTGCTGTGATTACATTTGAGTATTACATGCCTTGTGACAACATTCTTTAATTAGATTGCTGCACAGTGTGCAGACTAGTCTGCCAACTTAGTCACTAGATGTCACAGTGGTCACAAGCTGAGGACTGCTTACATAGGAATAACTTAAATCCTTGTACAAAAGCACATTTTTAGGGTTTTGTCTCAGACCCTCCAGTAGTAAATCCCTGAAAACAGGATCTGTCTTCTGTCTTCTATGTGGTTCTGATGATAGGCTTGGGTACCCAGAATCTAACTTCCATTTCTCCTTCTGCATACTGACAGCTCTGTCAAACCCTGGACCAACTTCCAAGTATGCTAAGGCTATGGAATCCCCTGGTAGACATTTGGGAATCACTGGCATTTAACCAGTTTATGGTTTCACTTCTGGGCCCTTCCTTGTATTCAGTAAGGAGACTGAGTCATCCTCCAGTGGAGGTCTGGTGCCATGGTGTACTGACATGGCCACTTCTTCAACACTGAATCCCTCCTTCCTGCACCCGTTTGGAGGTATTCGCTGCTGACAGTCATGGGTGGAACACTTTTATGTCATCTCCAGGAGGTGAAGTGTACACAGTCTGCCTGAAGAAGGTTTGTCAGGACTCAACCCCCTGGTCTCGGTGAGACTCTCCTAAAGAGCTGTCTTAGGAAACTAACCTGAGTGAGACCTTTTTGGCTCTCACCGAAGCTTAATCCCTTCCCCTGCCCCTCATGTCCCAAGGGCTTGCCAGACACTTGCTGCTCTCAGTTTCCATGAGTGTTTTCTAGGGAACTGACTGCAAAGGCCTTTGACTTGGATTAAATTGAATTGAATTGGTCTCAGCCTCTTGGATCTTTCCCACCATCTTGAGCTTGCAGAGAAGTCTCTCCACCCCCTCATATTTGCTGACACTTCTGTGGTACTCATGTGCACACCTGGCTGAGCTCAGCCTGAGCATTCAGAGGCTGTGTGCCTCAATGGCAGGAGGTGGGCATGGTCATCGGAGCTGAAAACCTGAATGGTTGCTGTCTGGCTCTGGTTCGTCCAGTGCTGTTCCCCATCTGTGGGGCTAGCACATCTTCCAGATCTGAATGTGATCCCATTGGCTTATTCTGCCCTGGATGTGTTTTTGAAGGCCTGCCTCTATGGTGGCTTTGACTTTTCTGAGCTGGTCTTGTGAGTTTGGGTCTCTCTGTGCTCAGTTCTGAGCCTCTAGATTCTGTACCTAGGCTGGTGAGACCAGTGGCAGTGTTGCATTCACTTAGGGTACCAGTGCCACGGACTTGGAATGGTAGGAAACTTGAGAGGAAGATCTCCAGGCCATCCAGAAAAAAATGGGGCAGAAGCAAAAGATTGAGGCAAATCAAACTGCCTACCCATCCACGGTATCCCAAACACTGTTAGTCCAAGGTCAAAGCAATCCTAGAGGCATGTTAACTTCCTGTTGTTTCTCTACCCTCGCAATGTAAACACACACACAAACATACCATCATCTCTTCTCTCCTGCATGCTGAGGTTTCATCAGATTCCAAGTTGTATGTTTTATCATTTAACCTCTGAGAAATCTCTCTGGCCCCACCCAGTGTGTTCTTTCTTTCTACTCCAGGAAAACAATTTGGTTGTGCCCTGGAAGACAAGATTCACAATAGCTCAAATATCCTGAGTGGTCTGTGAGCCAGACTATTAACTTATTCCATGGGGATAATCTTGGAGAGTCCTGGTTTTCCTTCTTGATATCTGACTGACCCAGCGAATTTCAGTCTCAGACTCAGGCTGCTCACATTACCACCTGCCAGGAGTTCCTTCTTTCACTACAGTTCTGTGCACCAGCAGTTGGGTGTTATGTGAAAACTGTTATGGCCATAACATTTGGGGACAATACTTTCTTCCTTGGGAGAAATTCCTTTCTCCTCCAGATTGTTCTGAAGAGGCTGCTGATCAAAGTTCCCTGATCCCTTCTTTCCTTCCGGGGTGTGTAGGAGGGGCATCCGTGATGACCCTAATCGCATCCTACTTACCCTTTCAGCCAAGGGTTTGTGCTAAAGGGTAAAAAAGTCAAGGATTTTTTTCCTTCAGAAAAAACAAAACAAAAGCAAAAAAACTTTTTTTTTTTTTTTTTTGTCAAGTAGCCATATGAATTGACCACAAAGAGCTGCCACATGAGACTCTAGAAAGATAAGGGACCACCTGGAAAAAAAGAAGAAATAAGCTAATGAACTGGGTGTGGTGGCTTGCTTCTGTAAATTCTAGCACTTGGGAGGCTGAGGCAGGAGGATTGCTGTAAATTGGAGGTCAGCCTAGGCTAAAAAATGAGACATTGTCTTAACAGAAAAGGAAATATAAGAGAAAAAGAAACAAGAAAGAGGGAAATATGGACACAAGGAAAGATGTTTCGTGGTATCAGGACCCCGTGTCTTGGCTTTCCTGTGATTTTTCCACCAGCCCTTCATTCTCTGAGCTTCCAGAACTCCCCAGAAGTCAAGTCTGTCTGCCTGTGTGTGTGTGTGTGTGTATGTGTGTGTGTGTGTCTTTCTCCCCACTGCCCCACAGTTCTAGGATTTCCACCAACCCAGATGGCATCTTCCCTTGATTAGCATCAGACTGCTCTCTGTCGCTGTAGTTGTGTTGGACTCCATTTTATGGAACTGCCTGGCTTCTGAGACTACAGCTGTGTGAAGATGAAGAGGATGTGACGTAGGAAGCAATGGGAAGCCAGGCAGGGCATGCCTAGGTTACTGTGAGAAATGTTAAGAGACATACATAAAGCCGGGCGGTGGTGGCGCACGCCTTTAATCCCAGCACTTGGGAGGCAGAGGCAGGCGGATCTTTGTGAGTTCGAGGCCAGCCTGGTCTACAAAGTGAGTCCAGGACAGCCAGAGATATTCAGAGAAACCCTGTCTCGAAAAACCAAAAAAAAAAAAAAAAAAAGAGACATACATAAACATCCGAACATCTTCACCTCAACAGCCCCTCCCTCAACCCCCGGCCTTTCTAGGAGCAGAGGCAGCAGACCACATCCTTCCCAAGGAGGTTCATGAGGGCAGCCTGCCCTGTCTTGCTGTTGGGGACTGTTGGCCCAGGCCAGGCACGATGACTGAAGGTATTTGTGGCTCTTCACCCTCCTTCAGACCTTTGCATCCCTGGCTTCACTCTCTGTGCACATCTCATTCTTGTACTAAATCCCTTACTTCCTAACAACTGACTGGCACACTGGTTCAGCTCCCACGAAGCAATGCTGACTAATGCAGAGAGAACTGGGTGGATCCTGCACCAGACCTTCTGTAGCCATTGTCCCTCCTCAGCAACTGCCTCCCCTCTGTGTGCTGGTGGGAAGGTGCTTGTTCCTCATGACTCTGGCCTCTGCCTGGTTCACTTTCAGGCTGTTTCCTGCCCTCTGTCTGGTAGGTGGTCTGAGGATGTAACACAGGCTGGTGCCAGCTAGGGCTAGTGCTAGGAACAGTTTCCTATTCATGATTCCAATTAGAAAATACTATCAGGGTCCCAGGCAGTAGTGGCAGACACCTTTAATCCCAGACTCAGCAGATCTTTCTTAGTTCAAGGCTAGCCTGGTCTACAGAGTGATTTCCAAGATAACCAGGACTACAGAGAGAAACCATCTTGAGAGAGAGAGAGAGAGAGAGAGAGAGAGAGACAGACTGACTGAGACTACTCTCAGGGAAGGAAACCCATACCTTCAATGTGAACTCAGTGGACAGAGAGTGTAAAATCATGGCATCTTAGGCTTTGAAGAACCTGATGGATTTTGCTTGCTGGGGAAGTTGACCCCTGTTTGTCTCCACCTAACCTTTCTGGCTTCATTTGCCCCATCACTTATCTAGGACAGCAAGGCCATTTCTCATTGTCCTATGTCTGCATGTGATGGTCTTCCTCACTCGTGTCTGGCTCTTCCTGCTCTCGTCAATGCTGAGGTACAACTTGAGTTAGAGTTGTAGTGCCGTGACTGACAAAAGTCAAAATGGTAGAATAACAGCATTATCTAATATCACTCATCTCTCTTTGCACGGAAACACTGCTATGACTTAGAAAACTCGTATTAGGTAAAGCCCTGTGCTTGTTATTTATTTCTGTATCTACTTAGCCAGATAGTTTTGTTTTTGAGATAGGGCTCCTGTAGCCCAGACTGACCTCAAACTCATCAGAATGACCCTGAACTCCTGACTTCCTGTCTGCACCTCCTCAGTACACATCCAGTTTATGCCGTGCTGGGGATCAAACCCACACCTTTGTGCATACAAGGCAAGCACTCTACCCACTAAGCTCGACCTAGACCCTGTGTTTCTTCTCTTTGTTTTCATGTGTGTGTATGTCCTTAAGCCAAAAGATGGATTTGGATCCCTTGGACTGGAGTCACAGGCGGTTGTGAGCTGCCTTATGTGGTGCTGGGGACCAAATTCAAGTCCTCTGGGAGAGCACAAGAGCTCTTAACCACTGAGCCACCTCTCCAGCTCGGTTGGTTGTTTTGGTTTTTTTTAGTGAAGAAAGAACTAGGGCTGTAGCTCAGTTTGCCAGACCTTAGTTGTATGAGGCCCTACGTTTTGTCTGCAGCAACAGAACAAGGAAATGAAAGTGGGCTGGAGGATGACTCCCCTGGGACATTTCTTCATTGTCTCCACTGTTCTCCATGTTTGATTTTCCTGCCCTTTCTCTGCCCAGCCCTTCTCCACGCCTCATGTGCCCATCTCCTGTCAGTGCCGTCTCCAGGGCCTCCCTGTCGACGGGCACTCTGAGAGGTACCTTAGGATGACACCATATGGAGAGGGTGCTGAGGGGAGCCTGAGGTTCCTTCTTCGGGCACCTCATCATGGAGTAGACACCCTCAGGGCCCCGGCAGCATTAGAAAGGACCAACTTCAAGAGCATGTGTGGAATACAGAAGGTCAGGGAAGAGGACACAGGGACCACGGGAGCCATATGACCCAGCACACAACAGTGCTTGTGAGATGATGTAGAGCTATTTGCTGACTGTTCGGTGCTAAGCAGCTTCTGTCTATCGATCCACCTGTCCCCTAAAAGCACTCATGAAGGTCTGGACGATGGCTTTGGAGAGAAGGGAGAGGCTTACTAAAGACTAGCCGTATCATGCTCAGAGTGGCCAGGCAGTGCCTTCCACAGCCAGTCCCCAGCACAGCTGTCCTGTCTGTCCTCTTAGCTGCCTGACTCAGAGCACAACTGGGAGGTGTTGACAGAGGGGTGGCTGAGGACTGCGGGCTTAAAATGTCCTCCCCACTGATGTCATCCAGACGGAGGCTGGACCAAGGAGAAGCAGAAGCCCAGACATATTGAACAGTTGTCGGCAAGCCTGTTTTGTTCTGTATGCTCTGCTACATGCCCATCTACATATAAAAGGCCCTGGCATGCTGTAGGCTTCCATGTATGTTTCAGGGTGTTAATGATAAGAAAATATACACACATGCTTTTGCCATCCCTGGGAGGTAAACAGTTGAAGTGAGTCTATTTCTTACTGTAGGCCTATTCAGAAAGTAAACCTTTTGAATATTTTAAGTAATACATGGAATATTAAGGGTCACATTACTTTTTAAGTTTATTATTTTAGTTGTTTGTTTTTGAGACAGGGTCTCTCTACATATACTCGGCTGCTATGGAACTCACTATGTAAATCATGCTGGCCTCAAACTCAGAGATGTGCCTACCTCAGCCTCCTGAGTAAAGGCATGAGCCAACCACTCCAGACAAAACCATGGCTTTGTTTCCAGTTTTTTATATCAATATTTCAGGTTTTTAAAAATCTGATTGCTATTTTAGGAAAACATCTTAGAAGTATAATCTTTATAAAATTGTTTACACAAAGCCATTCTTCCATCTAGAAAATGCCTACCAATTTATAACCTTCTTTTCCGGGACTGGAAGTTTAAAAGTAACTAAAAAAATTATTTTCATTAAGTATTAAATATAGGGGCTGGAGAGATGGCTCAGCGGTTAAGAGCACTGCCTAGTGCTCTTCCAAAGGTCCTGAGTTCAATTCCCAGCAACCACATGGTGGCTCACAACCATCCACAATGTGATCTGGTGCCCTCTTCTGGAATGCAGGTGTACATGCAGATAGAGCACACATATGCATAAAATAAATAAAATAAATCTTTAAAAAAAAAAAAAAGTATTAAATATAACATTTTGACCTTATATGGACATAAGAAATAATAAAACTGCCATCCAGCTCAACATCACTAAAGCCCCAGAAGCCCCTGTGGCTTCTCCAGCTCCATCCACTGTTCCCAGCATCCTTCCTGAACTAGGTCTCCCCTGACCCCTGTTCTTTGGGCACATTCAGTAATGTGTGGCCAACTGCTGTATTGTTTTCCTTCATAAAATTAGAATTGTACTTACATGTTTTTGTATGACTTGCTTTAAAAAAGATTTGCATTTATTATTATAATTGAATTAATTTATAATTAATTAAATTTGGTATATAAATTTGCATTTCTTTCATTATATACATGTGTAGTGTGCGTGTGTGCGCATGCACAAACATGCATGCTTGCATATACTGTTCATTGACCATTTTTGTCCTCAGTTAATTTTTCTGTTGGGTTGCATGTCTTTTTTTTTTTTTTATTTTTGTCTGAGACAGGGTTTCTCTGTGTATAACAGCCCTGGCTGTCCTGGACTTGCTTTGTAGACCAGGCTGGCCTTGAGCTCACAGAGATCCTCCTGCCTCTGCCTCCTGAGTGCTGGGTTTAAAGGGTACACTGCTACCACCACTGCTGCATGTCTGTATCTTGATGACTTGTTTGTGGTGGAAGTTTAGATTTCTTTAGAAACACAGTTGTGTTGAATAAATGTGTTTTTTGTTTTGGTCTCAAGTATGGGATGTGGGAATGCTTTGCCCACCACTGAAAAACAGACTCCTGAAAGGCACGTAAGACATCCTGATGGAGGGTGAATGATGTTGTCAGCTAAAAACTGTCACATGTGGAGCACATTTACATCCTTTGATGGACAGACTCCTTGAAGAGCTCGTGATCTTGGTCAACAGGAAGTACCTTGTGTGGAGGGCGTGAAGTTGGCCAATTGGAAAGTATCCTTGTGCATATTTGGAGGAGGTATATAAATGGAGACCCCAGAAACATGGAGGGGCTTTTTTGCTTAGCATTGTTTCTCACTGCTGCTCATCACCCCTTCACTTCTCGCTTCCAACGACTCCAGACAATGCTTTGCTGATGTCTGCTGCTGCTGAGACTTGCTGAAGATTGGGCCTAGGTCAGGCAGAGCCCAGGTCGGGCCTGTTTGGGACCACAAAAACACTGCTGCTTTGTGTGTCCTTACTGGTGCTCCTGGTCAGCTAACCAGGAGCTGACTGTGCCTGTTCCTGTGTGTGCTGTTTTGGCCAGAGTGCTGACGAGTTGCCCCAAGGACCTGCGACTGAGGAGGTCTTTATCTTCTTCCTCTAATAATATCCTTTCTCCCGCACCTCGGGCCAGTGGGCTGGAAGGTGTGTAGAGTTATTAATAAACAGTTTAAAAGTATGCCTTCACTTGCTTTTTGTTTTGAGACAGGTAGCCTCATGCTTAGGTAGCCCATGCCGCTCTGGTTACCACTGTTTTCAAGCTGGACTTGAACTCATGAGTATCTTGTCTTAGCCTCCAGCTGCTGGAATTACAGGTGTGTGCTACCATGTCCAGCTTGATATAAACACTGTAAATATGTTTCCCACTAATTTATATGTTGGCTGTGGTGACTTCTGCCATTTAGAAGCTTTACTATTTTGTGTAGCAGAGCCACGTTCCCTGTTTTACACATTCTGCCCTACCTGCTGTTGGAGTCATGCTTGAAAACGTGTGTAGTCCAGAGTGACATGATTTTTAAAGTGAGTTTTATTTCACACAGACACATTCGAGTGGCTCTACAGTTGCTGTGCAGTGTGGGAACTCACATCTGCTTTGCAGGTTTCAGAGACAAACATGGTGGCAGAGCTTCCTGTACCCAAAGAGGTTTTCATCCTGCAGAGAATGGAAAATGAATTGAGCTGTAGGATAGCCAATTCTTTGCTATTTTTGGAAAAGATAAAAACTTTTGGAAGTCACAGTTGTCCTCTGTGGACCACTGCAGCCCTAAACGTCACGAGTGAGAAACCTGAGGGATAGCACAGCCAAGAACACAGTGAACTCCCAGGCAGAGCCTGGTGTGGCTCCCTGCCCTCGGGTTGCTGACTGCTCAGACTTTTACAATTCTCAAGCCTTGTTCCAAGGAGCTTTTGTGGTTTAAGTCAATGTGCTTCTGGGAATCAGTCATTATTTCCTCGTTCACATTAACTGCCTCGCCCTTATTCGTCTGTGACATAATGCCCTTTGTCCTACAGCACAGTGCCAGTCCTTTGGGGAATCTCTGAGAGCTTGCTTTTTTTTCCCCCCAAGGCAGGATTCTCTTTGTAGTGCTGGCTGTCCTGAACTCATTTTGCAGACCAAGCTGGTCTTGAACTCAACAGATCGGCCTGGCTCTGCCTCCTGAGCACTGGGATTAAAGGCATGCGCCATCCCCCTGCTCTCTGAGAGCTTTCTAATCAGGACTCATTACCTCAGGACAGAGGAGATTCTGAAACCTAGAGGCAGGGACAGAATTGCTCCTTGGTCACAAGGGAGATGAGCCCAAGCTGTTCCAGGGGAACAGTCTACGGTGCCTCTCAGAGCACCAGGCTCACAGCAGGGGACAATGTGCTTTGCAAAAGTCCTGCTTAGGATCAACAGCTGTTGGCTTGAGGACTGAGCAGAGCAATACCTAGAAAATGGCTGGGTAATAATAGCTCTCATGTTTATAGTCAAGTTGTCAGGCTTGGCATGGAGGACCAGAAACATTAATGCTAGGCCATTTGATTCTGACTTCTAAGTAATGAAACATCAACAGCCCTGCTGTATGCTAGACACCAAGAACTGCAACGACGCATGCCCAACACCTCTGCAAGGGAAGTCCAGGAAAGGGCACAGGGCCGTGAGAAGTGAGGCTGGAGAGCACCAGCTCACAGGGATTTTCTGAGATAGCTTCTGGAAAAGACTTTGGATTCCGTAGAGAAAAGTTTGCTGCAGTGTGCTGGGAGGTGCTGGAGGGGAAAGTTCTTGCATACTGAGACCCAAGTGGCACAAAGGCTTAGGGCTGCGCAGTGTTCCGGGGTTGTGGGAACGAGCCGAGTCAGCGTATCTCAAGCAGCTGCAGCCATCCGCTGCTGTCCTAGTCTACAGCCAACATCCACTCCTGCATTTCAGTGTTTCGGGTGTTAAAGGGCCGACTTGCTGTTCTTCCTTCTTTACCTTGTTGCTTTAACCCCCCACTTCTTGCATGTGTCTTTGACTGGGGAGGACCCGCTGCTGGAGGGTGCTCCCCTGTGTGCCCACAGCATAGACATTTCACGTCATTACCAGACACCAGCTATTCAGGAAGCCTTGGACAGGAACTAAGTTGGACCATCTTCTGTCTCCAGAGAATAGGAGCGTGGGTATTGGCAGGGTTCCCTGCTGGCAGGCTAGCTACCCAGAGACAGGTTCTGAGAATCAGAATTCTTTGCAGAAGTTTCAGATGGAAGCAGGTGGGACAGGGGTGCAAGTGGGGGGGGGGACAGTTATTGGTGACAGGTTTCAGTCTTAGGAATCTGATGACAATCAGGTCTCAGGGGCCTGGCTTACAGCAATGAGGTGAAGCCACTGCCTGGCTTCCTCTCCTTTCTTGTCCTTGCTACTTTCTTTTGTCCTCTGTCTTCCAGGGTCCTCTGAGAGGCACTTTATGTACCTTCTTGTAATTTGCCCTCACTCTCCTCAGCTCTCAGGGCCCTCCCTACCCTTCCACCTCAGGGCATTTTCACTGTGCATCTTCTCTGAGTCCTTCCTTCCCTTCTGGACCACAGCCCTAGCCACTTGCTCCAAGTTATTTATATCTGTGTCTGTAGGCCAGAGCCCTGTGGAAGGCAGGAAGGGACATTGACCACTCAATCTCCCAGGCAGTCCTGGGTCATGAGCCTTCAGCTGAAGCCTCCACGTGAACTACTGAAGATACGGGGCCAAGGTTATATAGTTCATCCCTCTGCCCGAGTTAGCTGGCTGTGCTAAGAAAGCATCTATTGCATCTGGCCCTGCCCAGGGCTGTGCCCACAGGAAAGCCTGAGGGATGCAAATATCCTCCTCCCAAGAGAGACTAAATTCCTCTCTGACCTTGGGTCCTCATGTGGCCCAGCACATTCTTTTCAGAGGCAGAGCTGACCTACAATACCATGGTTTGATGTGGCTGTTTCTTTCCAGAATGCCTGACTCCTGGGCCACCAGGCCACATGGTCCATGCCATCTTTGTCTGAGGAAGGTGACTCAAGGTGACAACTATTCTGCATGTATCTATCATGTGAGTCTTCACAGTGTTATATAGCAGGGCAGCTACTAGCTCCACTTGGTAGATGGCACCAAGAGTTGGAGGAGAAGTGTGACAAGGGACACTGCAAGACATGCCAGGGGCTGGGTTGGTGTGGAGCACAGGATATCAGAGGATATCGGTGACATGAGCAATCATGTATCTAAGACTCCATGTTCAAGACTCTTGAGCAGCTAACTGTACACTGTTACTGACTCATACAAAAAAAGCTTCTCTGGAGGATTTGGCTTAGGGCATTCTTAGGGTCTAGAGAGGCCAATGGGATCTTCATCATGGGACAGCTAGAGTCAGGAGAAAACCCAGGCTTTGTATGAATTTCTCACTCCACCCCACCCTCAGATTTGAGGTATGTTAAGACTGCAATGAATGGTTTAGTTTGGAGAAAAAGGCAGCCTGCAGTATGAGGCTAGGTAGCACTGAAGGCGCAGGCTGAGGGTGCCTTTCCTGCAAGCTATGCTTCACTGCAGGGAATAGTAGCTATTTGGAGAGGCCCATCCAGACCCCTTCTTTGTCCTCTCATGGGAGAAATCAGGTTCTAAGGAAGTTGGTTTATCCAGCAGGCCAGAGGATGCTTCTCATTAGCACCTGACTCATACCCTGGGTGAAAAGCAGGAAGTGGTATGGCCCTGAACACAAGGAACTTGTCTACAGCTTACCTCCAGCACTGGGTGCGTGTGAGCGCTGTCAAGCCTTGGGCACCATCTGGGAACTAGCTGAGTTCACAAACCTGTTTGCACAAAGCTGCTGCCTAAGCAGGAAGGTTGGGATGTCAGCGAGCTACTTTCCCTGCTTAGGAGAGGAGAGGTGTTCTCCATCGGTCACTTAGACGTGGAGGTGGCACAGTGCTGAGGGCAGACCGTTGCATGCCAAGGCGAGTTCCTCCCGACAGTGCAATCCTAGCCAGAGCTAATACACTCCTGTGCATCCCAGCGGCACAGTAAACACAGATGATGCTCATATGACCCTGTGATTACAGTCTCTTGCAGTGTGACATGAAGAACTCAAGTTACCCAGCGGCCTGGCAGGAGCAGCAGGTCTTGCGTCAGGGGGGAGACTCCCAACTGTCTGATGAAGTAGAGGGGCACACTTCCCAAGT
This sequence comes from Lophiomys imhausi, assembly GCA_907164525.1. Lineage (NCBI taxonomy): Eukaryota > Metazoa > Chordata > Mammalia > Rodentia > Muridae > Lophiomys > Lophiomys imhausi. The sequence goes on along the minus strand of CAJQZJ010004750.1, from coordinate 13,639,785 downwards.
GCCCCCAAACAAGGGAAGGTCAGCAATAGCCAGTTTCCTAGTGGCCTATGATCATCTGCTACACACAGGGTACTATTAAAATTTCAGAAACAAGGGATGGAGAGATGGTTCAATGGTCAGGAGCTGACTGCTTTTCCAAAGGATCTGAGTTTTCCCAGTATCCACACAGAGGCCCATTCCTACCTGTAACTCCAGTTCCAGGGGCTCTCAATGCCTTCTTCAGGCCTCCATTGTACACATGAAATAATAATCATAAAGTTGCAGAAATGGCACTTCATTTTTTTGTTTCTCGAGACAGGGTTTCTGTGTGTACCCCTGGCTGTTCTGGACTCTCTTTGTAAACCAGGCTAGCCTTGACTCAAAGATATGCCTGCCTTGGGCTGGAGAGATGGCTCAGAGATTAAGAGCACTGGGTGTTCTTCTAAAGGACCTGGGTTCAAATCTCAGCACCCACATGGCAGTTCACAGCTGTCTGTAATTGCCAGGCGTGGTGGCGCACGCCTTTAATCCCAGCACCCACATGGCAGTTCACAGCTGTCTGTAATTGCCGGGCGTGGTGGCACACGCCTTTAATCCCAGCACTCAGATTGAGTTCCAGGTCATCCAGAGCTACAGAGACCCTGTCTCAAAAACAAACAAGCAAAATAAAACCAACAACAATCCTCACAAATGAAATCACTGAGAAAACCAAAGAGGGTTGGAGAAGTTTCCTTCTGCATGCCACTGTTCTCTCTAGAGGTTGGGTGGGGTAGGGCTCACATCCCTCATTTTCCCAACTCACGGGATAATAATTTTACTGAAACAAGAGCAGCAACAGCCTCATCACAAAGGACCTACCTGGAAATAGCAAGAAAGTAGTTTTAGTCTAAGTTTGCCAGCAATTATACAAAGGCTAGACCTGTAGACAAGCTATGTTAAGGAAGACAGTCCTCAAACTTATTCCACCAAGTGTCTTTACCCAGAATTAAATAATAAAGAGGACAAATTTCTTGCACAACAGACTTGTCCATGTGAAAGAGAATTGTCCTGGGGAGATAAATCAGTAGGTATGGATGAGGGAAAGACCTAGACTTGTTTTGTAGCTGTAGAGTTTTGCTTAAGTTTTGCAAAGATTTATTTTGTGTATGAATGTTTTGCCTGCATGGATACATGTGAACCACATACATGTGGTGCCTGCAGAGGCCAGATCCCCCAGAGCAGGGGTCATGGATCTTGTGGGAACTGAACCCAGGCCCTCTACAAGAGCAGCTGGTGCTCTTAACCATGAGCATCTCTCTAGCCTGACTGTAATCAAGCTTTTGAAAAGTTAACTCACATTAGGGCTTTTTACAAGTTTTCGGAAACCAGGTCACAGGTCTGGGTGCTGAGGAGAAAAAGGGTCAGCTGCTCTGCTCCCATTCCAGTTCCACAAAGCTCGGTTGTCTGCAGCACTCAGACTGAACCACCACAGGAGGAGGAGGACCCGGGTTCGGCAGAGCCCGTGACACGCACAGCCTGACGTGACATCTGTGTTCCCAAGCAACGGGGAGAGGGCAGGCTGCTGCCCAGCTGCTGGTAGCGAGTCTGAGCCACCTCACTGGGCTTCTCTCGACATCCAGCAGACATCGGTGTCTGTGTGACTGACAGAGGCTCTGCTGCACAACTGTGGAAAGAGCGGGGTTTTGTTAAGCCCCACGGTGCTGAAGTCCCAGAAGCAAGGCATACAGGGGCTAAACTCTCCCATCCTCTACACACTGTCACCTGACTCTAAGAATGAATCCTTATCTCGGTCTCACTGTTCAGGGCCACGGCTATAGCAGGCTGTTTAACTTTAGTTAAAGATCAAAATGGAAGCCTGAGTTCCCCTCACATGAGCTGCTTAAGGACTACGTAACTAGTGTGGCCAGTGGTTGCTGTAGCACATTGAGAACATTCCCACCATCACTCAGGCCTGATACCAACACCGAGTCACCTGATTCTTCAGTCTGCTGGCAGACACTGGCACACAGCCTGGATCCCTAGGTGGCTGGCCATGGTTGACTCTCCTGTGTTTTCATTGAACCACGCCACCCCAACCCCCCCTTTGTAATTCTGTACCAAGGATGGACTCTGGGGTCTCACGAATCACTTGTTACTGTAAAGACTGGTATGACTTCCAGTTGCAAAGGACCTGCCACCAGGGTTGATCTGAGCTCCATAGGTCACACAGGGAGAGCTCATGTACACTGGAATGCCAATCAATGTACCATCGACACCATGACTGAAGCAGTGCGTATAATTTTCTTTGTATATTTGCTTTTAAATACTTCAATGATTTATAATAATATGCAGTGGTAAGAAATCCCACTTTGGCTAGGTGAACATTACATCTCATTCGGTGTAATGAAGCATGTTGGTAGGATGTTGTTGCATGTTGATAGGAAATCCAAGAACTGACTGACGCAGCTGTCGAGGTGCATGTCTGCAACACTGGCACTCGATAGATGCGGAGAGTTAATAGTTCACAGGAGCCTCAGCCACAAGGCAAGTTGAAGCCCAGCTTGGACTGCTTGAGACCCTTTTCAGAAAAGAGCAAACATAAGCACCACTGTGAAAACAGCAGTAACACCAGCAATGATGCTGAGTGAGCCATGTGCCCACCGTGTGGCAAGCGTGGCCTGGGACACTCAGCCCTTCCACCTCTAGCTTTGTGTCAACTGTACACAAACTAGAGAATCAGAGAGGAGGGACCTCAACTGAGAAAATGACTCCATGTAAGGCACTTTCTTACCTAGTGACTGAAGGTGAGGACCCGGCCCACTGAGGTGGTGCCATCTGGGCTGGTGGTCCTCGGTTCTGTGAGGAATCAGGCCGAGCAAGCCACAGGCAGCACCCCTGCATTCTGTCTGCACCAGCTCCTGCCTCCTGGTTCCTGCCTCGTTTGAGTTACTATCTTAGCTTCCTGCGGTGGACTGTGATTCAGGCTAGTCAGTCAAATAAACAGGGTAAGCAAAGTGCCCATCAACCATTAACAACCCTGTGACACAGTGCTTAGCTTTGCTGCGGTCACAAACTTTGGTACAGTAAGTTTGAATGTGGGCAGTGTGGGTGCAAAGACTCACCATTACACAGTACTCATTAAGTACTAAGAAAAAGCAGGTCTGCCTTCTCAGAGTCAGTCGGTGTTCTTTAGTACTTGAATTACCCAACTGGAAAACATGCTTATTTCCTAACTAGCATGTTTAGCTTTTATTGTTTTCATTCATTAGTGTCAAAATTATAAACACAATCCTCTCTCTGAGTAACTATTTAAACGTTGACACGAAAACCACAGCGTGCACCACCGTGAACGTAAAGTCAGACAATCCCGCTCCTGGGCCTGCGGCACATACTGAGTCTACTTTGCTTCAGTTACCTTCACACTCTCAACTATCAGGAAGTGATTTAATTTTATTCGCTTTCCAAGTTTGTATTGGGGGAGGGGATCACCACAGTATACACAAAATCCAAGAGTTTATAACCACAACTATCAAAACATCTTTTAATTTTTAATAACAAAATTTGGGAAGGCCATAAAAGAAATTGCTGGCCTACTAGATTTTCTTTCTTTCTGGAGAATTCTACTGTGAAACAATGTTAGAGACCTGCAACTTTCTCCACAATATCAGCTACTTAAAAGTAAAAACGGATAGGCCGGGTGTGGTGGCACGCATCTTTAATCTCCGAGCTCGGGAGGCCCAGGCACACTGAGCAGGAGGCCGGACTAATCTGCAGAGCCAGGACAGCAGGGCTACTCAGAGATGTTCATCTTGGAAAAAGGTCTTTTCGCAGGTGCTGACTTGGGCCGGTGAGAGAGTAAGTGGGATGGGGGTCTTTGCCCTTGATTCAATCTCCAGCATTAAAGACATCCCCTGCTCTCAAATTTTTCCATCTTCAGTTTTTCAGTCACTTGATAAAGCTGAATTAGACTGATGAAATCTAGCCTAATTCAGTCATTTTGCAAAGAGACTAAAGTCTGACTCTACAGAGACAGACACCACGACGACTCACTGCAGAGCCCAAAGTGGAGCACTGACTCAGCTCTTCCCACATCCAGTAAAGGACAGCAGGCTCCACACGGGTCTCCCTGGCACTCCGAGGACAGTCGTCCCTAGCCGCTGACCAAGGGCAGACTGTGCATTGTGTGCAAGTAGGTGGCCCTGGGGGATGTCACTAACAGTGGACACAGTAGACTCGCACATGCTATGAGAAGCTGAATTTGCTATGCAAGGGCAACACCTCATAAAGCAAAGTGACCTCCGGGGACTCATGTTGTCAGTCACTTCTCAGCCACAGAGGTAACGTGACAAGAAAAAACAGAAACAAACAAAACCTCAAATGGTCATTTTTTAATGAAAAAGTCAAGTCCTCTTATAAATCAGTTTGAAGAGGAAAGAAAGTAAAACACAAGCGAAGAAATTAACAGACTCATTTCCCCAGGGAAGCCAGGGCTCACAGCACTAAACCCTTGGCTCTACACAGCACTGTCAGCACTGTCCTAACTGTCGCCTCCCAGCACTGAGCAATCACAAACCCACAGTTAAACGTATCTGCTGTAGAGGTAAAGAAGTATGTGCTCATACAGTTTCCAACCATGGCTGAAATAGAAAAAGGGCTTTTCCAGCTCTCCAGAAATCTGTTCCCCAGGCATCCCAGCTGAGGTGCGTCATTAAGACTGCTGTCTAGATGTCATGAGTAGAGTCAACTCATCCAGTAGAAACAACGTAAACAGTCTACATTATAGTCCACCAAAACCAAGACACCATTCACTTCCAACTTTTCTATGTAGCCATTAGCTGCTTTTTGGGTCAATTAAAGTCCAAAACAATAAACTAACATTGCCTTAGGGCAGGGGACAGGTAGGAGGTGGCAATGACACAGCAGATGCCCTAACTGGACCACAGGCTCCCTAGACCAGAGGCAGGTGCTACATAGGCTTTCCAGCCGCTTTGTGAAGGCCTTCTCCAGCTCCGGACCAACACTGCATGGACTGGACAGGACTTCCTGCTGCCTACCTCAGAACTCCAGGTCAGCCCGATGACCCTGACAGAGAGCCAAATCTACCAGTGACCTGGGACTGTTCGCGGAAGAAGAAAAGCTCACCATCCAGAAAGAATAGATAACTAAAATGCTAAGTGTGAGACAGAAAACTGGGCTTAGGAAATGAAACGATGCAATCTTCTGGCTGAGGGCCAGGTTATTTCTTAAACTAAAATTTTAAGAAAAGATATCTCCAGAATGCTGTGTTACAGAAATTGGTGAGTGCTGATTCCACATTGTAACATTTACCGTTATTGCACATGACGATACAGACTCTTTCTTGTAGTCTGATGGCTGTGCCGTGGGGGTGTGCAGCGTGCCTGTGGCACAGTTAAAACCGGGTGTAGGCACTGCGAGGCTGAGGCTGCAAAGGCTGCTGGGCTTGCTGCTGCTGTAGGCGAATCTGCTGGGAATAGGGGTCTTCCAGGGACTTGACAAACATGGTAGTTCTGGGGCCAGTCTTCCAGACGATGCCATTGGCATCTCTCACTGATGACTCCACTGTAATGCTGTGTGTTCCAAGGACAGCGAAGTTCAACAGAAACTGGGTGCTGAAGTAATCGTTATGTGGCTCAACCCTCTGCTCCATCTCATTGGTCATGCTGTCAATGGGAATCTGGAACACAAGGATTGTTAAATCCCAGTAAGAACCGCTTATTCAGGGTTCTCTAGGAGTCAGGCCCTGTCTAGGGTGCTGAGAAAGACCTGCAAACTGGGATATTCTTTGTGAATTCTCACTACAATTCCCCACAACTGAGGTTACTCAACCATAACAGGGGTACTCTAAACACAGTCCATACTGTCCATCATTCATCATGAACCAAACATTTGCGGAGTGGCAAGGGTGCCATGTTTTCTCACCAGTCAAAGGAAAGAAGAGAATGGAGGCTGAGCGTTATCAGAGAGCAGAGTACAGGGTGAGAGGCCACCATCAAAGAAAACAAAGTGACGACAAGGGGCACAGCAGTCCTTCCCTCAGCTTTTCAGCCTAAAATCACGATGGTGAAACGCTCCTGTGTATGTGTGTGTGCACATATGTGCGCTCATACACACACATTTGACCATATTATATACTTGTTAGTGTGGGTACATGCTGCATGTGAGCATATAAACACACACACACATGTGTACTTGAGGGCAGAGGTCAATGCTGGGTGTTTCTCTTCACTCACTCTCCATCCTTCATTCTTTGAGACAGAGCCTCAGTGAGCTTGGTTCTCATTGACTTGGCCAGGGTGGCTGGCCAGTGAGCTTCAGGGAGCCACCAGTCTTCACCCCATCCCCTAGGTTAGCTCTGTACGTGGGTTGTGGTGATCCAAACCTGGGTCCTCACACTTGCAAAAAAGAAGGAGGCACTTCACCCACTGTACATTCTCCTTAGCTCTGAAATGGCCCTTTTGAACCTTCACCTCATCTCTTGTTACACAGACTTAGTTCAAACAAACCACAGTATGTACCTAGGTACATACTGTGGACTAAATCACCATAATATTGGAAAGAAATGTCTAAGCAAAGAGATGCTGGTATTGCATGGGCACATATGCAATATCCTGGCTTTGGAAAGCAACACCAACTTGACTGATGCTAGCTAACACCTACCTCAGGACATCTAGAGGAAGTGGATTCTCAAGGTTCCCCTTGCCCAGGTGACAGCACCTGCATTGAACATTATGCGCCCACAGGAGGCAGCACTCCTCCACAAGGAGGTGGAGCCCCTGAGATGGCTCCAGGAGTAGGATCTTATGAACAAGGTTTCAGGGCAGAAAGCGGCACGAAGAGGTGAGCCCCTTTATTTTCCCTCTAGGAGCACAGGGCAAGGCTCTCTGAGTTGCATGGGACTAGGTGGGGTGGGAAATGTGGTCAGAGGCACAGGGTCAGATAGCTCTTGCTGTGGGGACCTCAGCTAGGTTCCACACTGAGCTAAGAGTCACAGAATTCATGTTTTGATCTCTGCTGGGATTCTTTGTTTGCTAACTGGTTCAAGCAGAGAAAAAAGAAACCCTGATTAGCAGTCTCCCCAAGCCCCAGTTGTGCTGTTAGGTTACAACCCCCTGATCTGTGTGGAGGTGAAGCTGCATGAAAACAGCATGACTCCCACATGGGCCAGTGAACTGCACACAGTTCTGCCTCATGTGAGTTACCTTGTAGTCTTGGCTGGATTTACTCTGCAGTGTGGAAGAAACATTCAGACACACAGACTGAACTCTTCGGAAGAGTCCTGGTTTAGACCCATGCTGAACAACGCCTTCCACCTTTAATGCCAGCTGCTGGTTATTCTGTACAGCAATGGGCTCTGCAGGGTTCCGGGGAGAAGGTGACAGAGCAAGCTGGAATACAACAGTAAAGTGAGTGCTGACAACCATCACCAAGCTTCCTTCAACAAACCTGGCTGTGCTGATCATCAGTAACGGATGAATACTCCTGTGACTCCCTGGCAGTCCTGTACCTATGACCTCACGGTGTGGTCCACCCTGCAGAGGGACCTGCCAAGTCAAGCTTCCTTATGCTCTTTCATTTAGACCCATTTTGTTTGAGGGTTGCAGGCAAAGGCACAGCCAGAAAGGACCTACTTCCTCAAGTGAAATGCTATGTGTAAATTTTCATGTCAATTGGATAGCTCTTTGTTTCTAGAAAATTTTTGTTTGTTTAGTTCTCTTAAGTAATTTAAAATAAACTGAAGTCAAATGCAAACAAACTTAAAATTCTAAGATAACTTACATTGACAGAGGTATTATGGTATTAAAAAAAAAAAAGCCAGTTTCTGCTGCACATGGTGGGGCACACCTTTAATCCCAGCATTCAGGAGGCAGAGGCAGGCAGATCTTTGCAGTCAGCCTGGTCTACAAAGTGAGTCCAGGACAGCCAAGACTCTATTACACAGAGAAACCCTGTCTCAAAAAACCTAAATAAATAAATGAATGAATGAATGAATGAATGAATGAATGAATAAATAAATAAATAAAATAATAATAAAGTCGGTTTCCACAATGAATCTAAAAACAGTTGGGGGTATTAGGGGTTGATCCTGAGTCCTCCAGGTAACTAACTGAGTAACATTTGTAAGTTACAGTTTTTCTTTAAAACAAACAAAAAGCACTGTAAATCCCAGATGCATCTTAACTGCAGAAAACTCAAGTCTAATGTCGCCGAGCCTCTCTGACTCTGTCCCCACTGTGCAGCCTGCCTGCCTTAGGCCTGCTTACTTCTATAATCAGCTTTCCTGATTATTAAGGTCTTTTTGAAATGCTAGTTGCAACCAGAAGCACTTAGTGGATGAAAAAGTTTACCGGAGACATTCACTGACAGGCAGAATCTAGCCACCTCTCTCAGGTGACAATCTCCTTCTCTCGAAATAGTTCTACTCTTTGAATTAAAAGCACTTTTGAATAATTCTCCCTGTAGATTAGTTCCTCAAACTTGTCCCTCAAAGGCAAGAGTGCCTGGATGGCAGGACTGGTGATTCTTGCTGTTTGGGGTCCAAGTCTGTCACAGCTGGGCCTGCTCAGAACAGACTCAGTTGAAGACCCCGGCAATAACCGCAACTGTCGCACAAACACTCACTCCTGGAGGTAAGAGGCAGAGAGCGGACAAGCTCCCATTACCTGAATGCCTGTGTTATAGTAATGTTCAAGCCCCATTTGCTCCTCAAATCATTAAATCTTTAAATCATTAAATCTTCAGACAATAGCTAGCTGGTTTTTATTATGTTTGCATGTTTGTGCATGTGTGTGCATGCTGTATGCTGGACTGTGGGTGCCATGGCACATGTGTGGAGGACAGAGGACAACTTGTAGAAGTCGTTCTCTTCTACCATGTGGGGTTAGGGACTGAACTTAAGTATCAGGTGCCAGTACTCAACAAGCCATTCCCCAGCCCTCCTTAGCTGGCTTTAGACTGTGTTAACCTTCAAGCATCCCTGAGGCCTCACCTTGATGCTGGTGGACTGCAGCTTCTGGAAAAAGTATCTCTGAAACGAAAGAGGGACCCTCAGCAGAGCGATGATGGCATTGCAGAGGCATGCCGTGTGCTGTGGGAGAGAGAGAGAGAGAGAGACGAGGCAGCTGAGAAGCCCTGCAAACTTATCAACAAAGGGCATGTTCAGGGCAGAGCTGGAAACATGTATGCTTGTGTAAATGCTTCCAAGAGCACGCAACACTCAGTGAGAAGGCATAACACTCACAACTACACACAACACAATCATCCATGTCAAGAGATGCAATCAGTGGGGCTGGAGATATGGCTCAGTAGTAAGAGCACTGGACACTCTTCCAGAGGACATGGGTTCAATTCCAAGCACATGTGGTGGCTTTCCACCACCACCTGTGATTTCAGTTCCAGGGGATCTGATACCCTTCTCTGCTTCTGCAGGTACCAGGCAACATGTGGTACACACACAGAAGTTCAGTCAAAACCCCCCCCCCCCCCCACACACACACTAAAAAAAGCTGCACTTATATATTTCTACTTTGTTTTCTTTCTTTTCTTCCTTTCCTTTCTCTTCCTCTTCCCCTTTCCTCCCTCCCCCCGCCCCTTTTTTTCTTTCCCGGACAGGGTTTCTCTGTGAAGCTCTGGCTGTTCTGGACTCACTTTGTAGACCAGGCTGGCCTTGAACTCACAGAGATCTACCTGCTTCTGCCTCCTAATTGCTGGGATTAAAGGTGTGCACCACCACACCCGGTTTCTATTTTGTTTTCTTAATCTTTTTAAAATTAGATTTACTAACTTTATCTTCTGTGTTGTCCATCCTGACAGCATGACAGAATCGTGGACATGGGTGCTTGCAAGAAGCGCCGCCCCTTGCCTGACAGCAGGACTGTGCTCCAATTAAACCCACTCACTAGACGCTGAAAGTACTGTAAGCCCATACTGCATTCAACATGTTTAACATACTGAACATGATATACAGTTTACATCAATCTACCTTAAAAGTACCCTAGACACTTATTTTAGTCACTATTTAGACAATACCTGTCATCTAGCACAAAGCCTGTTTTCTAATGAAGTAGTATTTTGTGTCATTTACTGTACTATGATGAACCGGGCTGCGCTCCCTCTAATGCTGGTATCACTGTATGGGTGCCAGGCCTCTGTTCTAGATTGAGTCAACCGTCTTTGGGCAGTGGTGCGGGAGGGAATGACCAGTTACTGATGTAGTTTTAAAAAAGCTACCAAAGTAACTCTAGTTTGGAGTGACAGTAAGGAATTACTACAGCTTCAGTTTGACTGTTTAAAAAGCATAAAACAAAAAAAGATGGTTTGCACCTACAGAAGTCAAAAGATTTGATAAAAGATGCCTGCACCTGGGCAAGTAAGATTTGATATGTTAGTGTGGTCATGTAGCCAAGAGAAGGGATAGGGTTTGTTATGGATAGATTTATTTCATCCCTATCCCTGATATTTGCAGTGAATAAGTGCATAAGAACATATTCAATAGTAAAAACGTAAAACTAACAAAAGGCTCTGCAACTTCAGAATGACTAATCGTACAGAAGTCCACTGAGAGGTGTAGAATGTGGGTTTGCTTACTCTCCTTGTGAGATACTTTTAATCTCCATGCTCCTTACAATGAAGTTTTAATAAAACCAAGGGGTCAGAGATGTATTTTAAAAATCCACCTTCTCTGATCAAAAACTTAGCAAAACAAATGCCACTTGCCATGTAGGAAACAGGGGCGTATTTCCGGTTGAGTGACTGCACCTCCTCTAGGACACGACTGTACACAGACATCATTCTCCTCTCATATTCACTGTCGGCATGGGTGGCTCCGGTGGATCCACACTCCTGGAAGCTGAAGTGGGGAGCAGCACAGTTAACCCACCCAGGCAATGATCCTCCAACACCTCTATGCATTTGCTAAACATGATCCCCATTCTCGCTTCATCTTTTAAAAAATGAAGTTATTATAAGAAAAAGAACCATTTTTTGGACTGAAAGGGAGAGCTGTTGGGGGGAAAAATAAATACCTTAAACTAAAAAAAAAAAAAAAAAAAAAGAAGGGAAGAGGATGGTGGGGCTGAGGGGGAGGAGGGAGGGGATTGTGATTGAGATGTAACTTGAAGAAATAAAAAATAAATTATTAAAAAAATGAAGTTATTTCTAATTACAGATAAGGAAATGAGGCATGGTCAGGTTAATCTGCCTACACTCAAATAACTACTAAGTGACAAGCTGGAAATTAAATCCAAATCTGACTATAAATGATGTAATTCTTAACTACTCACAAAAGGGGTTTAAATTTGTCACCATATAGGAAAAGGACACTTGAGAAGGGGCCAGTAGGCCCTCACATACTTACATATAGTGACATACTAATATGACATCATATAAATAACACGTGAGTATGCAGACAGAAGGGCAGGCTAACAAATCACTAGTCTGTAGGCGTACCTTGTATATATATATATATATATGATTACATATTTTAATATATAATAAATAACTATTTATTAATAATTCTAAACACCACCAGGCATGGTAGCTTATGCCTTTAATCCCAGAATTTGGGAGGCAGAGGCAGGTGAATCTCTGTGAGTTTGAGGCCAGCCTGGTCTACAAAGTGAGTCCAGGACAGCCAGGGCAGTTACACAGAGAAACCCTGTCTCAAAAAACCTAAAAAAAAAGAAAAAAAAATCTAAACACCTTCCAACCCACCAACCCTAGGCACATTAGAAAGGATACTTCTCAGGTGCAAATCCTTGGTGCAACTTGTCAGTCGTCCATCCAAATCAGCCAATGCCAAAGGGAACGCAGCAGCTCAATGGTTACCCGGTATCTCCATGGCAGTTGCCTAACCCTTGCTTGCTTCCAAGGTCTCTTCGGCCTGTCCAGGTTTTTTCAGAACCTGCTCTGGACAGGTCCTGCACTAGGGCCTGTTCGGTATTCCCGAAGCTCCTGGCCAGGTGCTGCACCGCTCAGTTTAGGATCTGTCCATTGCTGCACACTCCCTTGAGGTTTCTGTCTCTTCCATCCATTTGAGTTTGTCGAACCTTCGTGGGGCACGTGCTGTCCTCTGCACCCGTTTGGGGTCTCAGTCTCTTCTGGTGTTCCAAGTGGCCTTGGTGCCTCAGCTTTTCATCTGGGCTATGCCCAGCCTGGGCTGCAAGTCTCAGTAGCAGCAACCTTTGTCTAGAGTCTTTCAAAGTGAAGCAGCAATGAGCTGCATTGAGAAGCAATGCCAAGCAAAAGGTCCTCTCGGTGCCTTCCTTTATATACTCTAATTATGCACACAGGTGTTTTCTCATTGGCCAACCTTATGCCCTCCTCATGAGGCTCACCTGCTTACCAGGGCCACAAGCACTCCCAGGTGCCAATCATCAGGCTGATCTGCATGACCTTTTATGTCTGTCTGTCAGAGGTGGATCAAGCTCTCTCACAACCCTCACATACTCATTCAACACCACTGTGTTTCCAAAGGAATCCACACCTCCATCGCACATAGTCAGCTTGCCATCAGACTTGGAGAGACAGATGGCTGAGGAAACGGTGTGAGCACAAAGCGTGAGCACTGGGACGAGCACATTAGGAAACCTTAGCCTAGATTCCTTTCTGACCTCTCTTCTGAAAACACTTCAACAGATAGGAAGCAAAACTCTCCAATTCTAAACTTGAAAAGGGATATCTGCAAGTGTGTGCAGAGCAGGTAATTTACACTGGATACACACTAATAATCCTTTAGTCCTTTGTGAGCAACTGCTGGTGTTAAGGTATGTCAGCTAGGCACTATATGTTAGCTGTTGTTTGATCTTCACTGCCTGGGAGAAGGGACTGTCCCCAGAGCATATGCACCCATGCCTGAGAGCAAACACACATGCAGAGCTGGTAGAGATAAGACAACTGTGGCCACATCTGCCTGACTGCAGGGCTCTGTTCTGCACTTTGAATTCCATTAAGACAAAAAAGCATACTACAATGAACAATGCACGCAGTAAATGAAAGAGCGCAGCTGCGTAGCTGAGACTGACACTCTACTGTAGATGGCCTGACAGTGCAGTGAACGGAGGCTTGCAGTCCTGGACTCTCAGGGTTCCCCGAGTTAACAAGAGGGAAATGCAGAGTGGAAAACACACTCTACACAGAATGCTCTCAGCCTTCTTTAATGAATACAACTATTTTGAATAGTTAGTTGTTGGGAATGGGAAGGAATTTTAATAAAGCACATGGGGAGCATCTTCTTATTTGGGAACCAGAAATTAAAGAGTTTAACTGAGTTATTACCTCAATTTCCCCATCACAGCTTAATCACACAGGAAGAAATTGTTCATATTTAAACAACTCTTTCTACTTATCTTTCCAGGTCAGTGCTGTAAATGCAGAGGGAAGAAGGTCCCTCTACATCTTCTGTGACCCAAGACAACCAGAAACAGTGCTCTTGCTTCCCTTTCTTTTCTTCCCAAAACACCGTTGCAATGATCAAGTAACAACGCATTTCAATTTTTATAGAGGAAGTGTCATTCAACTCACCTTGCTGATTCTGGATCCAAAACCAGGGCTTCTATGGCATGAGATATCAGCAAGCAGCTCTGCTGCTGTCTAGAGCAGTGTTAAGTCACACATGAGAACATGAAGACCCACTACGTACTTTTTTCTACCTGAATATTGAGTAAACAAGAACACTGCATTTTACAAATATCTCCTCCGCAATGTGGGGTTCTTTTCCCTTTTAAGGGTTACATGCTGCTTACACCAGCAATTTAAATCCTGTTCCAGGCAGGTGTTTTATAGTCCCCGTGGGATACACCCTCCCCCCTTTATTCATTCACAGTAACCACCCACCCCCGAACCAGGGACTGAACCCAGGACCTGCACATGCTGCACACGAGCTTCCACCACTGAGCTACATAACTATAAACTCCCCTTTAAATTGCTTTCATAAAACTTTAAGAGTGGGGAATAGTGGTACACACCTTTGATCCCAGTACTCACAGGAATCAATGTGAGTTTGAGCCCAGTCTGGTCTATATAGCTAGTTCTATGACAGCCAGGGATACATAGAGACCATGTCTTAAAATACCTCCCCCACAAAATAAAACTTAAAAAATTTTTTTTATTTTTAAAGAAAGTCTCACCAAGTTGCCTGGGGGAGGGGCCTTGAACTCACAATCCTCCTGCCTCAGCATCTCTAGTATCTAGGGCCACAGGCATGGCTTTTCATGCCCAACTGGAACTCTGCTGATTTTTCACTTTAGATAAAGCAATACTTTATGGGAGTATTATAAAGAAAATAACGAAGTTTTATTGATACAGGAAAGGAAGATGAGAAGAGAGAGGGACAGAAAGAAGGAAGGGGTAAGGAGAAGGAAGGAATTGAGGGTAGGCAACTGTGGAAACTTTGGATGGCTACTCAGCTGTGACTCAAGTGGTCTGCCACCCCCACTGTTTTGATATGAGTGTGGGTACACTCATGTACACCCATGTACACCCACCTATATGCAGGCACTTGTATGGCCAACATCCAGAGCATTCATTAAGTTTCAACCAATCAGTCAGTCAATCAACCAAGCAATCAAAACTCCAAGAAGTAACTGACAAGTCTGACAATTTCAGAACAGTCTTTTTTCCCTTCTTGCTAATAAGAAAATATGGATGGCTTCAGGAGGGCTGAAGCTAGGGTTGTCAGCCATCAATGTGGCTGTTCAAGGGAGCACAAGATTCCTGGCTGGATTTCCATTTTTTTGAGAAAGGCCTTGCCGAGTTGCTAGCTGGTCTCCCTTTCCTACTCAAGCAATTCTTGTGTATCTTTTTGGTATTGGGGACAGCAGAATTGTGTCACAGCACACCTTAGGGATGTGGCAACTCTTCCTGAAGGTAGACAAGACCACCAGGAAGTCATCCCTTTAAAAACATTGACTTACATTTAAGAGTAAAGTTAGCAGGGCAGTGGTGGCACAACCCTTTAATCCCAGCACTTGGGAGGCAGAGGCAGGCAGATCTTTGTGAGTTTGAGGCCAGCCTGGTCTACACAGTGAGTCTAGGACAGCCAGGGCTACATAGTGAGACCCTGTTTTTAAAAACCAAAAAGTTTGAGAGTAAAGTTATTTTGCTCCTACTAAATTTCACAGGAAGAAATTACTAATTAATTATAACAAACAGAAAGATTATCTGATCTGCATTTTGAGTTGAGCAAATTTACATTTTGCAGAACAAGGAACCCCGAGCAATACAGGATACAGCTCCACATTCCTCAGAGTTGCTGAGTCAGCGTCAAAGGATGCTTGGTAGAGATCCCGATACCGGGCAGCCAGGCTTCGGAATTCCTCCATGGACTGTTTCATCTACAGAGAAAGTAAAAAACAGAATTAAAGCACAGAAAACTCATCTTCAGTAACAGCTCAAATAAAAATTGAGCTGCCATTTTCATAATTTTATTACATGAAATCATCAAAGGTGGCTAATGGAGTTGTAAATGTTCACAGGGGGCAATAATTTCTGTGATATCTAGAAACATGACACGTGCATTTTAGTTCCAAGTCTCAGCATGACAACTGACCGTTATAGACAGTCTTATCTTGTAATGTCATACCACTCCTTTTATATAAAACACCGCACTGGGGCTGTTTGAACAACACGTCATCTTATTTGGTCAAACAGATGAGTACGTCTGACACATACCATTGATTTTAATTTGTGCAATCTTTCATCTTCAAAAGTCTCTGAGGTCTAAGCAACACCCACAATGGGAAGAAGCCGAGACTTGCCTGGCTGGAGATGCGGCCGCACCTCTGAAGGTCGTTTCCCAAGGCCATGGCGATTGTAGTGGCGATTGCAGGGGGGGGGACTTGTCTTTAGGCTGTTGCAAGTACAAACAAGCTGCGAGAAGGCTTGGAGAAGATCAATCCTGAGCTTTACAAATTCACACTGAAAGCTTAAAGGGTTCAGTGGTGTGCTGGCAGCCTAGAACAAACAAAGAAAGAGGGTCGTACAAGGCCACGTGGCTCTTTAATTCAACCAAGTCTAACTGAAAACGTTCAGGAAAAAACGTACTTGAATGGAACTTGAACAGACAGACGGTTTCTTTCCATAAACCCTCACAGGATGCTTTAGCACACGGCAGTACTCAGCATCACACGGTTCCCGGAGATGACTTAAAGCACCGCAGGGTGTGCAGAGAGTATATGTAGAAGCTGCACTTGTCTTTCTAATGGGGGCCTTGAGCATCTGAGGAGCTGGACCCGTGTTTGTATGAGTGTCTTGGAACCCATCTTCCTGGAGGCCACGGAAGGACTGTATTTGTCAATTTATGCACAAGTCGTAATAACATTGGTAAGTAAGAAGCTAAACTTCCACAAGAATGATGTAACAACACCTGAAAACATCTTGTTGATATTCAGAGGTTCCTCACGGCCCACCCTGCGCATGCCACTCACTAAATCATCAGTCAGACGTCACCGGAGGCTTAAGGACACTATCATCTCCCTAGATCTTACCACTCTCCTATCTTTCTAATCTGCAGCTTCTGTCAGCAGACCCTTACTAGTATTCTGAAAAGTTGGGCAGTATGGAAAAGAAGATAAAGGCAGGAGAAACACTTTCTAGATAGTCCCGTTGCCTCAAAGCTGCCTTCTAGCTCATAGTAACTTAAAGTGTTTCTGAGCTGATGCGGCAGAAAGAGAGGACACCAGAACAGATTATCACACACCAATGTTCAGGAGGATGGAAGCACGAGAGATAAGTTTCCAAGAGCACAGCAGAAGTCACTGGGAGTGGGGGGTGGGCCGAGTACCAGCAGCACAGGCAGAGAACTGCCACAGCCTCCAACTGCTTAGCAGCCATCCTAGTGGGGAGGAGCCCAGCAGTGTGTTTTCAATAAAAACATAGAGTAAAAATGGGTTAATTTAACAGGAAATGGAGGGAAGGTAAATGAACATTTCTCTACAAGATGGTTGCTTCAAATATTCTGGTGTTTTAGTACCATCCCACACTATTCTGTTAGTAGGGAAGCTGGGAGTGTGAGTTGGGTTCTAGGAGTCAGTCACACAATTTCCATCCAGATGAGCTGCACATGCTGTCTTCAGTGGAGCACTGTACCTGTAACTGACAAACGGACCTTACACAGCTGCTTCTGCATCCTCTACAGAAGCATACATTTGCCTGCACCCTTCTCCAACTGCTGAGACCCTTGAAGCACTGTGTATGATGAAGAAACGTAACTATCCTCAATATTTGACTTGTTGACTTTTTAAATTTTTATTTATTTAATGTATGAGTGTTCTGTGTGCATATGTGGTACATGCCAGAAGAGGGCATCAGATCCCATTATGGATGGTTGTGAGCCATCACGTGGTGGCTGGCAGCAGCCAGTAAGTACTCTTAACTGCTGAGCCACCTCACCTCTCCAGCCTTGGTGTTGACTTCCTAAATCTTTTAATACTTTGACTACAAAATAGCTTGTAGTTAAATACTTAAGAGAAAGCCAGGCATGGTGGTGCAGGCCTTTAATCTCAGCACTTGGGAGGTAGAGGCAGGTGGATCTCTGTGAGTTCGAGGCCAGCCTGGTCTATAAAGTGAGTCCAAGACAGCCAGGGATACACAGAGAAACAATGTCTCAAAACAAAAACAAACAAAAAACTAAAGAGACTATTTCAATTGTTTTCAATGTCAGGTTTGATTTGCTCTTGTAGGAAGATGAAAGGAGATATCCTATTTCCTCTCCCTCTTTAGCTGCTATTTGCAAATTTTAAAATTTTATTACTGGGCTGCAGAGACAGCTCAGAGATCAACAGCACTGGCTGCTTTTCCAGAGGAGGCAGGCTCAATTCCCAGCAGTCACATGGCAGGAACTCCAGTGACTCCAGTACCAGGGCATCTGACATCCTTTTAGCTTCCTTAGGCATGCATGTAATCCAGAGGCATACAGGAAGGCAAAACACATAAAACAAAAAATAAACCTCACTAAAAATGAGTATTTTAAGTTAGCGTGTGTATTTTCCATGTATGTGCAGGTGCCCATGGAGGTCAGAATAGGGCCTCAGACGTCCTGGAGCTAGAATCACAGGCACTTGTGAGTCCCCTGATGTGGGTCTAAGACTCTAGTGGGCGTCTCTCATCTCTACTTAGTCTTTTCAACTTACTGTTTGTTACCAATTTAAGAAGAGACAGGAGCGTAAGTGTGTATGACATGGACTTTGAAAATCAGAAAGCCTGGACATTGACATTCTAACATGCAATCTAAAACCAAAGGAGAAGCTGAGAAGGCCTGGCTGATGATCTGAGGTGATGAGCTTGTTACACCAAAGGAAAGGCAGTGTTAGTACAGAATCCACAGGAAAGAACACAGCAAAGAGCAGCATTCAACATGACCGACGAGTGTTACTAGGTCACAGTGCCTAAAAGATGCTGGTGGATATGTATGCATGTCTGGGAGATACAAGATAGACTGTGTGAGTCTGACTAGTGTCACAATGGAACATCACTTACAAGTTGGGTTCTAAGGCTAGCAGATACAGAAAACACCATGATTAGTCAAAATTGCACAGTCTTCAGGAAAAGGAATCAACAAATTTCCTCTCACCCTGGACTTCGGTAAACGGCTAGCTGAGCAGTCCCAACTCACTTCAGTGGGATTTTCCACCCCAATATGTTCTGTTTCCATGGTTGGGTTTTGTTGTTGTTTGTTTTGGTTTTTTTTTGGGGGGGGGGTAGACAGTTATATTTGTGCTATAGATCTAATTAGGCTAAAATAGAAAGAAACCTGATAAAGGCATGAAGACAGGTGTATAAAAACTGTAATATAAAGTTATTTGGAAGAACTGAAACTTTGTGTTCACACCCAAATTCTCTCCTGCTTCACAATCTTTCTATCTCTTTAAATTAGAGTACCTGTGCCCCCAAAGCGGGGACGGAGCCAGGGCTGTGCACCAGCCAGGCACCAACAGAATCTCAGACCCATGTCCTAATGTACAGTCTTTCTCTGGAGCAAGACCCCTCTATTATACAACATTACACTGAGAATTAAACACTGTGCTGCTATTGGTACATAAAAAGGGTTACCTATGATAAACACAGAATTCTGAACCCTCTCACTCTCTTTCCTTTGTGCTATTCTGCTTTGGTGTGGTATATACCATCTTTCCTTCTCAGAGGGGATCTCCCACTGTAGCTCACTCTGGCCTGCAACTCACTAGGTAGTCCAGGCTAGACATACTTAGCACTAGGTAGTCCAGGCTAGACATACTTAGGAGAGTCATCTTGCCTCAGCTTCCCAAGGGCTGGCAGTACATGTGTAAGCACATGCAGCCCCATGGCTCCCAATTAGTTTAGTCTTTGAAGAATGGTTTTGGGTTTTAGGAAGTTTTGTTATGTGATGAATATAGTAATTTCATTTCAGCAGGAGAAAAACAGAGGCTAAAGCCCTACATCAGGCCTTTAAACCAATGCAGAATCAAGTCTGTCAGCCAAGGGGTCTCTTCCTATGTGAGGGTCCCGTCTTCAATTTCTAGCAAGCCTCATTAGCCACAGACATCACAAAAAAAAAAAAAGAAAAAGAATGCTAAATATTCAACACAATTTTCATAAAACTATTTCCATTTGCCTCATTTATGTAGCCTAGCAGAGTTTTAAAAAATTTTATTTTGTGTGAACAAGTGTTTTATCAGCAAGCACTGGATCCATTGGAACTGGAGTGACAGGGTCAGGAGCAGGGACCAAAGCTAGACACTCTGGAAGAGCCACCAGGGCTGAGCATCAAGTCCCCACCTGGCACTTTTTTACCACTGAATTATCGATAATTTCCCACTCTACAAACTAGAAAAATCAAATAATTTTATTGATCCAAATCAGTAACTTTATCTTTAACTTTCTATGGCATTTATTAGTCTGATAGAAACGTAACAACCTTTTCCTTTTCCAGAAGAGTCAAGAGAAGAGTGGCAGTTAGTGCTGCCCTCTAAAATGGAGGAGGGCTGGGTATGGTGGCACATGCCTTTAATCCCAGCACTTGGGAGGCAGAGGCAGGTGGATCTCTGTAAGTTCAAGGCCAGTCTGGTCTTCAGAATGAGTTTCAGGATAGTCAGGGCTACACAGAGAAACCCTGCCTCAAACAACAACAACAAAATAAACAAACAAACAAATTAATTAATTAAAAGGAGAGGAAGGCTGGAGAAGCTGCTTAGGGATCAATCTGAAGTTCAGGGGCATGAGAGGGAAGGACATGGTTAGGGAGAGACAGTATTATGGATCTTTATGTATGCTTGTTTTTAAATACCTGTCAGTCAATTCTAGAAGGATTTCAAATGTACCAACTTGTCTGCACAGCTACTCTCTCTATGACATTTATTCTTAGTTTCATTTGGAATACTGCTTTTGGGATGGCCCAGGTTTAATAATATTTAAAATATGTTATAAACATATGCAAATAGGCTCTACCTCAATATATACAGTTCTTTAAGATGGGTCACAATACTTTCAAACTATTTAGTGTTAAGTACATAACCTCTTCAGTTTTAGGGAAAAATGCCTTAAGAATTGTTGTTTTGTATTGTATTTATAGTTATAAGAAAAAGAACCATTATTTGGACTGAAAGGGAGAGCTGTTGGGGGGAAAAATAAATACCTTAAACTAAAAAAAAAAAAAAAAGAAGGGAAGAGGATGGTGGGGCTGAGGGGGAGGAGGGTGGAAGGGTGGGACTGGAGGGGGGAGTAGGGAGGGGATTGTGATTGAGATGTAACTTGAAGAAATAAAAAATAAATTATTAAAAAAAAAAAAAGAATTGTAGGTGACAATTTGGAAACCACAGAGGGTTAAACGGTAGCACATTAGAATTTTCAACAGTTTTTTCCTTATTATAAAGCAGTGGCTTTCAACCTGTTGGCCATGACCCCTTGGGGGTCAAATGACTTTCACAGGGGTCACCTAAAACCATAGGAAAACACAGACATTTACATTATGATTCATAACAGTGGAAAAATTACAGTTATGAAGTAGCAACAAAAATAATCCTATGGCTGGGTTCACCACACCATGAGGAGCTGTTTTAAAGGGCCACAGCACTAGGAAGTTATAAAGACTCCCTGGGGTGGTACAGCAGGGCATCTACCAAGCACACGTGCGGCTCTAGGTTCCACAAAAACCTCTACTTAGTGAGCAGCCAGGCAGGAGAGAGGAGAAGGGGCTTGTGCGTGATGGTGGCCCTACACCAGGCTCGCTTCTTACCAATTAAGAATCGGGAGGAAGAAGGCTAGCTCCACGTAACTTACCCTCTCTGCCTGAATCCAGCAATTGTCTGTACATGTGTTTTGAAAACAAACACAAGCCGGGCGGTGGTGGCGCACGCCTTTAATCCCAGCACTTGGGAGGCAGAGGCAGGCGGATCTTTGTGAGTTCGAGGCCAGCCTGGTCTACAAAGCGAGTCCAGGACAGCCAGAGATATTCAGAGAAACCCTGTCTCGAAAAACCAAAAAAAAAAAAAAAAAAGAAAAGAAAACAAAACACAAGCTTTCATCAACCCAAGACTACTAACAAGTGTTTTACCTCTTGTTATGTGTTATTCTGATGTCACCGCCAGATATCAAAAACCTGTCAAAAGAGGACAACTCCAACCAGAGGAGAGCAATCCACACCAATCAGCACAGGGACTCACTGTTAAGGAGGCGATCCCTTTGTGGTAGAATTTCAAAGACTCAGCAATGCATGAAAGTGCTGAACTGAAACTGTCCTCCTGCAGCCCAGTTAGGCACTGTTCCGCATGTGAGAACTCCTTCAGACTGTTCAGCCAGAAGTAGAAGTGCTCTGATGCAACCTGTGTCAGCAAACTCTGGTAAAGCTCTCGGGCCATGTCATGGTTGCCCTGGGGAAGAAAGAGGCCAGGGGAGGCTCTACATTCAGCAAGTAAAAGACAAACCTAGAACAAGTCCAAACATCATGTCTCACATTATATAATTCCTTGAGATGGTGCAAAACAAACATTTCTTCAGAACAAATATGTCAAGCTGTTTTTATAACATAATGCCTCAAGTTCTTTACTGAAACAGTTCCAACGAGAAAATAAGTAGATCGAATTGTGACAGAAGTCTAGAATTTTAGTCTAAAATACAGAAAATTTAAGTACTTGTGTATTATTTTGCAGGAGCTACTTAGGAGGTGAAGGGAGCTCGAAGGTGAATGCTATTCAATACCTTGGAGGTGGAGCTGCCCAGATCTTGCAATGCCAGCACACCATGCCCCTCCCAGTGGGAGGTGACACAAAACTGCACCCACTTCATTCACAGAGCCTCACTGTCGGGACTGAGCTCTAAGTGTCTGTACTAACTACACGTTGCAGTTCTTAGAGAAAATGAACGATCAGGTTGGAGGAAAAATGAGAAGAACGACATGTGCTGATGAGTAATGGTAGACACAGCAGGTGGGAAGTGGCCCGGGTACCATAACCTGCAGCAAAGTGAGCGACACTACTAATGTCCACACACTGTGCCCTGCCTCCTACTTACTGGACCGGCAGGCAGAGACACAGACCACTGCTTATGAGGAAAAGTAAGCTAGGTCCTCTCCCTTGCCATCCTCAGAGCCCATGAGTAACAAGCAATTCTTGAGAATGGCCCCCATGGGCTCATATTTGAATGCTTAGTCCCCAGAGAGCGGAGCTGTTGGAAGAGAGTACAAGGGGTAGGAGGTGTGGCCTTGCTGGAGAAGATGAGGTTTCAAAAGTCATGCCAGGCTCAGTGTCTCTCTGCCTGCTGCCTATGGACCAGGATATAAAACTCTCAGTTACTTTGCCAGTGCCTTCCTGTCTGTAGCCATATCTCCTGCCAAGATGATAATGGACCAACCTTCTGAAACTCTAAGCAAGTCCTCAATGAAATGTTTCTCTTTTATAAGAGATGTCTTGGCCATGGTGTCTCTTCAGAGCAATAGAAGATTAAGACAACTTCCATCTTCACTTTGGGTTCTGACTATGACAATGAGCACATCCTTTAGGTGTGTGCTCTAACATCCCACCAAGCACCTTCACACAGAGGGAAGCCATACCATTCTGGACGCCTGCCTGGCAATCCGGTACACGGTCCACCCGCTGGAGACACTGGCAAGCTGCTGCTTGATTACTGCCTTCACTTCTGCAGACAATGCTTTCTGGCTGGCTACAAAAATCACAGTAGCCAAGCTTACCTAACAGACAACAGGTAACAAAGACATGTAATTGTACTCACAGACAAAGATAAAAATTAAAGATCAGAATTTAGGGTCAGAGAGATGCCCCAGCAAGTAAACAGGCCTGCTGCAAGCCTGACGACCTTGGCTCAATGGCTCAGACCCACATGTGGAAGGAAAGAACCGACTTCCAGACGTCGTCCTCAGACCTCCACGCGTGCATGTGCCCACCTACACAAAATAACTCAATAAGCATGAGAAAAAGGAACCAAATGGATTTTCCGTTGACATTTATTTCATTTATCATTTTTAAGTCATTAAACAACTTATTCCTTTAACTCAGAGCACTACTTACAAAGCAATTAGAGAAAATGTTCACAACTAAGGACAAATGAATCATGATATGATCACACAGTGAGATACATCCGTGAAACGCAGAGATCAATATAAATTACAAGTAAGACAGGCAAACCATGGAAGCTGACTTGCAGCATCACATTTACACAAAGCTAAAACCTGCAAAAAAAGCACATATTACTTTGGAGCACAAACTGAAGCTATCCAAGTGTAGCCCACAGAAGGACGAACGTCACATAGGGAGTGCGACAGTCAACCTTCACCGTTGGTTTGGCTGCATGTAAAATCACGCTGTGTGCTGGGCAGTCTGTCAACTGGATACAAGCTAACATCATCTAAGAGGACGGACCCGCAATTAAGAAAACGCCTGCAAAGGGCCGGAGAGACGGCTCAGCGGTTAAGAATACTGACTGCTCTTCCAGAGGACGCAGGTTCAGTTCTCAGCGTGTGTGCGTGCGTGCGTGCGTGCGTGCGTGTGTGTGTGTGTGTGTGTGTGTGTGTGTGTGTGTGTCTGCTCACAATCATCTGTAATTCCAGTTCCAGGGGAATCCAACATGCCCACACAAACATACCTGGAGGCAAAACATCAATGCACATAAAAATAAATAGATATTAAAAAAGAAAATGCCTCTATAAGATCAGGCTGTAGGCAAGCCTGTAGGGCATTTTCTTAATTAGTGGTCAATGAGGGAGGGTCCGCCCATTGTGCATGGTGTCATTTTTGGGCTGGTGGTCCTGGGTTCTGTAAGAAAGTGGGCTGGATCATGCTATGGGGCAAGTCAGTAAGCAGCATCCCTTCAGGAGTAGAGGGAAGGGAAAACATAAACACAATATGTTAACTATATGAAAAAAAATCTATTTTTCAATAAATGGAGAAGACAAAGTCCAGACTTGGCTAAATGCTTCTGTATATCACTGATCCCTATTGTGGTCACTGTATGATGTCATAGCAGCCAGGGAGCTCTCAGGGTAACCATCTGCGACAGCACATGATAGCACATGATGAAGCAGGTGCCATTTCTTTTTTTTTTTTTTTTTGGTTTTTCGAGACAGGGTTTCTCTGTTTAACAGCTCTGGCTGTCCTGGACTCGCTTTGTAGACCAGGCTGGCCTCGAACTCGCAAAGATCCGCCTGCCTCTGCCTCCCAAGTGCTGGGATTAAAGGCATGCGCCACCACCGCCCGGCAAAGAGCATGCTTTTTTTTTTTTTTGGTTTTTCGAGACAGGGTTTCTCTGTGTAGCCCTGGCTGTCCTGGACTCGCTTTGTAGACCAGGCTGGCCTCGAACTCACAAAGATCCGCCTGCCTCTGCCTCCCAAGTGCTGGGATTAAAGGCGTGCGCCACCACCGCCCGGCTTGCAGGTGCCATTTCTTTATGCAACCTCCATGCCGGCTTGAGAAGACGTTTCCTTCTGCTTTCCCCCACACTCCACCTTATTCCTTTCATTTCCTCTACAACACTGCTCAGCCTTGGAGACGTCCACTGCTTCTGTTCTTTTCTAAGCTTCCTCCGCCTTTGTACCAAGACTTGACTTTATGTTCATTACAGGACTACACAGTCAGACTCTCAAAAGAAAATAACGACACAACAAGCAAACAACAGCTGCTGCTACTGCCTTTCTTACTTTCAGTATTTTTGTGGTGCTGATGGAAGGCAGGCCTTCTGCCTGCAGGGCCAGCTCTGCAGTCGTCACTAGTCGTCATCGTGACTTTAGCCTGTTTGCTCCCAACTACAGTCTAACAGCAGTGCTGGTGTTCTTAAGTATCTCCCAGCAGACCAGCTCCTGGTCAATTTAAAGCAGGTTTAAAAAGCCATCTTTACCAGCAGTTCCTGTTGTCTGTCTGTGGCCGATCGTCCAATCACCTTGTAGAGCTCCACGAGGTCACCCAGCATTCCGTCACCCAGCACTGGGAGCTGCATGGCGATGGCCGCCAAACAGTGGCACATGAGGATCCGAGCAGCATCCTGAGAGCTGTGCAGGTGAGTCAGCAGAGTGTCAACCACTGAGCGGCTCAAATGGGGCCGGCCCTTGGCCAGCTTCACCATACAGTTGAGAGCACTCTGCACAGCAAAGAAAAAACACCCTGGTTACTGGCTGTGGTTACAGAAGAGGGATTACCTAGCATGTATGGGGCTCTAGGTCCAATCCCTAGTACTGCAAAAGGGGGTGAGGTTACACTTGTACAAATTATGGGGACTCAAGGGCATGTTCTTTTTCTCCATATGAAACACAAGATTCTAAATCCCACACCAGGACTGCGAAGGGCACTACGCTTGAAGCAAGTCCAGAATGTAAATCAACTACTCACATCAGACTAAGTAAGACTATTCAAAAGACAGATGAAAACCATGGAATAACCCCAAAGAGCCAAGTCTACACCATTGAAAATCATGGAATAACCCCAAAGAACCAAGTCTACACCATTTCCCAGGACCTTCTGGAGTGTGGCTCTTTAACCACCCATGGTAAGTCTCAGGATGGTGACGGACTCCACAGTGTCTGTAAGCTCACTGTTCCGCACACGCATGCTCAGTTTAGGAGATGTCTATAATCTTCTCTTATTTATTGCTCAACTGTAATCTAAAACCTGACAGCTGCCGAGTTTCTCCTGCAGGCCTAGTTTATGACCTATCTATTATCCTAGCTAACGAAACTAAAGCCATGGAAGCCTCTCACTTTCCACTGACTCTTTTGTGACTGAAATTCACAATTACCACCATCCCATTCTTCTATTATGACACAAATGTCTCTCTTGTCCTAATCTCTAGAAAAGATGGGCCTGTCAGTCTTTCCTACATACCACAACCATGCAAGCTATCCATGTGATGAGAGGCACACGTGATGAACACAAAGCCGATCACTCTGCCTTCATTAGCTAGGTGGTTCTGAACAAGTTTCTTTCTCTCTTAGCCTTAATTTTCTGGTAAGCATAGGAGGGGAACACATTTCAAGAAATATATACATACACACTGCCAACTACACAACTACACAAACACACATACTACACAAACAGATAATAAGTCCAGCAAAGGCGATTTTTACGCTAAAATTCTAGTGCCTCTTCACTGTCTACTAAATCAGTCCAGGTCCGTTAGCAGGTATGATGGCCAACCTTCATACTGTCCCATTCTCTCCTCAGTCATTCTGTTACTATCCTTTCAATATGAATGGCACATTTATGGCTCTGAGGTCTCTGTAAATATTGCTTGCTTAGGTTCAAATAATCCTAATTACAAAATTCATTTCTCGAGGTTTAACTCATAACGCAATCACTCTCAACTCTGTGTTCACATTATTAGTACTGCACCCATTTTTACAGCAAGGATTTACTGCCTTTGGCTTGGTGTTATAGTTCCTTATTGAGACTTCAACATCCTGCTGCAGTCAGAAGAGCCTCTAGCACTGGAACCTTCCTAATCCTCTATGGATAGCCCACTCTACTAAGTCCAGTATCTTACAATTTATAATTGTTGGCACAGAGGCTCCTGAGCTGGAACTGACCTGAAAGCCTCCTCCTGAGTAGTAGGTAATGGGGAAGCTTCCAAAGTACAAAAGCAATCAACAGTCCTACTCAGCTATGACACCTATGACCCACACCAATGACCAACATGGTACAATAAACCTAGAGGTGCAATAGTGGCACATATGTCTTTTCAGTAACCAAGAGCTCTCTAATCGCATCTGAGACCCTCTCAACAAGAGAGAAATCACACTTGGCACTGGAAATCTAGCCAACTACTAGGACTAGTGAAGTTACGTATCTTGGAGACTCTACAACCACTTTATTAAACCAGCATAATCCCTAACTACACTTCTAATATTTAACTTGTACCCACAGATAAGCATAGTCCTCATCCTTCATCAAGGAAAATTTCTCTTTGCAACAGATGAAGACCATTACATAAAAAACACAACCAATCAAAATGCAGAGTTATGGAGCCCAGTCTCAATGGATAAATCCACAATATCTAAGGCCTAGACTACACTGTGGAAGAAGGAGCAGAATGATAGTCAGGTAACAGAGGATTGGGGGTTGCTGTGAAAATGTGTCTCCTAAGAATGCCAGAAACTATATCCTTGAAGTCTCACCAACATACCTCCCTAAACATGACCTGAACAAGGACAACAACAATTGGACATAACACGAAACAGGAAAAGCCCCGGAGGCCTTAGCCCTACAGGGAAAAAAACAAAACAAAACAAAAAAAAAACCCCACACCTAAGGAACACTGAGAGGGAGAAATAGTCTTCCCCAGGAAGAGCACACCAACTGGCTACTCAAAACCAAATGATCAGCCCGGAAAAGATACATACAAGTAACATTATACAGAGTAAGCAGGTTGCATTTATGTATTTATATATATATATATATATACACACACACACACATATATATGTATATGTGTGTGCAAATATATATATATATATATATATACATGCACATATATATGCATGCATGTAACAAAGAAAAATAGACGTCATAAATTTGAAAGTGAACAAGGACTGGCATATGAGAGGGTTTGGAAGGAAGGAAAGGGAAAAATAATGTAATAATATTATAATCTCAAAAGTAAAATAAATAAGTAACAACAACAAAGACAGAGTCTTGCTGTGTAGTCTGTGTGGCCTAGAACTTACTTCATAGCCCAGGCCAGCCTCAATCCTCCTGTCTCTGCCCTTCCCCAATCAGTACTGGGATTGCCAGGCTGAAGGTGAAATACTTAATTCCAAAAAAAAAATCCTCTCTGTTCATGTCTATATTTAGTGTGTTTGCATGTGTGTGTGCAAATATTTTAACTCCTGAGTCATCTCCCCACCCCCGAAGATGAAAATTTTTAATTGTAATGTTTCCCTTTGCTTAGAAACTTAAACTTCTACACTGTGGAAATTAATAAATACTCAGACATTAATGCCTAGTAATTTTATCAGGTTTTTATTTCATGGTCACATCAGGATCAACTCAGACTAAAACTTGTACGAGTGCTGGAGTTCTGCCTGTTTATATTGCCAATGACCACCACAGGAGTGCACAGCAACTTAATAAACAGGCAGCTCAGCAAAACCCGACAAGTCTGAGGTTTCTATTTTGTCTTCCAGTTTTTAAGCTGGGCGTGGTAGCGCATGTCTGTAATCCCAACACTCTGGAGGGCAGGCTGGAAGAACCGTTTCAAGTCCAAGGTAATTCTGGGCTACATAGTGAGTTTCAAGCCAGCCTGAGCTACATACTGACTTTTTTTTTTTTTTTTTTTCAAGACAGGATTTCTCTGTGTAGTCCTGGCTATGCTGGCACTCACTCTGTAGACCAGGTTGGCCTTGGACTCACAGAGATCTGCCTGTCTCTGCCTCCAGAGTGTTGGGATCAAAGGCCAGTGCCACCATGCCTGGTCATTACAGACAGCTTCAACTGTCCCCACTTGTATTAGAGCAGTGACTTCCTCCCCTCTAAACTTCACATGTTGTCCACGGCTGCTTCTGCTTTATAATGGTATAACTGAGAAGCTGTGACCGAACAGATGGCCTGTACGCTAGTGATTTTAGGCTATGGAAACAGGCAGTATACTAGGGATCTTGGGCTATGGAAACAGGCAGTATACTAGGGATCTTAGGCCATGGAAACAGGCAGTATACTAGGGATCTTAGGCTATGGAAACCGGCAGTATACTAGGGATCTTGGGCTATGGAAACAGGCAGTATACTAGGGATCTTGGGCCATGGAAACAGGCAGTATACTAGGGATCTTGGGCCATGGAAACAGGCAGTATACTAGGGATCTTAGGCTATGGAAACAGGCAGTATACTAGGGATCTTAAGCTATGGAAACAGGCAGTATACTAGGGATCTTGGGCCATGGAAACAGGCAGTATACTAGGGATCTTAGGGTATGGAAACAGGCA
>CAJQZJ010004750.1:13577325-13610408 GCA_907164525.1 Lophiomys imhausi | reverse complement strand
AGGGTATGGAAACAGGCAGTATACTAGGGATCTTGGGCTATGGAAACGGGCAGTATACTGAGTGATGCCATCTTCACCTTCACAGTGGACTGTGCACCTGGGCTGCCATCCTGACTACAAAGCACCAGAAGGGACTCCAGGCCAAAGACAGCATCTTGCTCCAAGGACAAAAGATCTGGAAGACAACAATAGGTCTTAGAGTAGTCAGGAGAAGATTCAGACAGATGCACATCAAGTCCAACACAGGAAACATATGTGTAAATCCAACTTTCCTGGAGAGGGAAAGAATGACCAACATATGAATACCCTCTATGAAAAAATTTAAAAATAACCTTATAGAAGCACATACAATATAGTTTCTGAGATATAAAAGCTATCTTCAGATACCTTCTTTAACTCTACCACATTATTGAAGATATAAAATATTTACATTAAGTCAACAGGTAAAGTCCCAGAGCTATAAAGAAAAACTGAAATATCACTCAACACCAGCTCAACTAAGAAACATATTAGAAGAAAACCGTGCCCCATCTGACATAAACCACGCAGGTGCATTTTGAGTTGGTCTAACATCCTTCAGATTCTCATGAAAGTCAGCGAGTCTTGCAAAGTACTGGGCCTAAGAAGCAAGCTCCGGGTATGTCCTGCAGGCACAGCACATTATTGCCAAACACCTGTAGATCCCCGGGGCTGAAAATGTCACAGGAAACTTATGTCGCCGAGAACCCACAGCAGTTTCCTGTATCACATACAAAAAATGCTTTTTACTGTGTTCAAGTATTCAAATCAATCGAATGCCCATTTGACAATGTTTCCCAAGGTCCTATAGGACCTTGGCAAACAGTGTGAAGAAACATGGGGATGAGGACACGCAGTGCTGAGGGCAGGAGGACTGCTGAGCTTGTGGCCCCCATAAAGGTCAACATGAGGACGGAGGCAGGAGGCAGATACACTGTTCAAAATACACTTCCCACTCTTGAGTTACACTTGAAAGATGTCAGGAAGATATTAAAATATGTCCGCCTTGTCTGTCAAGTCAGTTCGATGTTACATGTACCTAGAAATGAGTTCTAAGAAAATGTAATCATGTTCTAAGCAGTTCAACTGCCACTAAATGAAAGCACTTGCTTTCTAAGCACCTGGATACAGTGAGCAATTACCCAGTTGCTGTACAGATGAATGTGTATCTTATGTAGACTGTCTCTGTCCCCAGCACCACACATGCCACAGTGTCCGAAGGGGGAAACAGAGAATGCCCCATAAGACATTTCAGTTCCACAAGAGCAGTCACAAAGGCTCCACACAGGGCAGGCAGCCCCAAGCCACTCCGACGGATGCAACCGCAGATAGTGCACAGGCTAAAGACTGCTGGCCGGAGCCGGGCTCAAGCTGCACTCAGAAGCCCCAAGTCAGCACCCAGTGCACTTACCTTTCTCTTGACAAGACACAGTTATATTAGTTAGCGCTCTGACTCCGTGAGCAGCGATGCCCCTGTTGCTATGGTAACAGCACTCTTGGGCTAATTTGACTAAATCGGTAGAACTGGGGGAAGAACCAACACTTCCTAAACAAGCAGAGAAAAGCAACACAGATTACAACTCATTCATAGGGTGCAAGAAAGCAGTTCAGCTTGGAGGTTCAGTTTTCTCAGTTTTAGGAGAAAATTGCTAGTGAATTAACAATATTTTCTACTTTGACTCCATTAATAATACAGCACCACCATTTCTTCTTCCTTAGTTGGGGTATGCTATCCATTTTTCAGTGACAGCATTTTAAAATCAATATAGGACTTTCCCCATAAAAACATTAATGAAAATTGACTGAGAAACAGTATAAAAGCCAAGATAACTACAGGTTGCATTTCAGGAGCTGATGGATTCCCATCCAAATGGATGACACCACTGTCATCTTCCTGTCAGATAAAGCAAGGTCAAAGAACACTTTGCTTGCTTTTTCCTACCCCAAATTGCTGATGTTAAACCTCAAAAGGTTCACGTAAGAATCCACAAACACAAAGCTGTCTAGGATACTTCGATTCAGTGAATCAATTATTTTTATAGAAGAAACCGGTTCAAACGTTTTTAGCCCATCATCATGGTCATAAAACTAATTAACTACACAGCATTCTTACCTATAGTATCTCTTAAAACTCAGATTTCAAGGGGCTGAAGAGATGGCTCAGTGGTTAAGAGCACTGGCTGCTCTTCCAAAGAACCAGGTTCAAATCCTAGCATCCACATCAAAGCTCACAACTGTCTGTAATTGCCGGGCTTGGTAGTGCACGCTTTAATCTCAGCACTCGGGAGGCAGAGGCAGGTGGATCTCTGTGAGTTCGAGACCAGCCTGGTCTACAAAGCGAGTCCAGGACAGGCAGAGCTGTTATACAGAGAAACCCTGTCTTGAAAAACAAAATAACAACAAAAACACCCCAAAACAAAACAAAAACCCCTCAGATTTCAAATATGTAAGTCCTATGCTGTAGATAAAGCTCTTGATTCTAAGTGTGTGAGCCTCATTAAGAACCAGATCTCGGGGCTGGAGAGGTGGCTCAGAGGTTAAGAGCACTGGCTGCTCCTCCAGAGGTCCTGAGTTCAATTCCCAGCAACCACATGGTGGCTCACAACCACCATAAATGAAATCTGGTGCCCTCTTCTGGCCTGCAGGGGTTCATGCAGACAGAACATTGTATACATAATAAATAAAATCTTTAAAAAAAAAAAAAAAAAGAACCAGATCTCTGCCTTTTTTATTGTTGTTGTTCCTTTTATGACTCCTGTCTCTCACACCAAGAGGACCTTAATTATTGAGCATGAGGTCTACACTGTTGAAAATACAACAGACGTGAGCCAAGATGGTTCCAACAGTGTAAGATACATAACCATTTACTAATTCCTGATTAGACATTACACTACCAGTTAAGTAAAATCCGTATGTTTTAAGATGGAAAAATTACAAAATTGAAACTACACAGCCAGTTTTTTCAGAATTGTGGAAAATGAATTCCTAGGCTGTAGTCATTGCTTGTCTTGCTCACATGATGTTGGGTAATTTGATTTTTTTCCTCTATTAAATTTTACTATAAGAAAATTTTTGTGGAGGGAGCAGAAAAGCCCAAAGGAAACAGAAACTTCTCCAAATCTCACAAATCAGCATAAACTCCAGCTGGAGAGCTGGCTCAGCGGTTAAGAGCACTGGCTGCTCTTCCAGAGGTCCTGAGTTCAATTCCCAGCAACCACATGGTGGCTCACAACCATCCATAATGTGATCTGACGCCCTCTTCTGGCTGCAGCTCTACATGCAGATAGAACACTCATACATAAAATAAATAAACAAACAAATCAGCATAAACTTATTGATTTGTTATAATATTCCTTGTGTAACCTTATCTCCATTTATGCACATCAATGCAATCTGAAATTTTATACTCCAGGACATGTAGATATTGGCCAATATCATGCTTTTAAGGCATATGATTTTTAAATTTTTATTTATTACTGATTTTTTTTTTTGTTTTGTTTTTTCGGTTTTTCGAGACAGGGTTTCTCTGTGTAGCCCTGGCTGTCCTGGACTCACTTTGTAGACCAGGCTGGCCTCGAACTCGCAAAGATCCGCCTGCCTCTGCCTCCCAAGTGCTGGGATTAAAGGCGTGCGCCACCACCGCCCGGCTTATTACTGATTTTTTTAAGACAGAGTCTCTTTATCTCTGGCTGTCCTGGAACTCGCAGAGATCTTTTGTCTCCCAAGTGCTGGGGTTTAAGGCATGCACTTTCATGCCGGGTAATTTTTAAAAATTTAATTGTAATTCATTTGAAATACTCTCCTAAGACAAAGTCACATGGTTCCAGAGGCAAGGATGTTAACTGTCAGCTAAACAAACTAATAGTAACTTATTCTAAAGAATAATTTATTGGAAACATACTGGATAGATAATGCACCGTTCATACAGAAAGCTTCAACAATCTCTCCCATCCCATGTTATTTGTTTGTTTCCTTTTATCAATGGCACTTATTTTTCCACACTTACCTGGGCTCAGCCATATGACTTGCTTTGGACAATAAGAGAATAAATGAAACAGAATGGCTTGTTCTCTGAGAGCCAAACACAGCAGAAAGACACCTCAACCACCTCAGCTAAAGACTTCATTCTCTAGACCAGTGTTTTTCAACCTTCTTAACCTTTAATACAGCCCCCTATGCTGTGGTGACCCAAACCATAAAATTATTTCATTACTACTTCGTAACTGTATCTGATATGCAGGGTATCTGATATATTTGAACCCACAGGTTGAGAACCGCTGTTCCAGACCATGAATGAGGTGACCTTTGACTGTCCAGTTCTGGTCAAGGCTCCAGAGGATTGCAGCCATGAGTGACCGCTGAGACACCAGAACTACTAGCAGAATCAAATTAAAACTGCTGAATGACAAACACGAGCAAAGAAAACAGTCATAGTTTTCAGCCACAAAATCTTGCAAACCTTTTAGGTAACATAGCAAGTAGCTCTCTGGATTCTTGAAAGACTGCAACAGGAAGGTTAGAACATGGAAAGGGAGCCAAAGAACAGCCAAGATCAAAGAACCCAGACCATACGCAATCTACCAAACACACTGTGGTCTCATTGGTTCTGGGTCACAGCTTACACAGATACCACAGGAACCAGCTGCGACACACGGTCTCTGTGGCAGTGCCATCTAGAAACTGACTGTTTCAGTCACTGTTCTTCCACCACAGTGGATTCCACACTTTTACTTATTACCGGCTCCCAGTTCAGTCTGTCATAGGAATTATTAGTCCAGCCCACACATGGACCCTCATGGCAAGGGAGATGTAGAATATCAAGAGAGCAATAGAAACATCATGCATTCTAGTTCCTATCAGAACATATGGCAAGGAAATTCCTTTACCCAATAAATTCATGCCATGTGGTCATGAAAAGAACATATATACATGCATTTGAATTATTGAGTTCAAATTAACTAATTGGAAAAGGTAGCAACAGAGATGTAACAAAACTTTCATTAAAAGAACAAAAAACTTTAACCTTAAGTCTACTGGATAAGCAAGCTCGCCTCCAGGAATTACAAGGGCACAAGCTTCTATCAACGGGGCTGGAGAGATGGCTTGGCAGTTAAAAACACTGGTTGCTCTTCCAAAGGACAAAGGTTCAAATCCCAGAATCCAGTTGTGGCCGGGCATGGTGGCATAGCCCTTTAATCCCAGCACTCTGGAAGCAGAGGCAGGCGGATCTCTGTGAGTTCAAGGCCAACCTGGTGTACAGGGTGAGTCAGGATAGCCAGGGCTACACAGAGAAACCCTGTCTCAAAAAACAAAAACCAAAACAAAACAAAAAAAAGAAGCCATCCTCAAATAGATCACCAGCACATGGCAAGTTATAGAAAAAACAACCTGAGGCAGGAACACATATAAGGAACACTCATATTCTTTGCCTTACCTGGAATAGCACTGAAATAATGTTTAATGGCGATGGTCCCTGACAGCGTGGAAAGGACAGACAACATCCCTAGTTTCAAGCTGTCGTAAGGAGTCTGGAGCGCACACTCACAAAGAGCCTGAAATGCAGAAGCGACATGAACGGAATTTAACACATCAACACATACTTACTTCTGTACTATCAAGCTTACCTAAGTTTATTGGCTTTAACTATGAAGACGTGGTAATCAGATGTAATGTGCTGCTCTAGAACAGGAGAAAGAACACAGGTGAAAGCCACGGCGACTGAAGGCCCGGTGTGGCAGCGAGGACAGAGTATCTATTGTATTACTTCATCTTCTCTCTCACTGTGTTTCCCAGTGCTGAGGCTCAGACTCAAGAGTTCAGTATATGCTAAGCAAGTGGTCCCTCTTCATAACATGAATTACCAATAAGAGGAAGTGGATGTGGGCGTTTTCAGTACACGTAGAACTTGCCGGCCACCGGGTGACAGCCCAGCCTGAGGTGCTGCACAAGCACGAGGTAGGGCTTGTGATCACTGCAGTGAACTAGGAGCATGTGCTCAGAGCACAAGGACTCTGCTTCATTATGGGTAACATGCATCTGGATCACAGAACAACTCTCTGGTTGAATTAAACTAACTTACAGGGAAGAATTGAAATAAAAAATTTGGAAATCATAAATGTAGTAAGATCTCAATAAAGTCATTAACCAGACTTGGGGAGAAATGTGATTTTAAACATCAGTGGGGAAAAAAAAGTGTATATTTTTTGAGACAGGATTGCTCTCCATAGTCCTGGTTGTCTGTTAAGTCACAATGCAGAGCAGGCTGGCCTTGAACTCACAGAGATCTGTCTGGCTCTGCTTCCTGTGTGCTGGGATTAAAGGCAGATGCCACCACACCTGGCATAGATTTTTTTTTTAATCTAGAAGTTCTAGCAAGAAACAGATGCAAATATGTACTAGAATTTAAAACATGCTAATGACATTTCAATTACAAGAATCACTTAGTAAACTTGAAGGAACAACTGGTTAGTCATGTGGAATAATAAAACTAAATCCCTGTTTCTTTTCTTATGGTTAATAAAAAATATAACCCTAAAAAGTATTAAGAGTCAGTATGGGCATAGGGTGGATGGGAGGCAGAGGCAGGTGGATGTCTGTGAGTTCGAAACCAGCCTGGTCTACACAGTGAGGTCCAGGCCAACCGGGCTACAGAGAGACCCCTCAAAAGGTAAAGCCAGCAAGAAAAGTCAGTATGGGGTGGGCTGAAGATACAGCTCTGCTCAGGAGCTTAGAATGCAGGAAGCCCAGGGTCTCCCTAGCGCTTCAAAAAACGGGGTGTGTTGGCATTTCTTGTAATCCCAGCACTTGGGAACTGGAAGATCAGAAGTGGGTGTCACCCTTGACAAGATCTAGTCCTTAGGACAGTCTGGTTAAAGGAGATTCTGTTTTGACCCCTCCCCACAAAAAAGGTCAATATGGAAAAACAAAAACCCAGTTGACAAAACTGCATCACATAAGATCATTATCTGGCAAGGAAGCACACGAGGTCCCTGTTCTATCAGCATAGACACACTTCATAAAAATCTATTTAAATTCAGGTATTTAAAATCACCCATCGTTTTCAAGTTAAAGGTATTAAAATACATATTATTGGACCCACCAATTCCTCTTTTGGAAATTCATGTTCACAAAGGTGATTGTGATAAACTATTTTGGTTGACAATGCCAAGCAGTCAGAGTACTAGAAATGATTCTAAATCCTACCAGTGAGACTAGAACACAAAGGGAACACCATACAGCTAGGAAGAACGCACCACCGTCTGCTAACAGGAGCGTTCTCCAAGGTGGACTATTATGTGACCAAAGCTTCCGAGGGCACAGACAGTACTCTCACTTTTACAGGAGGAGACACACACACACCTTCTTGCATTGCCGATGGAACCATTTAGACAGTTCTAGCTAGTCACCATGTCTGCAGAGGAAAGCCATGGGAAGAGAAGAAATGTGTGCTTCACTTACTGTCCTGCTTGAACTCTGGGAAGTTATTATGCTCATGGACCTATTTTCTGTCTTTCTTTTTCTGTTTTTTGAGACAGGGTCTCTCTGTGTAACTCAGAGATCTGCCTGCCTCTGCCTCCCCAGTGCTGGAATTAAAGGCATGCACGACCATGCCTAGCTCATGGATCTGTTTTCAACCAAAAGAAAAACTTACTTAAACAAGTATATCAAAAGCAACAGTTATTGCAAAAATGGGCACAGGACCAAGAAGACGCAGCCAGGTGCCATTAGTGGGAGAGGAAGATGGTCAAGGTGAGCACAATGCTGACAATTACACCAGGAGGGGTGGTGCTCGCTGTGCCTAGGAGATGTGGTAAAGGAATCAACACTCAAGAGAGTTCGAGGACAAGATCAAAATGTGGAGAGCCTCAGGAGGTAGGGAGAGAAATTTAAATAGAATGAAAAAGACAGAAGGAAGCCACTGAGAGGATCAATGGCTGCCAGAAGAGCTGGAGAAAACTACTGTGAGAATGGCAAAGAAGAGAGTCACCGCAGAACTGAGACCTGGGCAGACAGCGGCAGCATAGGCAGTGCCAGGCAGGTGGTGAGATGACTGATTAGAAGACAGAGATGACGAGAGGCACAAAGAAGAGAGTCACCGCAGAACTGAGACCTGGGCAGACAGCGGCAGCATAGGCAGTGCCAGGCGGGTGGTGAGATGACTGATTAGAAGACAGAGATGACGAGAGGCATTTGGGGCTGTGGGGGGGTAGCTGGGATTTAATCCAGGGCCTTGTGCATGGCCATCCATGCGCTCTACACTGACTGGTAGGAAAGAGGATGGACAGGAAAGATTCCATTAAGATCACATTTCAAATCTGGTGGCCAGATGTTGCGTTCATTTATGTAGACTGACAATCTATGGGGGAGAAGAGAGGCCAATTTTAAAGGGCAGACAGAAGGTCGGAGATAAGAAGTCCAAGAAGCAGCTATTACACAACTGGAATCTAAGACGCACCAGACTTAGACTGCATCAAAATCTGGTTCTTCTGTTTGCCAGCCTGCGATCTCAGTCACTGAAATCTTAGAATGTCAACTTCTTTACCTTTATGTGAGAGTAAATATTTGTAAAGAACCTGGTTTCCACACAAGGTGTCTGTGGAAAGTGCAGTATATTACACACGGCGGCTGCTGGGCAAGGGGTGTGTGTGTACAGCAGAGGCACGTCACTGAACACCCTTGGTAATTTAGGAATTTTGCTATGAGCATTAGAAAAAAATCAAATCAGCCTGGGATGTGGCTCGGTGGCAGACTGCTCCCCAATCACCATATATGAATACCACAAAATAAATAAAATTAAAACTCAAAATAAAAGTAGGGCAATATCTAATGTCTGTAAGATTGAAGCCACAGTGCTCTGTAACCTAAGAAACTATGATGCCAGAAAGCACACAGGCTAAGCTCAGCGGACTGAGAAGACAGATGGCAGCTCTACACATTAGCATTGGCCCCTGTCCGCAGCACAGACCTTCACACTGAGGAGAGGGACATGAGGAGTACAGGGGACACACCCTGCACAGGGTGGGACCTGGACCCTGACCCTGAGTGGCAATAACAGGTAAGTGTCAAGGAAGAGAAGGGGCAACCAAATACATTAAAAACCTAAACCCACTAAGGTAAGAAAAGACATTTAGTATCATGAACACTGGTGGCTTTTAAAATGTCACAGCAGAGTCAGAGAAATAGATCTAAATGTAAAAATGTGAAAGAGAAAGTAGGAAGTTATGAATATTGCTTTTGGAGCCCAAACAAAAACACTTTCAAAGTGAATACTGCTTAAAACGATAGCTTTGATTTCTTTATTCAAATATTTAGGCCATTTCCACTTTTTTTTTAATTGCCTAAACTGTCCTATACTACTCATTAGTTGTACCTTAGGACTGATCCAATATCAGCTGGTGTCAGAAGACAGGGACTACGTCATGCTTTTATATGTATCCATGTTATCTCTGTATATAGAAGACATTTAACCTTTCGTAACTATTAACATGACAATTGAGGTATTTTATGCAAGATAAAAATGATAAGTTTTTTGTTTTGCTTTTGAGACAGGGTTTCTCTGTATATCCCTAGCTGTGCTGGAACTCTAGATTGTAGACCAGGCAGGGCTTGAACTCAGAGATCCATCTGCCCCCT
Organism: Lophiomys imhausi; assembly: GCA_907164525.1. Lineage (NCBI taxonomy): Eukaryota > Metazoa > Chordata > Mammalia > Rodentia > Muridae > Lophiomys > Lophiomys imhausi. Next base: position 13,600,757 of record CAJQZJ010004750.1, on the reverse strand, counting down.
GTCTCCCGAGTACAGGGATTAAAGATGTGCACAACTACCCCTGGCCTAAAAATGGTAATTTTTAAAAAGAATCTTACCAATTGAAAAACTGAACATGAGAAAATATTATACTGTGATTAAAATTACTTACAATATTATCATCTTATCTGTCATGTAGCATGTTATTAGACACCATGGCCTCAATAAGTACAAAATGATTTAAAGCTTCATTGATTCAAATTTTAAAAAGCTTCACAGAGTAAATCACAAAGTAGCCTAGAGAAGCCACATCCATCACATTTCAATGATGAAATATGGTTCATTTTTAATATCCACAAAGGGATCAAACAAACCTCTTCAAATGGAGTCTCCTTTCCCCACTATTCTGGCTTAACTCCTTGCTCCAGCAGAGGTCCTATCTGGAATTTGCTGTTCTTTCTGTCAGACTCTAAATACAGGTTTCTTCTCCATCCTGAATGGGACCGGCCACCAGGGATGTGTTCCAGAAACATTATAAAAAGATCATAATCAGAGCTGGTGCGATATCTCAGGAAGTAAGGGCACTTGCCACCAGGACTGACAATCTGAGTTCAACCCCAGAACTCACACAGTGGAAGCCAGGTAACCCAATTCCTGCAAGCTATCCTCTGACCTCCACACTCGGGCCGTGCAAATGAGCCTCCCACCTGCTCCAGCAAATACATATTTTTAAAAGGCAACATATAATGCTACTTATACAGTCTACATAACAAAAGTGTTCTAACTTTATTGTGTGTGCATATATATGGCACACATGTGAAGGTCAGAGGTCAACTTGGTGGAGTCCAATCTCTCCTTCTACCTTCATGTGTGCTCTAGGGATTGAACTCAGGTTGTCAGGTTTGCAAGGCAACTGCTTTTATGCACAGAGCCATCTTTCCAGCCCCACATAACACAATTAGAGGGACAGGAATCAAGGTGGGTATTCTCAGGGGCTGGAGAAAGACTGGCTATAGACATATCCGAGGACATTTTGGGGTGAGGAAAATACCCTGTATTTCAGTTTGTGGCAGTGATTAGAGAAATGAATAAGTGTATAAAAAGCAATCAAACTGGACCCAGAAAGCTTCTATGAATAAATTATATGACAATAAGTCTTTTAAAAATGCATTCCAAATTAACGGCAATGATAACATTAAACAACGTAATTTATAGGATATGGCCAGTCTGTGAAACAGTAAATTAATAGCTTTAAGTGTTTTCATTATTAACCAAGAAGAATGAAAGTTGAAACACTTGAAAAGCGCAAGAAAGCCAAGTTCCTGACAAGTGCAAGGTGCATGGGCCCAGTGCAGGGCACTCCAAGTGTGTGCTGAGTCCAACCCCAGCACTGTCCAAACAACCAACCAGCCAGAAAACAGGAGGCAACAGGAGAGACACACACAGATCTAAAATATTAAGTACACAGCAAAGGTACTACAAACTGAAACGTGAGATTGCACATCCGACTGAGTCACAAAGTGGCAGAAAACATCACAGCAATGACCGTATTAACAGAAGTATTCTCAGCACACCTCCTGGGGAAAGCCTCAGAGTCAGATGAATTTATAGCACACTAGCTGCGCCCTCACAAGTCAGGACACTTCTCCGAGTGTAGCTTCTACAGAGCGGGAGAGAGAAATCACCCAGTTCATCATTTCATTAAGACTCTGTAGCCCCAACTCTAAAATGTACTAAAATGCAGGAAAAGGAAAAGTCCAAAGTCCATCCTGTAGCTTTTCAGACAGCCTTAACAACACATCTGACAGGCATCACCACACTGCTGCTCTCTAGTCTGTCAACTCCCTGGCAACCCTCTGCTTCTGAGTGTACCATGTCTCTGTTCATTCTCACCCTCGCGCAATCATCATTTTTTCCTAACTAACTAAAATGAACAAACAGAGCTCAGTGGTTAGAGACACTTGCCATGAAGCCTGATGAGTGGAGTTCAACCCCTAGAACCTTCAGGGTGGAAGGAGAGAATCAACTCCCATAAGTCACCGTCCTCCATGGCGCACACACACACACACACACACGCACGCACGCACGCACGCACGCACGCACGCCCACCCAGATAGATAAATAACTCGAAGATGAATGAGTAAAATCACATTAGGACAGCACCCTGCCCTCTTCCATCCTGTGGGAAGTAGATGGAACACCAGACCCTTTCCAGGTTCATCTCCTCCAGGACTTCTCTTGTACTCTATACCTCCTTTCCTGGCCACTTCCATCAATATGAAGCAGGATGTCCTCTTCCCAGGCTAAAAACAACCAGCAGAATCTTCTCATATTGGAAAAGATAAAACTGGGCCCCAGTCCTCTGTAGTAAGATATGACGCTCATTCTCAGCCAACAGGTCAGAAGCAACAGTACCTTCACTGTAAAGAACTTTCAAATAAAAACCATCCATACTGCATCAGTCAGATCTAAAGTCCACACATTTCAATGCTGTTCAGTCAGGACAGCCATTCTGAAGCTGTGGAGCTTCTCGCACTGGATACTACACTTTCATTCTCTATTTAGACATTTGTCCACCAACAAACCCATGGCAGAGTTAACTAGGAAATCAGCTTCACAATCTCAGCCACCTGGAGTCCATGAGCTGCGGCTGTCAGGCTCTCTAGCTAGTCGCTATCACTTTTTTTATGTACACCCTTTCGGTCATGTTCTCTCCCAGCAGTTACCTAGTCTTGAGGCTTTAAACACGGCTATACACAGGCAACACTTATGTCTGTGACATCAGCTACATCTGCTCTGAATTCAATACAGACTGAGTTCACAGATGGCCTTCACTTCTCCATCTGGGTGCCTCCCCCCAGACAGTGTCTTAGATATGCAACCCAGACTGGCCTGACTCACTGTGTAGCCATCGATCCTCCTGCCTCTTACCTCCCGAGTCCTGGAATTATAGGCATACAACATGTCTGGGTATTCTTCTTGGTTTTTTTCTTTTCTTTCTTTCTTTCTTTCTTTCTTTTTTTTTTTTTTTTTGTTTTTTTGAGACAGAGTTTCTCTAGTTAGTTCTGGCTGTCCTGGGCCCTCTTTGTAGATCAGGCTGGCCTTGAATTCAGAGATCTGCCTGCCTCTGCCTCCCGAGTGCAGGGATTAAAGGCGTACACCACCATGCCCAGCTTTTCTTTTCTTTCAATGTTTGATAATGTCATACATATATACAATATGAATATACTCACCTGTTACCCTCTTATGCCCCACCTATTCCTTCAGACTCCCCTTTTCTACCTTGTCCCCTTCCTACTTTCATGCCCTATTACTTGTGCAGATCCTGTGCAGGGAACCGAGGCTGCTAGGTGTTCATGATCACACTAGCCATGTCATATCCAGAATATCTCAAACTCCTACTCTTCCCTCAGGAAACGAGACTCCAGATTACTGATATAGTGGCAACTCCATTTGTGGAAGGCATCGTGAGAATCCATTAGGAAGGCAGGGATTCTCAACCTTCCTAATGTTTGTGACCCTTTAATACACTTCTTTATGTTGTGGTGATCTCCAATCATAAAATTATTTTCATTTTACTTCATAACTGCAATTTTGCTACTGTTATGAATCGTAATATAACTTTTCCAATGGTCTAAGGCCGTGACCCCTATGGAAGGGTCGTTCAACCTCCCAAAGAAGCTGTGACCCAGAGGTTTAGAAACACTGTTTTAGAGCTACTTTTATTTTCTCTTTTTAAAAACATGGATCATGGGATAAGGAAGTAGGGGGTACAGAGATGGCTCAGTAGTTGAAAGTAACTTGCAGAGGACTTGTGTTTGGTTCCGCACTGGGTGGTTCACAACTTCCTTTAAGTGCAGCTCTAGAAGGATCTAGTGCCTTCTGGCCTTAGATGTCACCTGCACTCACAGGAACACACATTCAGATGTCAAATAAGCAAGATAACTCTCTGATGACAGACAGACTAGAATATACACAGCAAGACACAAGTTTACAAGGACTTTGCTCTGGTTTGAGCCCTTCTCTGGAGGTTCCATTTGTTGAAATTTAAGCTTCACGGTGAAGCTTTAGGGGCATGAACTTCATCTGACCACAGTGCCACCCTGGCTCAGGCAACTTAGCATCTTTTCTTAAGTACTCTGTACCTGAATGTTCTCCTTACTCCAGGTGTGCGGAGTCTTATTAGCAAGTAGCTTCAGATCCTGAACAGCAAGTCTCTTCACCGCTTTCCTGGGGTCATTCTTCAAATACTGCAACAGAAGCTGAATCTACAAAGACAGCAAAGTCACTCAGTGAATGGTATCACTCCTGAAACAGCCAGTGGGGGTCAGTGCTACTTAGCTAGACTTTTAGATTACAGAAAGGACTCCCTATAGATCAGAGCTCTGCTATTAGCTAAACACTCAGGTTTGGACCTCTTTCTCCTTATACACAAATGGTACCATTTAACTTGTAAGGCAGAGGATCCTTTCTTTCCTACCAACCACATCCTTCCACATATTTCCTAATGCCTCTTTATCCTCTAGGGCTCACAAGAATAGAACCGTAAATATTAAGAAAAGAGAAATTCAACTGACCCTTATCAAAAAGACCTTAACATTATTAAAAATTAGGGTTGTTTCTTATTTTTATCAAAAACTACATATGTACGTTTACAAAGAATAAGCAGTTAAAGAAAATGGAAATTACCTGCTTGGGTGTGTCAACTAAAGAGGAGGCTGCAAGCAGAGTGAAAGTGTGCAAAGACACGATGACCATCTTGGTGGAGGGATAGGATGTGACCAGCTGCTGTAAGAGCTGGCGGGCACTGGAGGCCAAGATAGCATCATGGTGCATGTGCTGCAGGATGGGGATCAGTTTCAGCTTCAGGTCCACTGGTGTAGCTAAACCTGATTACAACAAGTTGTTTCAGATGTCTGGTCATTAGTTAATGACAGTTCAGATTTCTTTTTTAAATTAAAAACGAGGGTCTGATTTAATTAGCAATGTTTCATTTAAAAACCATTTGTATAATACATTATAATGGTGATAATATTAAAGATAATTAAAGTAGAACTAATCAATAAGTTCAAGAGATTTATCAGAGAGTATGGCAGTAGAAACAGCTTTGTTAGTCTTTGGACACAGGTCTCTCTATGTAGCCCGGGCTGGCCTGGAACTTGCTATCTAGACCAGGCTGGCTTGAACTCACAGAGCTCTGCCAGCCTCTGCCTCCCAATACTGGGATTAAAGGTGTGCACCATATCTGACACACTGCTTTTAAAAGGCACAGTAGGGGCTAGCAAGATGGTCCTGCTGCTTAGTTCCTGCCCCTGGGCCCCAGAGGGTTGTAAAAGCTATTGGGGGCTGAGGCTACATTAGCCCCAGCATGTGTTACCTATCCCTTTGTAAATGGTTCCTTTATAAAAACTCCCCTTGAAAACTATCTTAACTCAAAAAGTATGCACTTGATTCCAGATGAGACCATATGTAACACACCAGCCTTCAATAAATACCTGCTCAGGGGCTGGAAAGGTGTCTCAACTGTTGAGAGCACTGGTTGCTCTTCCAGATGACCTGAGTTTGATCCCCACCACCGACATGGTGACTCACAACCTTATGTAGTAATTCCAGTTCCATGGGATCTGATGCCCTCTTCTGGCCTTCCTGGGCACCAAGCATGTACATGGTGCACAGACAAACATGCATGCAAAATACCTTTACAAAATTTTATAAAATTAAAAAAAAATAAAAATAATAACACAAAAACCCGCTCAGTGAATGGGCGAGGTTCTTCCTAATATCACAAAACTAGCCTCACAGGAACACCATTTTTGGTGGAAGAAGAAAAAAAAAAGACAGAAAAATCAAAGGAGTAAATGGCAGCAGGCTAACCCTGCATCTGTCTCTTGTTCTGAGTGACCGGATTCTCTTCGCCTTTAAAGTACACATAAAACACAGCTCTCCTAAAAAAAAAAAAAATCCATACCCTGGAGAAGCAAGACAGTGCAGGAATAAAAGGCTAAAAAAAAAATCCATACTCTGGAGAAGCAAGACAGTGCAGGAATAAAAGGCTGCGGACTCGAGAGCAGACAGTCGCTACTCCGTAACTGTGTGACCCCGAGTAGATCACTTAGCTCAGTGTCCTCTTGAGAGCAGACAGTCGCTACTCCTTAACTGTGACCCTGAGTAGATCACTGAGCTCAGTGTCCTGTGTGCAAAGGTCTAACTCATTCATCAGCACCCTGCGTGGCGTAGCCATGCCGCTTCTCAGACGGCAAAGGGAGCGGTGCTCCTGAGAACTGCACAGCGCAGAGCCAGAGCTCCTTTCATAAATGCTGCAAAGATAATCAGCAGGGGAAACCGTAAGTCATAACACATGACTGGGGCCCGATTTTAGTTGCAAGTGGAAAATCCTGGAGGGATGTTATTAGAAACAACCCCACAGCGCCTACCTGTCCTGCATCCCCTCTGCATGCCACAGCCTTTCCTTGCTCAGGCCTCACACTTCACAGGGTCTATGGTCAATGCAGGTAAGGCAGAAGTCCTGCGGCCTCCATCATGTCACGTATGCTTGGGACTCTGTCTCTACCAGCCTTCCCTGTGCACTTCTCATGCCCTGCCTGTACCTGTCTACTGTTCACTCAGCTCCCGACTAGAACCCAGGTTGTACAACAGGAAGGGCCTTGCTTTATTTCTGTACCCTAGGTACCTCAGACATTTTTTGGAACACAGAAGATACCTAGCATTATTTTAAATAATGACTATGACACAGCAAACACCCAACAAACAGGAGTGACCATTGCTAACAAGACTTCTATGAACTCTCTTCATATTACCAAATAAAACATACATACCTTGAATCATTTCACTGATTTTGTTACAGATTCCTACAGCAAAATCCCTTTGGAAAGAGAAAAAACAATTGGTAACATTGAAAGTCAAAGAATTAAATCTGATTGGGGGGTTTGGGGGAGTTTTTTTTGTTTGGGTGTTTTGTTTTGTTTGAGACAAGGTTTCTTTGTGTATCCTTGGCTGTCCTGGAACTGGCTCTGTAGACCAGCCTGGCTTTGAATTCACAGAGATCCACCTGCCTCTGCTTCCAATGTGCTGGAATTAAAGGTGTGCATCACCACTGCCTGGGTGTGATTAAGTTTTCTGAGCGCAAAGAACACAATCACCACAGTATCAATGCTCCAAATCATAACTAAAAGACTCCACAGGCTCTGGCAGCATTCCTCCTGCACTGAGGGAAAGATGTTCATCAGTGGACGCTGCTTCCACCTGAGTCTCAGCAACCCTTTCTGAAAAAGTCAAGGTCACTCCTACAACATACACTTGAGAACATATACTTTAACACACAAGCTCTGACTACAGAAGCAAAAGACAATCCTTAGCACCGAAGGGGCTGAGAGATCCACAAGGAAACAGAGACACTCAACTTCCAACACCAAACTGCTTAAAAGAAGGTATGTTCCGAGACACAGCTTTTTTATTCTAACAGAAATATCACCCAAACCCAAAAAACTTAACAAGAGCACTTGGGATAAAACGTTACATAATATGGGAGAAGACATAATCAAGCTTGGCTTATGCCACCAAACTAAGTGATGTGCAGGATGCAAGCCCAAATAAAGTATTCCCTGCCGCTAAGGTATATTCTGATGATTTCAAGTCAATGAGAGTTCTCTACATACTAGACAAAGTGGAGACTTCATCTCTTGGCAGTTAATGCAGTGTGTGTTTTCCTCTGTCTTCTAGAATAATAAATTCTTAGTGTCAATACTGAAACTGCAGAGACTAAAGGAAGTCATGAGATGTTCTAGTTGTATGCCCCAATCCCTGTCCCTGTGTCATATCAGCCGACAGTCCAGCACTACAGCAGTGGGCTGGAACCTCTAATGAAGCCAGGGCTCTATAGCTCGTGACTGTAAGAGGACACCACTCTGACTGTGCTCCCTAACTCTAAAAGGACCTGGATTTGGCCAGCTCCTTCTTTGCAAGCCTAGCCAGAACAAGCTCTTCTACAAAACACCACCTTAATCCTTTTAGAGCAGCAGCTACAGCAGCACAGATTAAATAAATAAGTTCTTTTTCTTTCTTTTTGTTTTCTTGAGATAGGCTCTCGCTATGTAGCATTAGTTGGTCTTAAGCTCTTGGAGATCCACCTGCCTGTCTCCTGAGTGCTGTGATTAAAGGTATGCACCGCTATGCCTGGCTAAATAAAATCTTAAGTTTCATTTGGTCAGTTTCTCTTGATTTCAGCAAAACCTAGAACTGACAGAAATAAGAGAAACACACAATGTTGGTGGAGATATATGATCTCAAGCCAGGTCTTTTATTTCTTTAAGAAGAGATAAAATCTGATCTAAAAATTATGTATTTTCTAAATTTATACTTTAATACATAAGTGCTTCAGGTTTTCCTATTAGACTAATCTGGTATTATAAGATGGAAACACAAGTACATCTTATTGAAGGATAGTGTTGTATAATAATCTCCTCTGAACTGAAAGTGTATCCCTAAGACTTACTGGATGACGCAGCTGGCTGGGAGCCACCTATGCTCTTGTAAGCCGTCCCTAACTCATAATCCTACAGGCAACCTCAATATATTACTCAGTGAAACATTTTTTTTGTCTGTCATCAGTGTCCTATTTGGGGTAAATAAATGCTTGTTCATGTCTCCACAGGAAAAGTTACACAACAGATAAAAGTTAACACACTGTTTCTACATGAGCTCTGTGCCTGTGTTGCTGGAAGTCAACCAAGGACCTTGTACAACTGAGCTACATCCAGCTCCACACACTATTTATTAATGTGCATGTTACTGATTATCAGTTGCATAAGTGAACAAGTGGTCTCTGGGACGTGCATCTTCATTTCCCAGATGGAACAGTTGAATAAAACCAGCTTCTGATAACAGCAAGAAGAAACAGACTAAAAATGATCCTCATACATAGACTTAATTACTAAGTTATGTATCCAAATTGAGAAAATGAATTTAAAAAACCTGCTTCTGGAGCCTCTAGAAGTGCAGTCACCCTGATGGCGTTAGTCAGAGGGTAACTATCCACAGTACAGCCCTGAGAACTACAAGTTCTCTCTGTATCAGCAACTCATTCTTGGTAACAAACAAAACAACAACAAAAGCTGGGAACAGGGATGGTTCAGCAGTTAAGACTGTTTGCTGCTCTTCCAAAGGTACTGAGTTTGGTTCCCAGTACCCATGGTGAACAGCTTCTTACCACATGAACGAACTCCAACTCAAGGTAGTTGCACCTTTTTTTTTAGTCTCTGCAAACACTCGTGTGTGCACGCGCACACACACAAATATTTCTTCTCCATTACTGTCACACTTATTAATTTTGAGTAGTAAAGTTTAAAACTGCATGCTTACTATTCTCAACTTTTCTTTTTGAATGAATAATCCTAGAATTTTGAAAGTATGACAGGAACATATGAAGAGAACATACATATAATTAAGGTTGGAATAAAATTGGGGATTCAATTTTTATCAAATTTTGCACGGGTACTTAAGCAAATTGTTAATTAATCTGATTCTAAAATTAAAACTCTCCTGGTAGGACATATGCTCAGTCCTATATGGGCCATTTCTATCAAACCCCACAAGGCTTGGGGAAGGAGGAAGAGGACCAAGAAGAATGTAAGAGGCAAAGGACAGGAGGCGGAGTCTAAAACGCTATCTTCTGGATGACACGACCATTGCATGCATGAACTCAGAGCAGCTAAGGGGACCTGCACAGGACCTGCACAAGGTGGAGCCACGCAACATTCTAAAGTGGACAGGAGAGGACTCACAAGGTTCAACCCCTAACTGAGGAGCTAGTAGAGGTTCTCATACTCAGGAACACTAGTCAAGTTACTAAAAGAGGACATGAGAGTGGAACACAGAAATACTGAGGGAAATGAGAGGACTTGGGTGGGATATGATCAGATACATTGTTTACATGTATGAAGCTAAGAACAAATTTTTTTAAAAAGTACAGATAGAGACAAACCTTTGGTATATATCCCAAATTGCCTTTTTCATAAAAAAAAAAAAAAAACTAACCAAGTACAATCAGCACCCTTAAAGACATCAGTGTACGTTGTTCATCCTTAGCTAAGTTCTCAGAAAAGAATCTCTTTTGTCAATGCGAAGCACATGTTTAATACATATTACCAAAAGATGGTCTCCAGAAAACAAAGCTAGTTTTGGTTATCAGTCAGGGAATGGTATTTTTTTTTTATTACAAATAAACCCAACATGGGAATAATACCATGGTCAACATTCTATTTTAAAATGTATGGGGCTGGGCTAGGTGTAGTGACCAACACCTTTAATCTCAGCACTTGGGAGGCAGAGGCAGGTGAATCACCGCCAGCCTGGTATACATAGTGAGTTCCGGGACAGTCAGAGCTTCATAGAAAGACCCTGTCACAGAAAACACCAAAATTATGGGGCTTAGCCGGGCGGTGGTGGCGCACGCCTTTAATCCCAGCACTTGGGAGGCAGAGGCAGGCGGATCTTTGCGAGTTCAAGGCCAGCCTGGTCTACAAAGTGAGTCCAGGATAGCCAGGGCTACACAGAGAAACCTTGTCTCGAAAAACCAAAAAAAAAAAAAAAAAAAAATTATGGGGCTAGAGAGATGGATGAGTCAGTGGTTCAGAGCACTTACTGCTCTTGTAGAAGACTGCAGTCCAGTTCTTGGCATGACTTATTAAGGTTCATAACTGCCTGTACCTTCAGCTCCAGCTTTTGGAGCCCTCTTCCTACCTCTACAGGTATTTACATGCATACAGCGTACACACACATTAATAAAAATAATAAATGCTATTGAACTAGGGAGATAGTTCAGTTAGTAACTGTCTAGCTTGAGGACCTGAGTTCAATCCCCTCTGCCCACCCCCACAAAAAGACAGGTATAATATGTCTACAATACCAGCATGGGGTGTCAGAACACAGTCTAAGAATGGAGTCATGTGAGGGAGATTCTGAGTGCTTGAGAGAAACCCCAAGAAAACAAGACAAGAGTCTTGTGACCTCAGTTTCTTCAAAACACAGACTTGTTCTTAGAATGTGTTTTTGAACTTCACCACGAGTGAGTTTACTTCAGCTGCTGTTATTCATGGGCCTCTATTGAAAAGCAAGCATGTTTACCACATTGTCATTATGATTGCATACTTTACTCAGGTGACTTTTTTTTTTTAGACAGGGTTTCTCTGTGTAGCCCTGCCTATCCTGGACTCACTTTGTAGACCAGGCTGGCCTTGAACTCACAGAGATCCATCCGCCTGCCTCTGCCTCCCCAGTGCTGTGATTAAAGGCGTGCACTACCACACCAGGCAATTACACACAGCTGTGGACTGCAACATGGGTGCTGGGATTTGAATTTGGGTCCTTTGGAAGAACAGCCAGTGCTCCTAATTGCTGAGCCATCTCTCCAGCCCCCAGATGACTCTTTTTAACCCTCAGAGTATAAACTGTCTGATGCTCTGCATAAGGCTGACTATTGCATGAGACTTCAGTCTGCCTTGTTTTTAGGCCCCTCTCTCCCAGGTTCACTCCACCAACCAGAACAGTAAATGTTGGGGAAGGCAGAAACAGGTGGATCCCTGGAACTTTGTTGGCTGGCCAGTTTGGTAAATTGCAAGCCAGTGACCCGTCTAAAAACAAATAGGTGAATATCACCTAAGAACTATGACAAACTTGAGGTTGTCCTGTTGTCTCTACACACATGTACATGCATGCACCTATACATGTATGGACACATGTGTGCCACAGTTTTAAATAGCAGTGCAGCATACAACATGCTGAATAGATCAGAGTCAGTTTTATCTTAAGTTACCATCTTTGCCAAACTGTGCCAAAGACAATCATAAAGTACCAATCCTGGACGTGGATGTGTCTGTGGAAGGCTGTTCAGTAGAAGTCAGAGCGGCCAAAGGCAGCCTCCCTGAACCAGGCTATGAGGACCGACCTTGCCTTTTTGGACCAACATTTGTACTTTCTTTCCCAAACATGTTGTACAACTTGGAAAATACACTTCATCATTTACGTCTTTCTAGATCCCTTAGTTACTACAGATATTGATAAGTTATTCTTTCAAAAATTCCCCCGGGAGCCAAATTCCTAAAAGGCCTATGCTTACTTCGACTGTGCAGAGAAGTTTGCAGCTGCAAAAACAGCAGCTTCAACTTCTACATTATCATGGGAATCCAAACTCTGACGAATACTGTGATGGGCATTCTTCCTCTCAGGGATGATTGACGCCAGACTTCCCAACATCCTACAGAAACAGAGAAACACAACGATGTAAATATAGTTAACCCAAAGTCAGGCAGGAAAAGGAAGGCAAGCTAAATTATCAAGCCATAAAGTTTAAGTCATTCTATAAATTTCAGGTCAAGAATGATTAACTTTAGGAATCCAGCAGTGACTCAATCTAAGCACATCTGTATGCTTAAGTACATCAGAAATATTAAAATAGCTCACCTAGCATAGCTAAATTTCCTTCTCCTCTCCCTTTTCCGTCCCTTCCTGGCCCTGGGGATTGAACTCAGGGCTTTATACACATGCTAGGCAAGTGCTCCACCAATGAGCTACATTCCCTCTCTTTCCTGCCTCTTACACTTACAAGCTACATTTCAAAACAATCATCTTCAAGTACAGCTCAGGTATCAGAGCCCAGAAAAGAACTTATGAATTATTAAAGCATCCTAATATCAATGTTGCATTAGGAAGTCCACTTTAACAAAGTCATAGGAATACAACATACCTGCTATTAAGCAGAATCACACAGTACAGCAGACTTTGCAGCTTTTATCCCCACATCAATAAATACCAGCATTTTTTAAATTCTAGCACCTCATAAGATTTTCCCAGAGGTGGACGATGCCCCCTGCAGCTCATGCTAGTATCTGCAGCAGTGAGAAGAGTAAAGCCTAAAAAACACAAAGGCTAGAGAGACCGCTCATTGGGGTACTTGCCACCAAGCCTGTCAACCTGAGTTCAGTCTCCAGGACCCATTTAGTGGAAGAAAAGAACTGAATCCCCAAATCTGTCTTCTGCTAGTGGATGCACGTATACACACACACACACACACACATTCACATACGCACTAAAAAATGTGAAAGATTGAAATAAAAAAATGTGTGTTTAGAAAATAAAAATGTTGTTTAAATAGAAGCCATAGAGAGCTTGAGAAAATAAAAACGAATGTCATGTAAATAGAAACCACACAGAGCTTGAGAAATCTTTTCTGCAGAAAGCCATGGATTTCAGAAAGCTGCAGACCACTTGAAACAAAACCTACCATGTTTCTACAGTAACAGTCAGAATCTTAGGCAGTAACCTCCAACTAGACACAACCTCACTTTGTTACTTTACAGAGATGAAATTCACTGCACAGAAGCAGTTGATTTCCTCATAAGCAAGACAGATGGCCAGGTATGGTGGTGCCTTTAATCCCAGGCAGAGACGGGATCTCTAAGAGTTGAGTTCAGGCCATAAGCCTACACAATGAGATCCTATCTCAAAAAACAAAGAATCATAAAATGGACTTTATCACTTATATTAAATTTCAAAAGAAATTTCAAAAGAAAACCTGGAAATTAATTGCTTCTCAAGAGCACTAATAAATTATTACTAATCTCAGGAAGGATCAGAGCAGACCAGCTGCACCCCATCGTGGTCAAGTCACATAACTCCACTGTCACCTTCAGAAACCATTCTTTAATACTTCTTGTTTCCAGTGTTTTGTCTTTAAAATATATCTATTTTAAAACTTACTAGAAATTGCCAGATTTATTGGCAGCAACAGTTCTTTTGGGCCCAACTGCTGGAATTCAGTGATATAGGCTACCCATAGCATGGAACACTCGAGTATGAACCTCTACCTTGTCAAAATATTCAAACTACCTCCAAATGATGTGAAAAAACACACTTCTTAAATTCTATTATTCTCCTTCGTTGCTTCTGATAAAAAATAAAATAAAATAATGTGTGCTTGTGGAAACATTCAAACAGAGCCCCTAACTCAATGGCCTTTCCCGAAACTGTTACTGTTGACAGTGTTCTTTGAGGTCTTCTCTGAACCTACAAATGCTGTATTCGCTCACAGGATCAGCTAAAGTCAACGCTATCACTTGCTGTTCTTGCAAAGATCCTGGGTTCAGTTCCCATCACCCACACAGCAGTTTACGATTTCTGTAATACCAGTTCTAGGGGACTGGACACTTTCTTCTGGCCTGCAATGGTACAGGCATGCATGTGGTACACATACAAACATACAAGCACTCATACATACACATAAAATCTCAAAATCTTTTTAACTATCATTTTCTGTGTTAGTATAAGCATATCTTTCTTTTACACAATATTCTATCAATTATTCTATTGAGATGCAATCTTCCTCAACTTTTCATTCTACAAAAATGTGACAATCATTCACATACAGCAACTTTTTTATCTTTTTGTGGGAAGTCAGGGTTTCCCTAACCTGGAGCCCGCTACCTAGATCAGGCTGTCCTCAAACTCCTGCCTCCGCCTCCCCAGTGCTGAGACTTCGTGTCTTAATTTTAAGTTTCCCATTGCTTATAGTCTCTGTCCTCCCAGTCCTCTTCTGTTTTTTTTTTTTTTTTTTTTTGTGGTGTTGGGAATTGAATCTATTGCCTCAAATATGCTAGGCTGGATAGTTCTTAAAAGGTAAATCAATAACATTTTTTGTGTCTCATATAGCTCAGGCTGGTCTTACTGTAGCCAAACTGACTCTGAACCTCTAACCCTCCTGCCTAGCCTTCCTAAGTGCTGGGATTACAGGTGTGCACCACCACACCCAGTTTCATGGAGTGCTGGGAATTGAACCCAGACGCTTCAGAAGTGCTAGGGAAGCACTTCTGCTTCCCTATTATCAAATCAGCTGCACCCTAACCCCAAGAACTGACTTGATATTCAACTTAATCAAAAGGCAGAAGAATTACAAAGCAGCTAACTATAGCCCAGAAAGTGGTGATCTCTGCACCTTCTGGTTAAAAAGAGGACTATGTGGGCAGGAAAAGCTAGAAAGGAGACTAACAATTTAATTAACTGAGTTCTAAAACTTCTGTCCCACAATGATACATGTGAGCATACAACCAGAACTGAAGAGAACGGAACCAGGCATGGAGGCACAGACACGGAATCCCAGCTGCTTGAAGGCTGACAGAGGAGGGTTCCCAAGTTCAATGCCTCCTGGGGGAACTTCAAAATCCACCTAGTTAGTTCTTAGATTGGAGCTCCTACATAGTGGGATGCTTAAAATGCAAGCAAAGCAATTTACACACAAAATAGCATTACAGATGTTAACCTAATTTATGGATGAGGATGGCTACCATATTTTTTTGCAGTCTTAGTGAAAACCAAGTCCTTTAGGTACATAATGACATCTTAGTCAGTCTTGGTTGAATCACACAATGACACAGTACCGGAGAGTGATGGCTCTCGCCACAGGGTCATTGCTGTGGATCACTGAGAAAACCCTCTTCACGAACTCATCCACGTTTAGGATCTTCTCCAGGTGCTTCTCACTTTGCTGGGTCACTTTCAGAACACACAGCCTCAGGAAGTTGTTTCTTAAAAAAAAAAAAGGACAAAGAAATTAGCCCACCCTAGGAAAGGAGTGTGTTATGTAACTTGGGGTTAAGAGCAGCACAGAGAGCTGATGCATTTCCTGCTCTCACCACTAAGAGCCACTGGACTGTGTGTGCTGGACCCTGAGCAAAAGCAGTTGCACCACCTGTAGCCCTGCTGCAAGATGTCTAGTGGCGAGACATAAGAAGAGCCCCAGAACAAGGTGACAGGTGACCATCCTCCACCCCACACAGTAACGAGAACAGGGTTAACCTCTGAGACAGGTGGTCACCTCCACCCCACACAGTAATGGATGGAGAATAGGAGACATAAGAAGCAGCCCCAGAACAGAATTAACGTCTGAGACAGGTGACCATCAGTAACGGATGGAGAATAGGAGAGAAATGAGGAAATGGGCATTTATTCAGAGCTTACAAGTTTCAAAAACTGCACACACATGCATTTCATGTTATAAGTCACAGTCACTAAGTGGAGCCAGAGATTTCTTAAAACAATCTGTAAAAACCACACTTTTACAAAATACATATACAGTAGTAGAATAAGGTTGTGCTGACTTAATTTCTCTTGTTCTTTTCATTTTTGTTAAAAATATCATTTATTCTCATACCAAAGTGTGATGCAAAGAATAAGCATCCACTGAGAGTGAGTGCAAGGAGTCCTAACGGACCAGGAAAAAGACAGTGCAAAACCGAAGTACAGGCAGCATGTCCTTTAGGACGCTGCGGCATTCTAAACACTTACCCAACTCGGAAAACATCAGCTAACTTTAGGAATGCTGAATTGATGAGAATAGGGAATGGGTACTTCTGGAAAAGTCTGGGAAAGCGCACAACTGCTTCACACTGCTCCCCGAGTTTGCCAGACCTCAGGCCTATCAAAAAAGCAGAGGAGAAGCTAATCACAAACTTGTAGCCCCTGGAAGAAATGACTTATCACACAGTAGGACGGCAGTTATTCAATGATTAAAAGGAGCACTTCTATGACTCCTCCTTAAAACTAAAAATGGAAGGCTGGGCAAGATGGCACATGCCTATAACCCCAGCCATAGGAGGCCAAGGCAGGAAGACTGTAATGTAAACAAAACAGCTAACAATGAAAATAAATAAAAATGGCAACTACAATAGTTATTTGGAGGCTAGGTATGGTAGCATATACCTGAAATCATACCACATGGGATCAGAGGCAAAGAATCAGTTCAAGGCCATCCTCAGCTACATAGCAAGTTTGAGGCCAGCCTGGGCTACTTAAGGTTATCTCAAAACAAAGCAAAACACAAATAAATACCATAATATAAAACTATCTCAAAAGTAAAACAAAATAGCCCCCAAACAAACAGGTAAATTACCTTAGTAATTTCACAAGCTAACACTCTCTTTTTTAAAGTGTTTATTTCATGTGTACATGTGAGTGGCTGCAAAGGCCAGAAGGTGGTGTTGGATCCCTGCAGCTAGAGTTACACCTGGTGTGAGCCTCCTTGGGAGCTAACATCCTAACATGGGTCCTCTGGAAGTGGTTTTAACTGCTGAGCCATCTCTCTAGCTCATAAACTGATTCTCTTAGACACACAGCAATGAAAAAAGAAATAATTTTTAAAATGTTAGAAGTAATTAAGACTATTCAGGAATATAAAATATCAGTGAATTTAAAAGAATTGAAGTCAGATAGGTTTGGTAGTATAAGCCTATAGTCCTAGATATTCAGGTTGAGGCAAAAGGATCACAGTTCAAAGCTAACATGGGCTACAGAACATGTGCAAGGCCAGCTTGAGCAAGTGAGTAAAATTCTGCATCAAAGGTGAGAGGGAGGAACAGATGAGGCTATAGTTCAGCAGAGAACACTTACCTGGCGCTCAAAGCCCTAGGTTCAATCCCTGATACTATAAAAAATAAAATAGTACAAGCAAGCAAAAGACACATAGAATTTATGTTCTCCATCACAATGGAATTGAATTAGTAATCTACGAGAAGAATGTTTAGAAACCTTCCAAGTATTTGGTAATCAAATAATGCTCTGCTAAGTAACCCATAGGGGAAAGAAGAAATCAAAAGAAAAATAAGGTAATTCATTTTCAATGTAATGAAAATTACAATACAGTTTGTGGGGCATGGATAACAGTATTTCAAGGAACATTTACAATATCAAATACTCATGTTAGGAAAAGAAGAGATTCCAATCGATAATCTATAATCAAATGTATCAACATAGCTGTAGTGGGAAGGATCAGGAGGTGTGGCCTTGGGGGAGAAAGAGTGCCACGCGGGGTGAGATCTGAGGTTTCAAAAGCCCATGCCAGGTCCCATCTCTCCTCCTGCCTGTTACCTGTGGATCAGGATGTAAAGCTCTTGGCTAGTGCTGATGGTAATGCCTAACCCCTCCAAAACTGTAAGCCAGCCTCCAATTAAATGGTTTCTTTTATAAGAGTTGCCTTGGTAACGGTGTCTCCTCACAGCAATAGAGCAGTGACCAAGCTCAATGTAGAAATAACAATCATTTTAACACTGATTCTGGAAAAGACTTTCGCCTAAGGGGAGGGGCAATCGAACCTCAACACTTAGCCTGCATCATATAAACTCACACTAAATGTACCTAAAACATAATACCTAAATGTAGAGCTATAATTATAAGCTTATCTTGAGACTTTATTTATTTGCATTATATATATGTAAATTTAAATAATACACACACAGGTGCTGTGCCTGTATGTATAAACATGTGCTATGTGGCTGCAGAGGCCATGAGAAGGCACAGATCACCTGAACTAAAGGTTGTGAGCTGCCATGTGGGTGCTGGGAACTGAACCAGGGTCCTCTGAAAGAGCAGCTAGTGTTCTTAAGAGCTGAGCTATCTCTCCAATCTCATAAAGTGTTTTCAAAACAATATAAATCTCAGGTACCCGTGCTGGAATTTCTTAGCTGAAGTCAGCAAAAGCTACCTGGCTGATTATATAATTAATCTCTTGAACATTTTTAAGACTAAACTCGTTGGGTTTTGTTTGATTGCTGAGACAGCCTTGATTTCCAACACTGCCTGTCCTGGCACTCTGCAGACCTGGCTGCCCTGCAACTCACTATGGATGGTCTCAAACTGGGAGTGACTATCCTGCTGTGCCTCCCAGGCCCTGTGGTTACAGGGTGAGTGATGCGGCCCCTTACAGAGCACCCATTTAGTGATTTGTTGTCAAGTACTTAACCTGCACCTGAGTGATGCGGTCTGGCCTGGGATATTCCATGCAGCTGGTATTTGCTGTGTTTTCCTGATACTGACACCACACCTACTTGTTGTTCTTAGTCTATATAAGCAGTCAGTTGAACCTTCAGTGAAGTTTGACACCTTGATCAGATCTGACTTGACTTGGTGTCCCTCTCTGTGTTCTTTGTCTCCAATTCCCAGCCCCCTGTACAGGCGGTACAGTCAATGGTCGCAAGTGACGAAAGATGATGCCGAAATCCAGGACCTGTAAACGGGGACGTGCTGAGGAACGCTGTAATTTGGGGCCCCAAAATGGCAAAGTGGAAATGTTTCTCCAGTTGTCCACTGGAGAGACTGGTGAGTGCTGGGACAGCGCATGATGGGACAGAGCAATAGTAGAGGAGCCCCTTTTAAAGTCTTTGAAGGGCTTGATTCAAACACAGGGAGTGGGCTTTAAAAAGAAAACCTTGGAAGAATTTTTAGATGTTATAGAAACTCACTGCCCCTGGCTTCCCGAAAATAAGACATTGAGTAGGAGGTATTGGAAAAGAGTAGAAGTTTTAAAAGAAAAGCAGGTAGAGGAAATTATGCTCTGTTTGTGGGCTATTATTAATGCTGCTATCAGAGTCTCACAAAGAAGATGCTCAGGAAAGACTGAGCGAGGTCTATGAATGTCTAGAAACTGTGAAAGAGGAACGAAAGTCAGAGGGGCAATCAGATTCAAGCCAGCCCTTCTACACTACTCGGAAGCATTTGGCTCTCGTAATCCATATATAGGAGCCTTTGAGCAGAGCTGGCAGGGATTACGTCTGTATCTGAAGATGAGGAATTGAGCCCTGATGAGGAGACTGATTTAGAGGAGGAGGCTGCCAGATATCATAACCCTGATTGGCCTCTTCGAGGTGCTGGTACCAGCCCCCTCAGTATTCAGCTGGTATTCAAAAAAGACATAGTCAAGCCTATTTTGTCTCCGTTAGAAAGGGCCGTTCATCAGGCCGCAAAAAAGGGAGATGTTTCTGGTTATGCCTTTCCTGTAGTAGAACTATTGGATCAGCAAGGGAACAGGTATAGACAGTACAATCACATTGAGTTTAAGATTCTTAAAGAGCTTAAGCTTAGCCGGGCGGTGGTGGCGCATGCCTTTAATCCCAGCACTTGGGAGGCAGAGGCAGGCGGATCACTGTGAGTTCGAGGCCAGCCTGGTCTACAAAGTGAGTCCAGGACAGCCAAGGATACACAGAGAAACCCTGTCTCGAAAAACCAAAAAAAAAAAAAAAGAAAAAAGAGCTTAAGCTTGCAGCTTCTCAGTATGGGCCCATTGCTCCTTTTACCCTGGCACTGTTTGAGTGTCTCACGGAGTCATATTTGACCCTCAGACTGGAAAGCCAGAACTAAGGCATCCTTGTCTGGAGGAGATTATCTACTATGGCTAACTGAATTTAGAGAGAATGCAAGAGAACTGCCCTGCTTAATGAGCTTGGCAATGGAGCATGGAATTTGGAGATGTTGGCAGGTGAAGGCCAATTTGAGGGAAATAACAAACAGAGTAATTACCAGCCTGCTGTTTATGCTCAAATAGCAGCTGCAGCTGGAAGGCCTGGCTGGGGCTGCCTGGGAAGGGGGATTTGAGTACCAGCCTAGTATTAAACAAGGCATAGATGAACCTTTCCAGAAATTTGTGGACTGGCTTTTGAAGGCAGCGGGGAGGATCTTTTATCAAACAGCTTGCTTATGAAAATGCCAATTCTGCCTGCAGGGCTGCTATTCACTCTTAGAAAGCTAAAGCTGACCTGCCTACTCTCATTCGTTTATGTGAGGATATTGGCCCATCCTACCAGCAAGGACTGGCCATGGCTGCAGCCATGAAAGGATTATCTGTCTCTGCCATGCTAGCACAAAGGGACCAAAATAGAAACTGTTTTCCATGTGATCAGCCTGGACATTTTAAAAGAAATTGTCCTGGTAAAAGAGATAGACCCCTGCCTGGGTTGTGCCCTAAATGTAAAAGGGGAAAGCACTGGGTCAACAAATGCCACTCTAAGTTTGCTGGGGATGGTCAACCTGTTAATCCCCAGAACCAGGGAAACCGGAAATGGGGCCAGCCTCAGGCCCCTCACCCCAGCAAACAGGTTTACGGGGCGATGACGTTTGTTCCTCGAGCCAATACCAATCCATTTTGAACTTATCAGAGCAACCCCACCCAGGTAGTGTAGGACTGGACCTCAGTTCTACCTCCTAAATAGTATTAACTCCTGAGATGGGGGTCCATCCCTTGCCCACCGGAGTTAAAGGACCTTTGCCTCCTCATACTGTGAGATTAATTATAGGCAGGAGTAATGCTAATGTTAAAGGTATACAAGTCCATCCTGGTGTGATAATAATGATTATACTGGGGAAATTAAAATTATGGTGGCATCACCCTTTGGTATTTCAGTTATTCCAGTGCAAATGAGAACTGCACAACTTCTCTTATTTCCTCTCGCTAAAGTTAATTCCAAGATTATCAGCCCAGCTAGGGGGGAAAGAGGTTTTGGCTCCACAGGAGCCTTTTGGGTACAAAAATTGTCCACTGAGAGGCCTAAATTGAATCTTACACTTAATGGAAAAAGATTTGAAGATGTGGTCCATGTGCACGCTCACACAGGATTACCTGGTCCCCTTAGTGATGGCAATGCCATTCAGCAATGTAAACATCCCTTCTATGTGGTGGTCCATGTGCGTGCTCACACAGGACTACCTAGTGATGGCAATGTTGCCACTGATCGGTCCTTAAGCCGGTATGTTTTTCTTTCCCAAGATGACAAGGCTGTGGAGGCGCACGAGTGATTTCATCTTAACAGCACCACCCTGCATCTAAAGTACGCTTTGACTAGGGAACAGGCCAGAAGTATTGTCAAAGCCTGTCCTAGTTGTGCCTCACTATTGCCTGTTCCACATTTGGGTGTCAATCCTAGAGACTTGGCTCCTGGTCAGTTCTGTCAAACGGATGTCACTCATGTCCCTGGGTTTGGTAAACTGCAGTTCATCCATGTGACTGTTGATACTTGTTCTGGTTTTCTCGTGGCCTCACCACAGTCCGCGGAGGCTACAAAACATGTCCTAACCCACTGTTTATTTACATTCTCTCATGGGAGTGCCTAAACAGCTTAAGACAGACAATGGGCCAGGTTATACTAGCAAGGCCTTTGCTGATTTTTGCTCAAAATTTTCCATTGTATATAAAGCTGGTATTCCCTATAACCCTAAGGGCCAAGGCATGGTGGAACGAGCTCATCAGAGGCTCAAAATTAATTTACAAAAAACAAAAAAGGGGATTTATACACCCATAGGTCCTCAAGAGCTCACCTTGATTATGTGCTCTTTATTTTAAATTTTCTGCAAGTATACAATAATGGCAGATCTGCAGCTGAAAGATTTTGGCATCCTGGGGTATATGTTGTTATGGCATGGGTAAGTGGTGAGAGCCTTTGAATAATCAATGGCATGGGCCTGACCCTGTTCTTATATGGGGCCAAGGATGTATTTGTGGGTTTTTTTGCAGGAAAATGATGCTGCTCACTGGTTGCCAGAGAGATTGGTGCGGCAAGATGATGTCGGGGAATCCCATTTAGAGGCTGATAATACTCCTGACAATGATGGGAACTCTGACAAGAATTAGAGATTAATGGGCTTTTGTTCCTCTCCCAAGGCACCGGTGCTGCTAGTCGTCTATTCTGGCAATGGATTTTTGGGATTGCCTTCCCTGCCTCACCTGATAGACATCTCTGTGCTGGTCTCAGGCAATTGGTCCATTGCGGAGGTCTTGGGTTTTACCATCGACCACAGCAGGAAGATGTGGAGGACTTAAGAACTTTATGGTCCCGAACAATTCAAGGGCTGGGAAGTCACTGCTTTTTCCTATGCTTCCTGCTGGTCCTTTCCTAATTGGGGAAGGACCTTTTCTATTGACCCTGCCTCTGCTTTGGGGTATATGTTGTTCTCAGTCTGTAGTTTTCACGGTCTCTGACCATTTAGAGCTCAACAGCAAGTACTTACTGCATCTACCCTTCAGGTATTGTTGGTCATGTATCATGCACCACTATATGATCCTCCTCAGGTGGCGATATGGCTTGCTCGAAAGAAAAAAAAATATATATATATATACTTATTTTTTTTTCTCTCTGTACATGCTTGGGCTGGCTAGCCAATGACAGGTAAGAGAATTTTGGGCAATCACTTCACCGACCTCAGACAGGCCTTCCAAACTTGATTTTGGAATAGCTTAAGATGGGTAAGGGAAGTGTGATTGAGCTCCTACCCAAGACAGGCACAGTCCTCTTGTACTACTTATCAATTTATTTTTTAAAAAAGGAGGGAGGTACTGATGCAGCCCCTTACAGAGCAGCGATTTAGTGATTTGTTGTCAAGTGCTTAACCTGCACCTGAGTGATGCGGTCTGGCCTATCACCTGGGACATTCCATGCACCTGAGTGATGCGGTCTGGCCTGTTACCTGGGCTATTCCATGCACCTGAGTGATGCGGTCTGGCCTATCACCTGGGACATTCCATGCAGCTGAGTGATGCGGTCTGGCCTATCACCTGGGACATTCCATGCAGCTGAGTGATGCGGTCTGGCCTATCACCTGGGATATTCCATGCACCTGAGTGATGCGGTCTGGCCTATCACCTGGGA
>CAJQZJ010004750.1:13531637-13577225 GCA_907164525.1 Lophiomys imhausi | reverse complement strand
ATTCCATGCACCTGAGTGATGCGGTCTGGCCTGTTACCTGGGATATTCCGTGCAGCTGAGTGATGCGGTCTGGCCTATCACCTGGGATATTCCATGCACCTGAGTGATGTGGTCTGGCCTACCACCTGGGATATTCCGTGCAGCTGGTGTTTGCTGTGCTTTCCTGAGACTGACGCCACGCCTACTTGTTGTTCTTAGTCTATATACACAGTTGAACCATCAGTGAAGTTTGACACCTTCCTCAGATCTGACTTGACTTGGTGTCCCTCTCTGTGTTCCTTGTCTCTCCAATTCCCAGCCCCCTGTACAGGCGGTACAGTCAGTGGTCGCAGACGACGACAGGTGAGTATGGGTGAGTCACCACACCTGGCACGTAAGGCTGCTAAACTTCTAAGAATACCTAGCACCACACTGCCAAACAGACTAGATGAGGGCAACTGCTGTTGCTCAGAAGCAGATGCTGCATGCAGTGAGCTCTGTCATTTAGAAGCAATGCAGCTGGCACTGCTGCTACCACAGGAACTGCGAGCACTCCAGAGCTAGTTCTCTTTGCCATCTCCAGCTGCTAAATCAAAGCATGCATCTGACTGGCAGGGCCAATAAGTCAGATGCTACTCTTGAAAGACAAGCTAGAGAGGTTTTTGCTTCCACATTTATGAGAAGGAGCTGAAACGGGCCACTCCTCAAGAACAAGAAAAACATTCAGGAGGCACTAAATAACCACAAATCCAACCAGCATTCACTAAAAACACCACTAACGAAGCGTCTTTTACCATGAAAGAGCATTTTAGAAAATTATTGTATACATTTCTTTAGCTGAGATGAACATGTTCAAAATTGAACCACTAACATGTGCACATCTTATATATCCTTTTTCCCCCAAGTGCTTGTGTTGTAACAGGGATGAAAAAAATCCAAGTATCACCGCACAGCGCTAGAACACAGCTCAATGACACAGTGGCGCGACATCAGGGACAGACCTGCTTTGTGCGAGTGCAGCAGTACAAAAACCCAACTACAACAGCATGAGGCAGCCTGCAGGCGGCAGCAAAGGCCACTGCACACTTACAATGCAGAAATAGAAATGGCAGGCAGCTTATGACATAACTACTGAGTATCCTTGCCCCAAACTTCAGAAGCCATTGCAAATGAACAAGCTGACATCTAATAACGCAGACAGATGCACATGAGAAAATACTGGCTTAGAACAAATAAGAACGAGACTGTCTAATCATTTCCTTTGTAAATCGTAAGACTGACAGTCATGTCTAAACGTGAGGCTGTGGTTTCAGTAAGTGGATTTCTGGCTAGTTGATCATTAGTCCAACAGGGGTCACCAAGCAGACTGCAGAGGCTGTGCTTTGTAATTCCGCTTCAGTGTGGTGAAATAGTCGCTCCAGCTTTTGTCTCAGTCCCACATAACTTTAAAGGTTCACTTATCAGTGTTGGCAGACTAAATTTAGTCTGGTAATGATCATTCTCAAGAAAAGGAATCTGACTCGCCCATGTGTCTACTCTTGCACACACCCAGTGGCTGAGGCCATTCTTTCAGAAGGGTTGTGGAGCATGGTCTTCAACTAACCTAACACAACTACATTTGCACAGACATGGGAAGTGCAAATGGTCTTTTTCACAGGGAGAATTAAGATGTGGAATTTGGAGGATAGTAACACCCTGGGGAAATCCTAGTGTGTGGACGCTGTCCTGACTCTCAAACAGCTCTCACTCCAACATCAGCTCTTCGAACATTAAGCTCCCCGCCTCTACACAAGCAAATGCATCCGCCACAATCCCCGTCCCCCACACTGTGCAGCAAGAGCAGGAACCACCCTCCCTCCCCACTGTCACCTTATCCTTTCCAAAGCCAGGCACACACAAAGCCACCATTGAGTAATGTCACTTAACCTTTCTCTCGGCAAGAAAGAGAACTTTCCTGTTTTTATCTAGACTACTTCCAATCAACCAAGGGAAATCCTTGGTCTGATGCTACTCCACAGTAGAAAGAGGTACACCTGTTAGAGTGACACGTGGGACCCAGCCTTTGGGAATTTCTCCTGGGCACAGATATACCCATCTGTGCCACACTACTTAGCTCCTGACTTACCCAATGTATCCTTTTGAGCTTGAGGCCCATCTGTAAAACACTCAACAGTCATCCATTTATTTCTTACACATATGTATTTTTATATCAACTCTTATAAAAAAAGGTTGCATTAACTTTTTCCCTTACAATTGCAATCTTTTCTTTTTTTTAAGTTACATAAAGGCAGATTTATTGGATAGGAGAGGGGAAGAGAAACAGCATGTAGAGAGAGAGAGAGAGAGAAAGGAGAGAGAGGGACAGAGACAGAGTGGGGGAAGGGGGAAGGAGGCAGAGAGGGGAGAGAAGAGAAAGAGACACAATCTTTTCTTTTTAAAGATTTTTATTTTTAATTACGTGTATGTAGGGGCAGGGGAGGTATGTGTGCATCAGACTCCCTGGAGTCACAGGCAGTCAGTTGTGAGGTTTGATGTGAGTGCTGAGAACTGAGCTCTGGTCCCATACAAGCAGTGTGGCCTCTTAAAGGCCAACTCATCCCTACAGCCCCAGCAACTTTTTAAAAAATGTAAATCTCATTTTATCATTATTGGGCATGTGCACACGTGCAGGCGTGTGTGAATGGACGCACAGGAGTACCTCAAGTGGAAGCGAACAACTTGCAGGAGTCAGTTCTCTTCTTCCACTGTGGGTTCCAAGGATCAGTCAGGCAGTCAGGCTTGCCCAGCAAGCTATTTTACCTGCGAAAGCACCTCATGGGCTCACAGCTGCATACTTTTAGAAGGCAACTCTAGATATCCTTTTGTCCATGCCCCATATCCTGATCCCTGTTCTCCAGTACTATCTAGTCTTAGCATAGGACAAGATCAGCTACACTAGAGTGATACGTGAGATTACTACAGAATATGTGAAGAATAAAGTTCCTACTATAACTCTATATTTCAGAGGCAAAAAGACCTTTAACTTGGTAAGAATAAAAACCAAAATAACAGCTCAACATCAATTTTTGCTTGAAGAGTATGCATACCCAATTCAGATGTTGTAACATTTTTATGTATATCAGAAGAAGCAAAGGCTTTAAGAATCCAAGAATGAGCAGGTTGTGGCTCAGTCAGTACAGCACTTGACCCTGAGCAAAACAGGTCTGGTGGTTCTCACCTGCAGTTCTAGGACTTGGGAAATTAGGGATGAGGATCAAAAGTTGAACCTCATCTTGGCTTAGGGAGTTCTGGGCCAACCTGGACTTGTGCAGACCCTGTTATAGGCTATGAGAAAGCCTTACCTAGAGCAACCCCATACAAACAGTAACTATTTTTTTCAAAGTCCCTAAAAGTTGAGCAGGTTATGTTCAAGTCAAAGGACTAGAACGAACTTGAGGGCAGGTCCTTAGGGTCCAGTTCTCCACAGGTTATACACTGGCTACAGTTAACAAAGAAGCGCGCGCATCAGCTGTTAAAATCTTTGAAGTACACCAAAACAAAGGTTTCGCATTAACACCAGAGTTCTTTGTGTATAACTATCCTCAGTTGCCGCCCTTATCCGTGTCTACAAAGGCGTACCTCTTCAGCATTTAATAAGTGCATCTTTTGCATACCACTTCCATTTAATATTTGGAACAACGCTGCCAACTCAGACCTACTGTGCCCACTTTGCAGACAAATCGAGGCTAGAGGATAAAGTTTTCTATAATCTCATCAGCAACCGGAATTCAGCTCCTAATCTCAAGATTTCTTCTTTTAGCTACCCGTACAAGGGAAGACAGAACTTGTCTGCAGATACTGAAGACACCCAGTCATGCTTTTGAGATGCTCTCGCTCGGCCACACGGAACCTGTTTTAGAACTCGCAATTGGCAGTCACACAACACAAACCGCTATAAAACGCTCACGAAATCCTTTGGCTCTCTTGAAGATGACTTCGTCTCCACTGAACGTTTTAAAACACAATCTCAAGATTCAGTGTCTTTAGAAATTATCTCAACTGTTTGGGAAACCGGGAGACACTGCCTCCCAGCGGTCAAATGGGTACGTCCTCGCTAGCGCGGGCCTCCGCTACACCTATGCAAGGGCAATCACTCCAGCGGCCCTGCAAGCGCCGCCGAAGCTACGGCTCCAAGGCTCCCAGCGGCGCTTCCCGCCCGCCCCACCCGTCGGCGCATGCGCCTTCCCGGCCTCTGGCTGCGGCCACAAGCTGGCGCCACTCGCCCCACGATGCTTCGCCCGCTTCCCTCCTTCCAGTACCTTTGTCCAGTTCCATAAGAGCCGAGTTAGCGTCCAGCTCCTGCTCGCCATAGCCGGCGTCGGCCAGGAAAGACTTGGTTGAGTTTGACGCCATGACCCGAACAGTTACTAGACTCGCCTAATCACAAATGTGACTGCAAACTCGCCCCCGGCAGCGCCATCTTCTCTCGCCGCGGTCTCGCGGATTTTTGCCTCCGAGCGCCTCCCGGCGGTGCACGCATGCGCCCCGGCCGCCCCGCGGTTCGCCAGCGCCTCTGTGGGCCCCCCCGCGCAGGCGCTCAGGGAGCTCCCGAACCCAGGGTTCCCGCGGCTGAGCGAGGAGGAGGCGGGGCTTAGGAGGGGGACGTGCCTGCGAGGCGCCAGGACGCTGCGACGAGAGCCAATCAGAAGGCGTGACGTCAGTTTGGCGCGGAGTTTGGCGGCCGGGGCTTACAGTGGCGGGAGTTGGAGGCAAAAAAACGCGCGGCGTTGTGGAGGGCGCCAAGCGCGGCTCTTGCGGGACTTGGGACGATCTGCTCGGCGTTTCCCTCAGCGCAGCCTCCTCCTCGGGCCCAGATGCTCTTCAACTCGGTGTTCCGCCAGCCCCAGCTCGGCGTCCTGAGGAACGGTGAGTAACGGTCCTAACGGCACCCGCCACGGCGGGAACCGCCTCCCCCCGGGCGCCCCACCTTGGATCGCTGCCCGCTCCGGGCCTCTAAGTCTCCCGCGGCCAGAGAGCATCCGGGTGAGCGCGGACCGCTGCAGAAAGCGGTGCTTCGGCTCCCTCCGGACGCTTTTCGCAGTAATCGAGCTGTTTGTTAACGTTGTTGGAACCGAGGCCGAAGTTAGGACTTTGAGGTTCTTGGCGCCCCCGGCCCCCGGCCCCTGGCTGCTTACGTCAATACCGCGGGTTAGCTGGAGAGGGCGTGCTTGTGAGAGTCGGGGGTGGGGGACGCTCGGGACTGCGACAGGCCAGCCTTGCAGGCGATCCCTGCAAGTCCATCCCGGTGCGCATGGCCCGAGGCTGAGGGACGGGGAAGACGCCGCATCTGCTTTTACTGCCCCAAAGCCGCCTCCCCCATCTCGGCGGGGCCTGAAAAGTTGTACGTTCCGGACTCAACGATGCCCATAGCCCCTCGCACGAGCTGGCCACGGGTAGTAGATTGAAGGGTATTGTTCCAGATGGCTTTTGGTTTCCGAGGCATATCCAGAAATGGGGTTAATTTTTTTTTCCCACTTCACGGTGGAATTCGGCCGTATTCTCGTGATAGCTCTAGGAAGCTCGCTAGTTTCCTACAGTTCTTTAGGCTGTCTTACAGAACATTGGCAATCAGAGACGCGGTTAGGTTTATGTATAGTTAAACTAAATCTTTGAAGGGTTGACCTAAGAAAACTATGTTGACAAGATGAAAAACATCCTAACGTCCTGCTCCCCTCTAAAACTGTGTTGGTGCGTCCACCTTGGGTACTTTTGTAGTTACACTCTGCCTCTTTCGCCCAGAACTTTACACAAGCGACTTCTGCTGTGTTAGGAATGGCCGCCCAGCACAATCATTATATGCTGGCGTTAGAGTTACAGCACCTGATTCCAATTCCACCTTTATGTGACCAAGGAAGGCTATTCAAACTTCCTATGTGATACATTTTCCATCTGTCCACGTTTCCGCCCATCTTTACTCGTTCAATGTAGGCACTGGAATTCATCTATTGTTACCTCCTGAAATCTGTACACCTCCTTTCCCCTCCAGTGTTGCTGTGCCACCCTTGATCACATCATTCTCCCATGGATGATGATAGCCCTCAGTAGGGATTCTACTGCTGCCTACACTCTTCCCTATATTCTAGAATAATTTCTATTAAAGCTGTGTGGGTTGGTCTTTAGACAGTCAGGCATAGAAGCATCTTTCTATTGCCCCAGACAGAGTTGGCTTTTTCCCAAAATCTCTTTCCTATTTTGGGGAGTAACATTATATTAAACTTGGTATCCCCAGCCAAAACCTGAGAGTCACCCAAAGACTCCATATTCCTCATTATTACATGTTCAAAAAGTTTCCTAAAGTTTGCCTGAATCTCATTTCTCTCTCTCTCTCTCTCTTTTTGGTTTTTTGAGACAGGGTTTCTCTGTTCTGGTCTCATTTTGTAGGCCAGGCTGGCCCCAACCCACAGAGATCCACCTGCCTCTGCCTCCCCAGTACTGGGATTAGATTAAAGGCATGTACCACCTCCTGTGTTCTTTTCTATCTCCTTTTCATCCCCACTGATTCAGATTTTGTAGCACATAAGTCTGTTCCATTTTCTCTAATTCCATTTCCCTAGGCTGGACCCTGATACTGTGCTCCCTAGATTATAATATGCCTTCAAAATGTGCTTTTAGTTTTCTTTCTCCACTGATATTTGTAAAATGGAAATATATTACTTATTCTTTTGTGAATTTTTAGATCAGTATCTAAAAGTTTTCAGAATAAGCTTAAACATACAGAAATATATAATTCAAGCCTTAATTGTGTTAGCATCTTGAGATTTAAAATGCTTTCTTAACCTTTTAAATATATCTGATACTGTAAAAATTCACTATAGCACCCTGGTAGTTGTCTCTATTTAAAATGTGAGCAAACGTTTTAACTGTTGGGTGTTTTATATGGTTGCTTTTTCTTTTTTTTTTTTTTTTTTTTTGTTTGTTTGTTTTTTCGAGACAGGGTTTCTCTGTGTAGCTCTGGCTGTCCTGGACTCGCTTTGTAGACCAGGTTGGCCTCGAACTCACAGAGATCCGCCTGCCTCTGCCTCCCGAGTGCTGGGATTAAAGGCGTGCGCCACCACCGCCCGGCTGCTTTTTCTTTTGAATTTATTTCTATCTTATTTCTCTTGTAATTCATTGTGTTCTTGAGAAGTTCTTGTCACCCTGTCACACCCATCAAAAACAGAAGTGCTGTTTTCTGGGGTTTGAATGCCTGTGAGTCCTGAAGGTTTTCCTTGGGCTGCAATATCACTATAGTTATTAACAGTAGGCAATTGTTAGAAACTAAATAACTTATAATATTGTAAGCAAATTTTTATTGAAGAATGAATCTTTTAAAGACATGGGTTTCTGTATTTGGTACCTATGGTGTCAATTGTCTCAGTCAGAACCTCACCAATGTAAAAGTGTGTAATGGACATGGAATTTTGCCTTGTGACAGCAAGGTGTAGAAAGGGATGCAGAATACCTTCCTTTTGTAAAAGCAGAAGAAAGGAAGTGATGAAGGTAGGTGATAGGAAAGGGAACCCCTCAGCCTTCTCAGACAGAGTGACTTTGGAAATAATAATGTGTGGAAGGTGTTGGACCTCTGGAAGTGCAAAGCCTGTGTATTTCTTGTGAGTGTGAGCCTATAGCTGTCTACTGAGGAAGGCATGGACTTCTCCAGAGGAGTGTCGGGACTGGGGACAACAGTTTCATATTCATAGCACAGCAAAGCTTGAAGCATGTTGTGGGGAGCTGCAAAAACAATGGAGATTATATATAGCATATATATTATATAGGGGGGCTTCAAGAACAATGGAGACTATATATATTATATAGGGGGCTGCAAGAACAGTGGAGATTATATATAATACATATATAGGGAGCTGCAAGAACAATGGAGATTATATATATTATATGGGGGCTGCAAGAACAATGGAGATTATATATAACATATATATTATATAGGGAGCTGCAAGAACAATGGAGATTATATATTACATAGGGGGCTGCAAGAACAATGGATATTATATAACACATATATAGTTGGCTGCAAGAACAATGGTGATTATATAACACATATATTATATATAACATATATATTATATAGGGATTGCTCAATAAGTCACTTTAAACACTTTTATCAGTTTTGGGTAAAAAGGCAGAGTTGAGGAATTTGCTTAATTTTGAAAATTTCCAGAGCATATTGTGTCTTCAGTGTTATTTATTTGATTCCCCTTTGAATTTGTTGTAATTAGACTTTAAGAATTCCATATCGAAGCTGGGCGGTGGTGGCGCACGCCTTTAATCCCAGCGCTTGTTGGGAGGCAGAGGCAGGTGGATCTCTGTGAGTTCAAGGCCAGCCTGGTCTACAAAGGGAGTCCAGGACAGCCAAGGATACACAGAGAAACCCTGTCTCAAAAAAAAAAAAAAAAAAAAAAGAATTCCATATCGACTGGGTGTGGTAGCGCACACCTTTAATCCCAGCACTCGGGAGGCAGAAGCAGGTGGATCTTTATTAAGTTCAATGCCAGCCTGGTCTCCAAAAGCGAGTTCAGAACAGCCAGGGCTCTGTTACATTCAGAAACCCTGTCACACAAAATCAACAAATAAGAATCCCTGACCTTATTCCTTGGGTACATACCACTTTTAAGTCTCTCTCACGAGCCGGGCGGTGGTGGCGCACGCCTTTAATCCCAGCACTTGGGAGGCAGAGGCAGGCGGATCTTTGTGAGTTTGAGGCCAGCCTGGTCTACAAAGCGAGTCCAGGACAGCTAGAGATATTCAGAGAAACCCTGTCTCGAAAAACCAAAAACAAACAAACAAAAAAAAAAGTCTCTCACGTATGTTAAGACACTGTGACTGGGTTCCTGTTAGAATTTTAGGATTCTAGAATTTCAGAACTTTTGGGAAAAAGGAAGCTAAATTATCAGTGAAAATGATACTATCATATGCTGGTTGATACAGTTGAGTGCTGATTGTATATAACAATTGCTTTTTACTCATTAGAGACTCCCAAAACAAACTTCACAGAAGGGAGTAACAGGTAAATAATTGGTGGTGGTTTCGTGGCTGTTTCTTTGCTAGAAGAGTCAGATCTCTTTAATGTACAGGGGCATTGGTGCTGAACATGATACACTAATTGTCTACATTTATGATGATATACCCGAAAGCTGGGCATGGTGGCACACAGCTTTGATCCCAGCACTCAGGAGGCTGAGGCAGGTGAATCTCTTTGAGTTCAAGACCAGCCTGGTCTATAAAGCAAGTCCAGTACAGCCAGGGCTCTGTTACACAGAGAAACCCTGTCTTGAAAAACAAACAAACAAAAAAATGGTAAAACTGAGTTGGATGTGGTAGAACATGCCTTTAATCCCAGCACTTGGGAGTTAGAGATAGACAGATCTCCGAGTTCAAGGCTAGCCCGGTCTACAGAGTGAGTTCAAAGACAGCCAGACCTCTTCACAATGAGACTCAGTCTCAAAAAACATACATAAATTGGATAACCCAAATGGCCTCAACAATTGGGAGTGTTTTGATTTCTTTCTTAGAACTGCTTAAGAAAATACCAGAAATGTCTGGGCAATGATGGCACATGCCTTTAATCCCTTGGGAGGCAGGCAGATCTCCAATTTCCAGGCCAGCCTGGTCTACAGAGTGAGTTTCTTGGACAACCAGGGAAACCACGTCTCAAAATGAAAAGATAATGCCAAACACGGTGTTCTGGAGAGCATAGATAGTGAGTAGTTGTAAGTTAGATACGTAAAGTTCTGTACGAACAAAATACGTAGCCAGGTGTGTGGTGTCTCATACCCTTCATCCCCGTCACTTGGGAGGCAGAAACGGGATCATTGCAATGTCCATGCCTTGGAAGATAAATGACTAAAGATATTTATGTGTCAATTTGTGGGTAATGGTAAAACATGTTACATTTTATTGTTAAAGAACTGTCTTCTTTTAGGGTGGTCCTCACATTACCCTCTGCAGTCCCTTCTGAGTGGTTATCAGTGCAGCTATAATGATGAGCACACATCTTACGGAGAAACAGGGGTCCCTGTTCCTCCTTTTGGATGCACCTTCTGTACTGGTAAGAAAATGACTGCACTAAGCTTGAACAGAATGGTATTTCCTACTCACAGGGAAAATACATTTTGAAAGAAAAGTAACTTAGATAGATATTAAGATTATTCTCCTACCTGTTTTCTCATGATTTATAAGGTAGATGTTTTTAAAATAAAGGGTTGGTTTTTTTTGTTTGTTTGTTTGGAGGTTTTGTGTGTGTGTGTGTGTGTGTGTGTGTGTGTGTGTGTGATCATTTTTAAAATGTGAATTGAAGTTCTTATCTCCAGTCATATAATTTAATTAAGGGAAGGTTATAAAAGGGAAGTTTAAAACCAATATATTCCATTTGCTGGTAGTCCGTATCACGCTTTTAGTCGCCATTGGTCAATACCACTCTCTTTCGTTTTGTTTTGCTTTTTTGGTTTTTCGAGACAGGGTTTCTCTGTGTAACAAACAGCTCTGGCTGTCCTGGACTCACTTTGTAGACCAGGCTGGC
This sequence comes from Lophiomys imhausi, assembly GCA_907164525.1. Lineage (NCBI taxonomy): Eukaryota > Metazoa > Chordata > Mammalia > Rodentia > Muridae > Lophiomys > Lophiomys imhausi. Next base: position 13,566,694 of record CAJQZJ010004750.1, on the reverse strand, counting down.
CTCGAACTCACAGAGATCCACCTGTACCACTCTTGTTTTAATCAACTCAGAGTATCTGAAGACTTTTGATGGTTTTGAGTCCATTTTTCTTTTTATTTTTATTCTATGTGTGTGGGTGTTTTGCTTGTGTGTATGTCTGTCCACAGAGGCAGAAGAGGGCTTTGGGATCCCCAGGAACAGGAGTTACAGATAATTGTGAGCTGCCGTGTGGGTGCTGGGATTCAAACTCCAGTCCTCTGGAAGAGCAACAAATAGTCTGACCTCTTGAGCCAAGATGGCTCTCCAGCCCTGTTTTGTGTCATTTGTGAAGCCCTGTGTTTTCTCTGTTTCCCCTCAGCTCCCAGGATGGGACACATATTAGCAGTCGCTAACGAGGAAGGGTTCGTCAGACTGTACAACACAGAATCACAGACTAGCAGAAAGACATGCTTCAAGGGTGAGCCTGCGACACTCAGCACTACTACTGCAGCCTTTGGCAAACCACTCTTTTAATACAAATGTAGTGAGCATATACCCGGTATTAAGACAGTGATCCAGCTTGGTTGGAATAAGAACACCGAGAGATAAGCATCTCCACAGAAATAAGGGTCATTGCATGCACGACTTCCAATGCCAGATTAAAGTCAGACTGATTATTACCCTTGTTGGGACTCTGGGAAGATTTTTGACCTAGAGAATATTTTGAGAAGATCATATTTTAGAGACTACTTCTAATACTCAGAAAGTAATTTTATTTACTTATTTTGGGGTGGAGAACTTTGGGTAAGTGCATGTACACACGTGTGCATGAGTGTAGAGGCTGGGGGTTGGTGGTAGATGTCCTCTTGAATCATGTTCTGCCTTTTTGAGACATCTCTAAACTCGGAGCTCATTGATTTTATTATGCTGCACCGATGTTTATTTGGGTATTGGGCATGTGAGCCCTGGTCCTCTTGCTTGTGCAACAAGTACTTTACCCACTGAGCCATCTCTAAAAGTCAAAAGCCTCATTTGACTTTAGATGGTAGCTCTCGCATATGTTGTGGAGGTTGTGTGATGTCTATGACTCCATGATGCTCTTTGGCCTGTTGACAGTAGAATACTAGCTACCATCTTATATTTAAACTTATAAAACCTCCAGAGTGTCTTAGGTTTCACTGCTGTGAAGAGACATCATGGCCAAGGCAACCCTTATAAGGAAAACATTTAAATGGGGCCAGCTTACAGTTCAGAGGTTTGGTCCATTGTCATTATGGTGGGAAGCATGGCAGCATGCAGGCAGACATGGTGCTGGAGAAGGAGCTGAGAGTTCTACATCTTGACCCACAGGCAGCAGAAGAAGACTGTGCTACACTAGACATATAGAAGATCTCAAAGCCCGTCCCCACAGTGACACACTTTTCTCCAACAAGACCACAACTTCTAAAAAGTACCGCTCCCTATGGACCAAGCATCCACACACATGCATCTATGGGGCCATTCCTATTCAAATCACCCCATGAGGTGTTTAAACTTCTATGTTATGACTGTCATAGGACACAGTCTAGATATGTCACATTTACATTTTCTTTGTTTAGAGTGGATGGCTCACTGGAATGCTGTCTTTGACCTGGCCTGGGTCCCTGGTGAACTTAAACTTGTAAGTGACTTCCATTTTAGTAGGTCTGAGTTGATGATAAAAAAGGATTTCTTTCTTAAATTTTACTTTGTTATTTTTGGAAGGTTACAGCAGCAGGTGATCAAACAGCCAAATTTTGGGATGTAAGAGCTGGTGAGCTGATGGGAACATGCAAGGGCCACCAGTGCAGTCTCAAGTCTGTAGCCTTTTCCAAGTTTCAGAAAGGTGAGTTAGTGTCCATCACTTCATCCCCGTAAGGAAAGGAGATACAAGCTGTATTTGTTTCTGTCTTTACCTTCTCTAAGTTGTTATTTTACCTAACTAGGTGGTAGAAATTTTATTATAACTGGAAATTTATTTAAATTATTCATTTATTTGTATGTACATTTGGTGTTTGGCCTACATGTATGTCTGTATAGAGTGTCAGTCTGGAACTGGAGTTACAGGCAATTCTGAACTCCCATGTGGGTGCTGGGACTTGAACCCAGGTCCTCTGGAAAAGCAGCCAATGCTCTTAACTGCTGACCCATCTCACCAACCCCATAACTGAAAATCTTAATGAAGTTAAATTGGTTAAGGCCCATTTAATTTTTTTTAAGTTTTAATATTTTTAAGTTTTAATGTGTTTAGGTCTTTTACCTGCATGTTTGTTTGTGCACCACATGTGTGCAGTGCCTGCTGAGGTCAGAAGAGGGCTTTGGATCCTCTAGGACTAGAGTTAAGTTTGTGAGCCATGGTGAGGGTGCTGGGAATCAAACCAGGTCCTCTGGAAAATCAGTGCTCTTAACCTCTGAGCCATCTCTCCAGCCCCTTGTGTTTATTCTTAGGTCATTATCTCCAGCTTGTCCTGGGAAGTTAATAGACTTAGGACAATTTTGGTTTTTCTATGAACAACTTTGCAGATGGATAACATAGCACTATTATTAACTTCGATTTTTTTTTTGAGACAGGATCTCACTGTGTAGTCCTGCAGACCTTACTGTGTAAAGCAGACTGGCCTCAAACTCACTGAGATTCATCTGTTTGCCTCCCAGATGCTGGGATTAAAGCTATATGCCACTACACTTGGCAAAATACCCTTTTTTTATGAGGAATATCTTCATTATTCACACAAATACTCAGAAATATTAAACTGAACTATTGAGTTGGTTTAGACCTTTGGCAAAGTAAAAAAAAAATAATAATTGCATTTTTCTGAGACAGAACCTCAAGACTACCCAAAAACTTGTGGCTTCCCACTCTCAGCCTCCATTTTGGGATTACAAGCATCTGCCATTGTCTCCAGGTCACAAAGTTAATTTCATTCTGTTGTAGTTGCTGTTAAGCTCAAATTCTGAAGAGGTAACTTTTCATTAACATGTATTGTGTGGTTGAGAATGTCTGTATGTTGGACGTGGTGGTGCACACCTTTAATCTCAGCACTCAAGAGGCAGAGGGCAGGCGGATCTCTGAGTCCGAGGCCAACCTGGTCTGCAGAGTGAGTCCGGGACAGCCAGGGAAACACGGAGAAATCCTGTCTCAAAAAAACTAAAAAAAAAAAAAAACCCCAAACCCAAAAACCCTGTATTCTGGTTTGTGGTATTCTTAGATTTGAGTTTACATAAAATTTATAGGAATAATTTATGATCATGAAATTTACCTAATTAAAGTGCTGGAAAGGGAAACATGTCTTTCAGTGCCTTCGCTTAATTTGTAAAAGTGTGGGTAACTTTATGCCAATGTCATGTAAAAGAAAAAGTATTGGGTTGGACATGGAGCTAGTGGCTTTTATCCTGGCTTCTAGTAGTGTATGGCTTAGCCTAGTTGGAAACAGCCCAAAAGGTCCTGTAGTTTGGTCAGCAGAACGGATTAGGTTCAGCCTGCCTGCCTCTCAGCTATGCATAGAATAGCTTATACCCAACTTTACATTTTATTTTAAGGCTTTGCAAAGTCATTTTGATCTCCTTGGACCTTCATTTGTTAGTTAGATTAGTGCCCAAAGCATTTAATTCATGAAAATAATTGTGAGCATAAAAATGAGTGACGTATGAACTTAATTTTGAAAACCTGGAGACTATAAATGCTTAGTGAGGTTTTTGTGGGAGTTTTGTTTTTGTTTTTTTGTTTTTAGTTTTATAGTAGCATGGTAGAAAAGTTTATTGGTGTAGTTATTCAACCCTATATGAACAATATACAAGTGATCCAGATTGGACACAGTGATGCTAATGAACTTTGCCTCTCCTAAGTGGCTACCTTCTAAACATTGGTAAATTAGACATATGTACACTTTGACCGGAAAGATGGGAATAGCCTTAGATTTTCTGGTAGATAACTAAAATCACCTCTAACCTCCTAAGAACTTACATATTTCTGAACACTTCTCATTCTTCACTTCGGTTTGAAGCCAGTTCTTCACCCTAAACCGCTAGTTCTCAGCCCAGTGAACACTGGCTATGGAGTGGGTTGGGTTGGGTTGTTTTGGTTTTAGGTTTTTTGTTTTGTTTTGTTTTTGTTTTTCGAGACAGGGTTTCTCTGTGTGATAACCCTAGCTTTCCTGGACTTTTCCTTATATACCAGGCTAACCTTGAACTCACAGAGATCATCATCCTGCCTCTTCGAGTGTTGTGATTAAAGGCGTGTATAACCATGCTTAGCTTTGGAGATTTTTTTTTAACATGCTAATTAAATGGTAATCTCTAGGAGGTGAGCCAATTTGTCTGTTTTACTTCATCAAGGGATTCCAGTGTGCAGTTAAGGTTGAGGAATGTATTTTAACAATTTTTTAAAATTTAAACTTGTTTTGGGAATTTCATAGATGAATACTACATTTATGTCATTTCTACCCCTTTCCTCCAGCTCCTCTCATATAACTCCACAGTCTCAAATTCATGATCTCTTTAATTATTTTTGCATATACAAACATGTATGTATGTGTCCAGTTTCCATTGCTGTGGGGATACTACTGTTCTTACAGTTGCTTCCTGGTTGATCATGGTCAGACCTCCTGACAATTTTGTTTCTTAATTTCTTCATTATTAATCAGAAGTATAATAAAGTTCACACATGTTTGGAGACAAAACCTGAAAGTAAATTTGAACTTTTGGTTGGCTCAGAGAAAGTGGGCCACGCTGGCATGGATATATGTACAAACTGACAATGTAACTGCTCCATGGTATGGTTAAGGGGAAGGTTTTTATTGTAGATATAAGAGAGAACAACCAGAGTATCTGGAAAAGTCTAGAGCTGAGAGAGAAAGTAGACTCAACATGGCCAGCAGACTGGACCTAACCATGAGAGAAGCAGGAGCAGAGTGAACACATTGAGAATGGACAGAGAGAGCACCGCTGAAATAGCAGGGTTATAAGGAGGATGGGTAGCTGGAGGTGGGGTGGAAGCCCATGTTCTGGGGAAGTTTAGGGTAGAGGAGTTAGTGAGAAGTAGGACTTAGAAAATTGTAACAGGTACTTGTAATGCTGAGGGAACATGGAGACTGTATTTTGGTATTTGAATAGGCACCACAGATAGCCATTTGTCCCATCTGCCTTTTGGAATTTGGGAAAATGGAGTTTCTTTTGGACCTGACATTACATGTGTACAACCTGTGGAGTCCGTTTAGTGTTGCTTGTATGTACATGATTAGAAATTTTTCAGGGGGCTGGCCCATAGGGGAAGTTGATTTTCCTGCAGTTCTTCATCCAAGGTGAAGCCTTATAACATTTCTAACTACGCTAGCTCGTCAACTGGTGGTGTCACTACATGGATCTGGATTAGGCAGCCGTACTGTAGAGATTTCAAAGGCACAGTGTTCTTGTTCAATGTAGAAGCCACCATCTCATAGCAGATGTTCTACTCTTCTGACTCTTAGAATCTTAAACAGCTCAGCTCCTGTAGTGTTCACTGAGCCTTGTGTGTTACGTATTTTACGTTATAGATGTACCAATTGAGGGTGCGTATGCAACAATGACTTATCTGTATTTTGAGCTACAGTGGGTCTCTAAATAGTTTCCATCTGCTGCAAAAAGCAACTGCTTTGATGAGGTTGAGCCCTACTTTTACCTGGCTGGTACACAAAGGGGAGACTGTTCAATACCATAAAATTTGCTTGATCTAACAGTTTCTAGTTTGCCCAGAGTTGCTCAGTGGTTAATACAGGAGGGCAGTGGATCTGTCAGTATACTTTGTTAAGCGACCCACCATGTCACCCAGAGCTGAGGCTGAGTCTGGCCACAGAAGTGAAGGCTCTGTCTAACTCCTGCTCGGCAGCTCTTGTTCTAGACCCATTTCCACTCCCAGTCTCTGTCGTGGTCCTCTATCTCAAAAGGAAAGTGATGGCTTTTTCTATTGGCGTTTAGTTACCTTTTGACGCATGTGCTGCACTCTAATCATGTGATTTGGTGGTTGATTCCTACAAAATAATGTATTTTTTTTTTATTCAGTATCCACAAAGCTCTCTAGTAGTTGTTTTGGTACTTTGTTCAATTTATACCTGTTATAGTTGAATTAGTGTGTTCGTTGCTTACTCTAACACACAGGAAGCAGAATTTCTTTTTGCAGTGGCCTTACGTGTACTAGGCGAATGCTGTCCACTGGAGCTATTTACCTAGCTTTCACTTTTACCTAAAAAATAAAACTCTGTGTTCTATTCAATGTCAGCGCCCTCTTCCATACCCAGAGGCAGTACTTTTACCTGCTGAGAGTAATTTTAGATGTTACTTACCTTTTCTCTGCCTGTTCTCATCTGTAAAACAGGAAGAGGAGTGCTTACCTGCTAGATTGACAGGGATGAGACAATGTGTGAGAAGCACATAGAACAGTGTATATTAAGATGGCAAGTTCTTCCTGTATGTTAACAGTTGCTTGGTTATCATTTTCTTACTATAATCTCTACTGCCAAATTAGTGCTTTTGGTGAATGCGTTCTCTGGGAAGTTTAAATGGAAATGTTTAAATGTTTGATGAGTTTTGCTGACATCTTGATGAACTCTCTTCCCACAGCTGTATTCTGTACAGGTGGGAGAGATGGCAACATTATGATCTGGGACACTAGGTGCAACAAAAAAGGTAAGCTAGTTCTGTCTTATTTTTAATAAAGCATGAGCTCACCCTATGCTTAATAAAATAAGATGCTCAAAATAAAATGAAGATGTTAGTGGTTTCATGTACCAGCAGGGGGCACTTGTGTTCACAGTCCTACATTTCTGTTCATTGCTCAAGTCTCAAGGTAATGATTATTGCGAAGCTTTAATTCATGGGGGATTTCTTGTTTTGGTTTTTCAAGCAGGGTTTCTCTGTATAACAGAGCTCTGGCTGTCCTGTACTCACTTGTAGACAAGGCTGGCCTCAGACTCACAGGGATCCACCTCCATCTGCCTCCCAAGTGCTGGGATTTAAAGACATGTGCCACCACCCCGCCCTAATTCATGTTTTTAATCTCATAGTATCTCTGAATTATAATGTCATTTACTTAAATTATCGATAGAATTAAAACTACTAATGAATAGGTTCACTAAATGAAGGTTTGTTTTGACTATTTGTTTGTTTTTAATTTTCCTTTTTTGGCCTGGCAAGATGGCTCATGAATAAAGGTGCTTGTCATCAAAGCCTGACTACCTGAGTTCAGTTCCCACACGGTGGAAGGAGAGAACTCCCTCAAGTTGTCCTCTGACCACCATATTCTGACACCATGAGATACACTTCCCTCTCCACTCACACTAAAAAAAATTAATTTTGCCTTTTAGTTTTATTGAGTTTTTTGTTTTTGTTTTGTTTTTCGAGACAGAGTTTCTCTACATAACAGCCCTAGTTGTCCTGGAACTCAGAGATCCACCTGCCTCTACCTCCTGAGTGCTGGGATTAAAGGCATGTGCTACCACATCCAGCCTGCCTTCTAATTTTAAAGAATCAGATTATATTAAATATAGCTTATATATTGCACTATGGTGTAGTATTAAATAAAGCAGATAGCCATCAGTGTGTTTACCATTAATTTATGTATTGATTTTAAAATATTAAACTTAAAGTGCAGAGAGAGTTCCATATATGCTCAATACCTACACATACACTCCCCCACCCCCGTCAGCACCCTACATTCAACTGGTAAATGTTCTTTGACATGTGATCACCCCAGATCCATAACTTGTATTAGGGTTTATTCTTCATGTTGCACGTCTATGGATATTTACGTAGAGTACTTTCATTGCTCTAAACTAAAGTATGTCTGTGCTCTGTGTTCACATCTACTTACTCACAGAGCCTTGCCATCACTGATGTTTTTTAACTGTCTCCGTGGTTGTCCAGATTATCATACTTGAGTCATATCCCATAACTCATTTTTTTAGCACAGAATAATATTGTGTTGTCCAGATAGTCCACATTGTATCCATTTACAAGGGTACCTTTGTTGTTTCCAAGTTTTAGTCATTGTTAATAAACTGCTATGAACTGTATCTTTTTTTTTTTTCTTCCTTTCTGTATGTTATAAACTCTCCGTGAGAGATAAACTGGCTCTCTGGTTTTTGTTTTGTTTTGTTTTGTTTTATTGTGTGTGTGCATGTGCCACAGTACACATGTGCCTATCAGAGGACAGCTTACAGGCATTCACTCTCTCATTTGAACTTGTGAGTTAGGGGAATCAAACTCAGGTCATCAGGCTTGCCAGCAAGCACCTTTACCTGCTGAGCTAACTATCCAGGTTTTTTGTTTTTTGTTTTTTTTTTTTAAGTAGCTATTTTTATATTTTACTAGTTAGCCAAAAAAATCACATAATTTTGAGGCCCTATGTAAAAATGTTCAAATATTACATCTTGATGTCAGAAAACACTAAAATCCATTTCCTTGGAACTTTTCAGATGGATTTTATAGACATGTGAATCAAATCAGTGGAGCTCACAATACTGCAGACAAGCAAACCCCTTCAAAACCCAAGAAAAAACAAAATTCAAAAGGACTTGCTCCTTCTGTGGTAGGTTTTACAGAACTATATGTGTAAGTAGGGTTTATTGTTGTTGCTGTGTTTGCTTGTTTTTGAGACAAGGTCTCTGTGTATGCTTGGGCTAGCCTGGAATACATGGTATTTTCTCTGTTCATCAAGTGTTGGGGTTATAGATATGTGCCATTTGCCTAACACTGGGGGATCCTAACAACAGGGCAGAATCAAATCTCTGTTAAAGATTTGTTAAGCATAAAGATGGATGTAACTCTTGTTTTTTTTTGTTGTTGTTATTAATTGTTTAAAGCTTATTGAGTACCACAGCAAAGGTTCTCAAACTCTAGGGGATTGCGTAGGGAACGTGCTAAAGAGTCAGCTTTCTGAGCATCATACATAGATTCGTTGTAAAGGGAAAGGAGGTAGTTTGAAGAAGCATGTTAACGTCCAAGTGAAGGGTTTGTTATGGGGAAGGAATCCCAGCTTCACAACAGCTATAGAAAGATGGGCATTTTTGATGTGCTGTGAACCATGCTGTTTAATGAGAGGAAGTGTGATAAGATGGGAGGGGCTTAGTCACTTTCTTCTGGATGCTTTTGACTCACTGTAAACATGGTGCTAAAATCTGTGCATTTTTAGTATTAAATGTTTGAGGTGCTTGATTTGGTAGATTGTTCTATATTTATGACTTGTACCTTTAAGCACTCAGTCATGTAAATGCTTAAGCAAAGACTTTGTTAAAAGAGAACTACACAGGCAGGCAGGCGGCTGCTAAGTCCTATGCACTGTAGATCTATACCAAGACCTCAGAGTTACGTGGATTTGGAAAAGGAGCAAGGTGCATTGACTGATAGAATGTATTCAGAAGATTGGTGGAGCTCTGGGGTTTAGAGCACAGTACCTGGTTGTGGAGTAAAGGCCCGTGCACCCTCAAACTAACTGTTCAACCTGGGGGTTGAAGCCTCTTTGAGGGTCACTCATCAGACATCCTGCAAATCAGACACTTGCATTACATTCATAACAGTAGCAAAATTACAGTTACAAAGTAACAGTGCAAATAATTTTGTTTGGGGGGTCACCACAACATGTGGAACTCTATTAAAGGGTTGTAACATTAGAAAGGTTGAGAACCACTGCTATAAACCAATGGTTAAAAAAAATAAAAATAAACTGAGTCATTCGTTACTGGCTACTTTAAATGAAACTGAAAAATCTTTTCCCAGTCTTAAAGAATGTGGGCTCAGTGCTTAATGAACCAGAAGAAAGTGAATAAGCTGTCACACTTTCACAAAGTTATATCTCAAGAGAGAGGAGCTACCATTTGATCTTGTAGGAGGATGGGAGCCTTCAGAACTAACAAGTAGGCTGACTTAACATTGTATAGTTCCGGCCCCAGAACCCATCCTCAGGTGTTGATGATGCCTTGTTTTAGCCTTTCCTGGCACTCCTGCTCCCTACAGAGTGTTGGTCTGATCTCTTTCCCCAACTTTTTGAGAATGGCCAGCAGCTTTGTTACTTACTTTGGGGTACCTGAGTGTTCCCGGTTCCCTGGATGTAGCCCAGTGAGGGCGACTCACAGTCTCTCAGTAGCTGGTGATATGGGGGGCGGAGCAGTTGCTATGCTTGTGGAAAGTGAGTGGATGCTTTGCACAGCATTGAGGGCAGCTTCAGGCCTGTGGGAAGTCGGGGTCAGCTTATGAGACCCACATATGTGAAACAGACAGGGGCTCAAAACACGCCGTTAGTATATCTTTCTTCTAGAAAAGTGGCCATTGATCTTATTAATGCAGTTTTCTGACATTCCTGGTGTATAAGGTCTGAATAAGTATTTAGAGGGAAGGTGTAACTGTTGTGACTAGAGGCTGCATTCTTCAGTCCATACTCTACATCCATGAACAGACCAGATGACATTAAAATGTCAAATTTCATCAGATTCCAAGAGAACTTGTGAGGTAGTAGCCCTTAGGAAACACCTAACCAGAGCCTTTTCGGAACATGTAACTGAACATACAGCAGGATTTTCTGGCGAATCAGATACAGGAAAGATCAGTTTCCTGTGCTGTGCTTCTCATTAGGGAGCTTCTGAGCCGACTGAGACAAGTCATCCTTCAGTGATTAGTCTATTCCTCTGTTTATTTGTGTATATGTGCCCATGTTGATGTACATATGTGGAAATCAGAGGACAACATGTAGAAGCCATTTTTCTCCACCATGGTCTCTTTTGATCAAACTCAGGCTGTGAAGCTTGCACACAGCAGTGTGTTTTTATCTCCTGAGCCATCTTGCTAACTGAGTTAATTTTAACACATATAACAGTAATGTTTATGTTAGTTCCTTAGTAACATATATCTAAAATTACTTGGAAAAGATTGTGAGGGGACCAGTACTGTGGCTCAATGGGTAAAGGAGATTTCTGTTGTTACTGGTGTCCTGAGGTTGGTCCTGGAACCCACATAGTGGGAGGAGAGAATGGACTCTACCAGTTGCCCTCTTACTTCCACATATGTGCCCATGGCACACACAATACACAGATGACCTGCATGGAGAGATCAGAGGACAACTTGTAGGAGCCCAGTTCTCTCCTACCATGTGTACAGTTCTGCAGGCTTGCTAGCAAGTGTCATTACCACTGAACCATCTTGCCAACCTAGGGAAATTTTTTTGTTTTTGTTTTTTTTCTATGAGTGTGGTTTTGTTTGTCGGTTTGGTGGGTTTATTTTTTGAGACAGGGTCTCTACATAGCCCTGGCTGACCTTGAACTTACTATATAGACCAAGTTGGCCTCTAGCTCACAAGAGATCTTCCTGCATCTGCCCTCCATGTGCTAGGATTAAAGGTATGTGCTACCATGCTCTGCCTACTTTTTTTTTAAACTAAATTTTCAAAAATTAAAATATATTCTTTTCCCCTTTACTCCTTCCTCTTACCTCTCCCTGATACCTCTCTAAATCATGACTTCTTTGTCTTTGTTATTGTTGCATACACACATGTATACATACATGCCTAAATATATAAATATAACTTGTTTGGTTTGTTTAGTGTATATGACTTCAGGGCTGAGTACATGGTATTGAATAAATAATTGGATAGAGGGCATCCCCCTGCTCTCAGCATTCCTTAATTGCTTGTAGTTTTTGTGTATATGTAAGGCCTGTGAGATTTCCCTCTTCCGTGTTAGTATGTGTATTAGGTTGTACCTCTTTGGGTCTTCTTCAGGCAGCCATATTGATAAGGTATCACCAGTGAAGCTTCCTGACATTTCTAGAAGACATAATCTCACAGCAGCTTTAGAAAAGCTAGTTTTAAGAACCTGTTCTCTTCCTCATAAAGATTGTGATACCCAAAACAGAATTTCCTTCTTTTTTCTTTCTTGTGCTATTAGGATTCCCAGCAGAGTGTTACTGTGGTCCTCTTTCAGGATGAGAATACATTAGTCTCAGCAGGAGCCGTGGATGGGTAAAAGACTGTTTCTTGTGCTTTTTTTCCCCAGCGCCTTTTGTGAGCCACAATAATACCTAGTCCCATTAAATTATGTATGGGCCCTACTCCAGACATAGTGGGTGCTACAGCTGGGAAGAAGTTTACAGGTCACACTGGAAAATAAGCGTAATTGCAAGAATATACATACGCTGTGCTTGGTGCATTGTCAGGAGCCCAGCGTACAGTCAGGCCTACGTACTGATCATCTGTGATTGGTCTTAATTTTGATGGCCAAGTAAATCTGCAGTGCTTGTTCATTTGTTCCTTTTTCTGCAGCAGAGTACTGTAGAAAATAGATTGTTTATATTCACGGGCTCTTTAAACTGTACCTCTCTGCCCATTGTATTTCCAAGTGCAATTCTCTGTTGAAGTTTTTAAGAAAAGTCTTACTAATTAGGATTTCTTTTGTTTTCTGTGGGCTTTAAAATCAAATGAAGTGGGGCGTGGTGGCACACGCCTTTAATCCCAGCACTTGGGAGGCAGAGGCAGGACCATCTCTTTGAGTTCGAGGCCAGCCTGGTCTGCAAAACAAGTCCAGGACAGCCAGGGCTGTTACACAGAGAAACTCTTTCTCAAAAAAAAAAAAGGACTTAAATGACCAAGTTCTCAAGCGAGAATGAGGAGTTACCTAAGAGTTACTACTGTGTTTGTGAATGACTATGAAAGTTTGCTCCATATATTTCTAAAGATACTGCCATTTTATGATAAATGTGTAGTTTCAGATTACCCACAAAGTCGAAGTAAGAATTAAGGCAATTATCCCAATGGGTGAAATGAAAAACATTTTCCCTTTTCACAGGAAAATATGTTTAGTTAAGGAGTTGTGTATAGAAATAAAGCATGGGGTGAGCACCCTGTTTCAGGGGATATATGCAGAGTGCTAAAGGCTTGGGAAGTGTTTTTTTCTAGAACAATGGAACACTGACAATTGACATCTAACCTCCATCTTCCTTTTCCCCATGCCCTGGAGTAAGTGCCAGAGACTCCTCAGTGGGTCAGATCACATCTGTTTCCGTTTTGCATGGACCATAGGCTGGACATTTGAAAGAATACTATGAACTAGTTAAATTGAATTCCCAGTGAGGTGTCCTCAGTGTACCGGGCAGATCTTACAATTCACGACAATAGCAAAATTACAGTTATGAAGTAGCAGTGAAAATAATGTTATAGTTGGGGGTCACCACAACATGAGGAACTGTGTTAAAAGGTTGCAGCACTAGAAAGGTTGAGAACCACTGGTCTCCACAGTCTATAAAATACTTGTCTTGATTTTTTTAGGATAATTAAGGTATGGGATTTACGAAAGAATTATATTGCTTATCGACAAGAACCCATTGCATCTAAGTCTTTCCTGTACCCAGGTACCAGCACTCGAAAACTAGGTAAGCCTTTGCTTTATCTGTAGGATTTGGGGGGTGAAATGTGAATTTTCAGTACCAAGCTAATTTCAGCAAAGACGTGAGAAACAAAATACAAGGTTATAGAGATACGATCTCTATATATTTGAAACAGACTTATCTATGGCCTGGACTGTTCCCCCCCTCACTGACACTAACTTTTCCCAGGGTACTCGAGTTTGGTTTTAGACTCTACCGGCTCTACTTTATTCGCTAACTGCACAGACGACAACATCTACATGTTCAATGTGACCGGTTTAAAGACTTCTCCGGGTGAGTTCTTAGTTACTCAAGTTCCCTCACTAGGAGACAAATACTTGCTCTTTTGTTAATGATAATTCACTTGTGGTTTTCATTATTGTTTTTGTTTTGTTTTCCTAAAATAAACATTAGCCACATGAGGACTCTACCATCTTTAATTAGTTCCTGTAGTGTTTTCATGAGTGTGTGTTCCTGTGACCATTTCACAAGTAAACAGAATCCTACTTTGTGTGATGACTAGTGACACTCTTGAAACCATGATTTTTGGCCTATGTTTAGGGTTTTTTATTTTGTTTTGTTTTTTTTAAGATTTACTTATTTTGCCAGGCATGGTGACACTCATCTTTAATCCCAGCACTCGGGAAGCAGAGGCAGGCAGATCTCTGAGTTTGAGGCCAGCTTGGTCTACAAAGTCCAGGACAACATACAGATGTTACACAGAGAAACCCTGCCTCAAAAAAAAACAAATGAAAAAAGGCAAATCTAGCTCTGGTAGAGTGCTTACCTGGTATGTACAAGGTCCTAGGTTCAATCTCCAGTACCACCAAAAAAAAAAAAAAAGAAAAAACTACTTTATGGCCTGGAAAGATGGCTCCGTTGGTAAATAAAGTGCTTGCCACATAGACATGAGGACCTGAGTTGGGATCAGGAGCACCACGTACAAACAGGGCACCACAGCACACACCTTTATCTCTGCTGCAGAAGCAGAGATGAGAGAATCCATGGGGCTTGCTGGCCAGCTGGTCATGTGGAATTGGTGAGCTTCAGGTTTAATGAGAGGCTTGTCTAGGGTTGGAGGTAGAGTGATGAAGACACCTGATATTTTTGACCCCTGGCCTCCACATAGTGTATATGCAGTGCACAGGGCATACACACAAGGTAAAATCTAATCCTGGTTCATTATTAGGTATGTGCTGTTTTATGTATGTTTTCCTATACTATAGAAGCAGAGGGTCTTGAGTTTAGTTAGCCATTCTGCCATTAAACACTAATAATTTAATAACCTTTTTCTGCCCTTTTAAAATTGTTCTCATGGATAGATTTGTTTTTTAGAATGTTAGCCAGGTGTAATGACACATGCTTTTAGTCCCAGCACTCAGATGGCAGATGTAGGTGGATCTTTTAGTTTGAGGACAGCCAGGGCTACATAATAAAGAGACCCTGCATCATCTCAGAAAATGAGAGAGAGAGAGTAATGGCTGGTAATTTCTTGCCTTTTCAAGACTTTGGAAAGGACAAGGAATTCATGGTTTGTTTTTTAGTTCATAGTATTATAGTATACTAAGTAATAGTTCTATCCCATGCCCAGTTCAGCATAGAAAAACTAAATTGAAGCCAGGCATAGTGCCACGTGTTTACAGTCTAATGTTTGGGAGACTGAAGTGGGAGGATCAAGAGTTCAAGGCCATTTTAGGCTGTCCTGGAACTTGCTCTGTAGACTAGGCTGGCCTTGAACTCCCAGAGACTCACTTGGCTTTTTTTTATTTTTTTTTAATTTAAGTCTTAGCAGGCTGAATGGACTGCCAGGGCCAGAGAAACTCTATCTTGAAAAACCAAAAACAATAAAACCACCAACAACAACAACAGCAGCAACAACAAAAAAAAAACTTGTCACTATAATAAAGAGCTACACAATAAAGAAGCTCCTTCATTCTGAGCATTGCTTCAAAGCTGAAATTATTCACCTCCACTGAATTATGAATGGAAAATTATAAGTTGTATTTCCCACTAACCCTGTTTTTATTGCCGTCTGCTGGTCTAGGAAAAGCTGGTATGAAGCACACTACAAATGTTTCAGATATGGCAAAAACTCTAAAAACGCAACTGGGCTTTCACTGTAATTAACTCACTTTGATTTGTTGTTGTTCTGAGGTGAAGACCGAATCTTCAAGAGCACATACAAGATGTGGTTGCTTGTTCTTTCACTGTGGATATTGAGAAACCTAACCTAGCCCTAACAGAGTGGTTAACAAATGAACATACATTGTTCCCTCTAGGTCCATCTATCATTCATCCTGTTAAGAGTTGAATTTAAAAAAAAAAAAAAAAAAAAAAGCTGAGTCTGAGTCTCTGGGAGTTCAAGGCCAGCCTGGTCTACAGAGCAAGTTCCAGGACAAGCCAGGGCTACCCAGAAACCCTGTCTTGAAAAGCCAAAATAACCAACAAACCAGCATCTCAGCCAAAAATCAAATGATTCTTTTTATGCAACAAATATTTGAAGTTTTATTCTGTTTAAAGTATTAAGGTCTAGAAAACAGTAAGATGTCCACTCAAGAAGTTCACAGTTGATGGTAAGATCATTGTGTTACCAATGGAGAAAATTCTCCTTATAGGGTTGAGTGTTGTACATTGTTTTTCATGACATTGTTAAGTGACATTTGGTCAATTTCATACCAAATCATTTGTGTTTCGTTTAGTAGATTGGGTCTAATACAAGCCTTAGTTTTAGGTTGTGTTTTATTCTGTTTTCAGCACTTAGCTCCCTATTATTTATTTGGTAGCTTAAGTAGAGAAAGTGATAGCACTGGCGTGTTTGTGTATCATTTGCATTCGTTGGAATACTCGAAATGATAGCCACATAATTTGGTTTTCTCCTGTGGCAGTGGCTGTGTTCAGTGGGCACCAGAACTCTACCTTCTATGTGAAGTCAAGTCTCAGTCCAGATGACCAGTTTTTAGTGAGCGGTTCAAGTGATGAGGCTGCCTACATTTGGAAGGTGAGTGTCACTCAGACGGCGCCAGGTCCCACATGAGGCCAACTTAGGACACGCACATAGGGCTGGGCTTTTGCCTGGAGTGTTTGCAAGGTCATTTCATGCTGTGCACTTGCTTCTGTGAATACCCTGTACCCAAAAAAGGGCATTCTGTGTCCTACTTAACAGATTGTCAGGAGATGGAGAGCTCTGAGAAGTAAGTGGTCAGAACCTTCAACCCTGTCTTGCTTCTTAAATTCTGCACACTGCCTGTTCTGCTCCACATTGTCAGACTCTTCCTTACATATCAGTATCAGTCCTTCAGTCTGCACACTAATCTTCCATCAAGTTTTATGCAAAACACTTAGTCAGAACTTTTGGTGTGATGACTGTGTTCCTTATTTTTTTTTTTCTTACAGCAATATCTAGCCTTCAGGCTAGTAACAGATATTTTAATGCAATTAATAGTATTTAATATTTTCTTATTTTGTACACTGTCCATTACTGTTTATTAAGTGAATGTATGCTACTTAAAAACCACATTATATATATACATATATATATTAATATTTTTACTTATTTACTATGTATACAGTGTTCTGCCTGAATGTATGCCTACATGCCAGAAGAGGGCACCAGATCTCAATGTAGATGGTTATGAGCCACCCTGTGGTTGCTGGGAATTAAACCTCTGGAAGAACAGCCTGTGTTCTTAACCTCTGAGCCATCTCTCCAGCCCTATATGTCCATATTCTAAAGCAACTGCCATAAGCCAAGAAACTTAAATGATATTAATGGAAAGAAATTCTAGAGGAAATACAGAAGAATGATTCTTATGCCTGCAATTGAAAAGTGATGTGTTCCCACAGACAGCTTAGTGCTCACAAGGTGGAGATGCTGTTCTAGCCAAGGCACTTATGGTAGACCTGTCTCTACAGTACATGTTTCTTTGTTCATTTCAGTTTTAATGAAAATTTTCTTAAGAGTGTATATTGGAGGCTCCCATCTTACAAAAATGTCTTTTACCTGCTTTCTTTACTCTTGCTGAAGTTTTAAACTTTCTCTACGTGTATTGCTAGTACAAATGCTTCTTATATTTAAACTTGAGTTTCAAAGTTTTATTTAGTCCTGTTTTCTGTTTTCTTCTTCCCTTACTGTCTTAAATTTATTTCTCCACTTTTACTTGCAACTTAGTTACAGAATTTTACTCATTCCACATCTCATTTGAGATTTCTCTTTCTTTGTTTCTTCTTTCCTTTCTTCCTTCCTTCCTTCCTTCCTTCCTTCCTTCCTTCCTTCCTTCTTTTTCTTTTTTGGTTTTTTGAGTCAGGGTTTCTGTGTGTTAGCTCTGGCTGTCCTGGACTCACTTTGTAGACCAGGCTGGCCTTGAACTCACAGAGATCCACCTGCCTCTGCCTCCCGAGTGCTGGGATTAAAGGTGTGCACCACCATGCTGGCAAGTTTTCTTTCTTAAAGAGAAACAACAACTGAAATTTTAGACATACCAAATAACAGAAAGGCCAATTCCATACAAAATATTAGACTGAAGTATTCATGCAAAAATACATACATACCAACCCATTGTTTTAAGCCATTTTAGATATGTTATTTAATTATAAGTATACATGATTATGGATGCAACTAAATATATACATATATAAATTTTCTTGCTAATTTCTCTAGGACAGGATCCTTTTAAAATGTTGTGTTTGGTAAATGGGAACTGAAGGACTGCACACTAGGTACTTGATGGTGTTTCTGGCCCATTCTTAGAAACCTCATTTGTGACCACCACATATATGGGGTGTGACCCTTACTGAATTCCCAGGCTTGGTTCCTTGTCACCACTGAATGACTTGTTTCAGACAAGGTGTTCTGCCTGTCTCTACATAGCTCACTGCACAGGCCCTGATATTTGAGATCTTGGCTAGCTTGCTGCTCCTAAAATTGAATTTACCCAGTGAGCTGGCTCAGTTTTTCTTTTCCATTATTAAAGGGAGGAGGAGTTTAACAGGATTCATGTCCCAACCACTGGGATGTCTTAACTCTGCTGCTGCTACTCTAAGGGGCTAGATTAGGCATTGAATGTGTTCTGTGCTAAAGCCTTTGGATAAGAACAAAAGAGTTTTGTATCTTCAGGTAAGAGAATGGTCTTTTGTAGAATCCTCACTCATTAAAAGGGAGATGTATCTGTGGATTCTGATACTAAGGCCCAACATTCTAAAAATACAAATATGGAACAATCTGCTTTTTAATTTTCTACCCCTTGTTCCACCCTCTCTTCCCCGCTGTTTCTGATACAGCACTGAATAGTATTGAAGTGGTTATAAATAAACTGATTTGGCATGACCATTCTACTGCTGACTGAACCTGACACTTTAGGAAGTGTAAATGATCTCATAGCAAAAGTAAAGATTAGATTTGGTTTCCAGTTGGGCAGAGTAAGGGGATTTTTTTTTTTTTTTTTGAGGAAAATGCTGATGGATTTTTTGGGGGGTACACTTAAGTACTCAAAGTGCTTTATAAGCTCTCGGGGTTAGAGTCATTTACTTCAAGAGGTGCCTCATAACTTCAACTTTGAGATTCCTTGTGTCTTAACATTCTATAAAAAGTAGAATATGCAAAAGAGTACAGTTTTTTTAATTGACCACCCCAAAATGTTAAGCTTCCCCTTTTTTTAACCTTAAAATGGTTTTTTTTCCTACTCAAAAAGGAAGCTTTTTAAAAATGAAACCAAATAATTATGGTAATGGTTTTTATAATAAATTAATGTTAAAATGTACTGGAATGAAAATGAATTCAAAGCCATTTGAGTTTCATGAGGAAAAAATAATCCTATTTAAAGTAGTCAGAGAATAAGTATTGTATCCTAAGATAGTCCTGACCTGTCAGAGCTCTTGCTACTAAAGTTCACAAAAAACTTTGTGAAATCAGTCACCAATCGGCAATCGGCTTCTGTCCCTTTCCCCTTTTTAATAAAACAGAATTTAAGAATCAGGTATAGTTGTGCACACTTGTAATTGCAGCACCTAAGAATTAAGACACAAGAGAATCTCAAGTTTAAGGTAAGCCTGGGCAGAACAAGAGTTGGTATTTACAAGAAATAAAAGATCTGGGCTGGAGAGATGGCTCAGCAGTTAAGAGCACTGGCTGCTCTTCCAGAGGTCATGAGTTCAATTCCCAGCAACCACATGGTGGCTCACAACCATCCATAATGAAATCTGGTGCCCTCTTCTGGCCTGCAGATATACCTGCAGACAGAACACTGTATACATAATAAAGAGATCTGTTCAAGACTTGAAAGAATAGTGCAGTGTTAGAGTAATTGCCTTGCATATGATTCCCCAACATCACTAAATGATACTAAAGTGCACAATTCAGTGTGATCACTGCTGTGTAGCCTCCACTAATTCCTGAATGTCACACCAGGAGACTGCTCTTCATAGTCCCCCCCACACACAATTGTTACGCTGTATGTATATATATATATTTTTTCCACCCATGGGTTTTTGCCTATTTGAGACATTTTAATCCTGAAGAATATTCTATTTTATAGACAAACCATTTTTTTAATCTGTTTACCAGTTGATGGTCATTTTAAATGTTCAGGATTTTCTTATTCTATTACTAAAATTCTACTGTCCCTGTTTATATATTTTTGCTGGAGCATATTTTCAATTCTCCCAGTGTTTACTAAAGAATAAAGAATATAATAATTAATTGCACATGTGATTTTTTTTTTTTTGAGGTACCTTCCACCTATTTTTTGATGCTGTATAAAGTAGCTGGTTTGTGAATTCGGTATCTAAATGCTGACTTTACTGCTATTAATACTGGTTCTTTACTATCTAAGTTTTTACAAAAGTCCTTTTTCTTTGAGGCTCTGTAGAAAGGTGCGGAACTTGGTACATTTTGTTGGCAGGTGCTTGGTTTTTCTTAAAACTTTAATACTTTGTGTTTATAGTTAGGTTCTCCTGGGTACTGTAATATAGAAATTAAGGAATGGACAGGGTCATAGAGTCATGGGAAGAAACAATATTTTACCAGTGATGCTCACAAGGATGTGAGGATTTCCTGTCCCTTTTGTCTGTTTGAGTCTAGTCTAAAAAGAAATTTAATGAACTAGGGTCATCACAAACAGAAATGAAGAATTCCTGACTGCTGGGATAGTAGGAAACCATCTTTTAAAGTCCTTTCTAAAATGTATTTTCCATGAAAGAGTGACTTACAGTTTATGGCATTGCAGAAATAGGCAGTACAATCTATGTAAATTGGAGAAAGCTGTCTTATCTGTTAATACATTAAACTTTAACTTAACAAGGGAAATTAGACTCTTTTCTTTTGTTTTTTCCATTTTAATAATTGTACGTTTGCCTTATAGCAGAGATAAGAGTCGATTGAGTTAGATACCCTCATGAACCAGTCGAGTCTCTTAACTGTAATTTGAACAATTTATTAAGCTGATTCAGTCAGTGTCACAAATACTCTTTCCAAAGTTGCCTCTACTTCATGCAAATGATCCATGGTTCAGAGCCTCAGGAAAATAGAGAACATGTTCACCAAGCTTCTTGGTTTTCAAATACATGTCCTAATAATAGCAGTGTGAACTTCTACTCTTTATTATGCTAGGGTTCCTGTGTGCTGTAAAAGATATTGATAGCTTGGGAACAGATCGGCTGTACGATGCTATCAGGTGCATGTCACTGGAAGCATGTGGTGATGGGAAAACGCAACTCTTCACAATCTCAACTGTCACAGTACATTAAAGATTTGCTAAAATGTGATGAGATTACTGGAAATTTTAAATTGCCTTCAAACAGATAATGAAAAAGTGTAAATTATAGTTCATATCCCTCCCTTCATATTGAAGGTTATCCAATTCAAAATGAAAGAACAATACTTTGGATTTTGGTCATAGTCATCGTGTCTTACTTTAGGGGAAAAATACCTTTCCTCTTATCCTAAAAGAGCTGGTTGCTCACTCCAGGTACCTTCAGGATTCAGTTGCTTTAATATTCTTGAAAGTGGCCAGCTGTAGAAAATCTGGACATAGCCATGCTGTGTAAAAGCAGTACTGGATTGAAGAGTAGTACCTGGAACTGAACCTCAGCCCAGAAAGCTCAGTGGCCGAAGGACGGGGCCAAATTTACATTTTAACTAAACAGGAGCTGTCCTGCTGCTTGAACTCCCAAGTCTTTGACTGTTGAACTTCATTAACAACCCTAAAGCCTAAGACATAGTTAAGGAAGCCAGGCCTCTGTGGGGACCTGACACTGTTCTGCTGACCTGTTCTCTTTGGCTTGGCCAGGTATCCATGCCCTGGGATCCTCCTACTGTGCTCCTGGGTCATTCTCAAGAGGTCACGTCTGTGTGCTGGTGTCCATCAGATTTCACCAAGGTTCGTGGATACATCTCCATAACTGATTTTAAAGGGGATCCTAGATTTGTACATTTCCTTAAGGTTTGTTTAAAATGATAATGACTTTGATGTTTAGATATTTAAAAGAATCCAGGGTGTATGTCAAACATGTATCGTACACTCACATTTTCCCCTGCTTCTCTTACCAATATGAGAAATCATTACATACTAAAGAAGTAAAGTCAGATTTCTGGTTCACTAAGTCATACATTTTCTCAAATATAGAGTGAAATTTTGAACTGAAGATTCACCTTAAAATCTGAAGTTAAGGTCTAGAAAGCAAATACTGTTCTTAAAGAGAACCTGAGTTTGGTTTCTGGAATCCATTTCAACATCCAAGTGGCTCATAGCCGCCTGTAACTCCAGCTCCAGGGAATCCAATGCCTGTGGTCTCCATGTGTACCTGCTCTTAAAAGCTCAGAGACAAGCACCCACAATTAAAAATAAATAGATGAAAAAATTTAAAAGACAAATCTCGGGTGAAAAAATCATTAACAATTGTCTGAGGAGATGGCTCCATGGGCCGACCAATCATGAGGACTTGAGTTCAGATCTCCAGCATGGGTTGTTAAAGCTCGGGAAAGCTGCACTGCCTGTAACCATGTTGTTGGCAGTTAGAGATAGGATGGTGCCAGGAGCCTGATGACCAGCTGGCCTGTCTAACTGAAGTGGTTGTGAGCTGAAGGTTTAGTGAGAGGCCCTGACTCAGGAAATTAGGAAGAGAGCTAGAGGGGAGCATACTCCATCTTCCTCTGGCTGGAATGTGCCCATGTACACTCCCCTCACACTCACAGAAAACCCTCCGGAGCTCAGAGCACTAAATGAAGATGTGAAGAAAGTCAAGAAGATAACCTAACAAAATGGAAATTGAGCAAAGAGAAAAATTAAAAATAAGATGAAAATTAGTTTTTTCCCTTTCTACATGTTACCCCTGTACATTAACAGTATCTGCCACAATGTGATGTGAAGTCTTATGTTGCAGAACTACTATGGACTTCTCTTAGGTTTTGTTAGTTAGTTTGTATCCATATTACATTTCTTTGGTCAGCTTAATGAAAGATCTTTTTTATAAGAGTACCCAAGAAGCCGGGCGGTGGTGGCGCACGCCTTTAATCCC
Source organism: Lophiomys imhausi (assembly GCA_907164525.1). NCBI lineage: Eukaryota > Metazoa > Chordata > Mammalia > Rodentia > Muridae > Lophiomys > Lophiomys imhausi. The sequence goes on along the minus strand of CAJQZJ010004750.1, from coordinate 13,543,828 downwards.
AGCACTTGGGAGGCAGAGGTAGGCGGATCTTTGCGAGTTCGAGGCCAGCCTGGTCTACAAAGCGAGTCCAGGACAGCCAGAGCTGTTAAACAGAGAAACCCTGTCTCGAAAAACCAAAAAAAAAAAAAAAATAAGAGTACACAAGAATGGGGCTTCTTGATGACACTTCCATATACTCATAGCATTGTTCCTTGTTCATATAGACCTTTCTTCAACTCATGACTGTAGTTGTCATCCTAATGACATGTTCTCTCCCAAGAGTCCAGGTAATTTCTCATGAAATGGTTTTTATGCAGGTTATCTGATAGGCCATCGTAAACTAAGATGAGCTGCTTATTCAGCTGTTATGCCAGCTTTTCCAGCTATGGTATTTCCTATGAGAAAAGACTCCGAAATGGCAAGCAAGACTGACTACATTCATCTAGTGACCACTTTTTAAACTGTAAAGTAATTTTGTCAAAAGCTTAGAAATTGGGGAGGTTGAGTTTGTCTTTTTAAGCTCTAAATTCTAGAATAGGAAAAGTCTTAGTTTAAATTCTAGCTTTTCCATTTCATGACGATATTTTGGACAAAAAAAAAAGAGAAGGTTCTTGTATTTTATTTGTTCAGGTTTGGGTGGATATTTTTTGTTTGTTTTTGAGGGAACATTTTGCTGCTGTGCAGCTCAGAGCTTTGCCTCCCAGGTGCTGGGCTTACAGCTATGCATCACTGTGCCCAGCTTTCAAGGATATGAAGGAGCATATATATAATGGGTACCTGTAAATATAATTATTGTCACTATAGAGCAGTTACGGGTTCCAAACATTTTTTTGTTGAGTAAAATTTGCATCTTCTTGGCCTCCCAGTAAGGGAAGGAAAATGTAACCAGTCTCTTGGGGGCCACTACTTAAAAGAACACGTGTTCTTTTTTCTTTTCTGTTTAGTGACTGAAATAGAGAAATTGTATAAACAGATGCTGGGGAACAGCTCTGGCATCAGTGGCCATTTGCCTCCAGCTCTTCAAGTTGGGCTTTCTCTGCCATAAAAGGCTCGGGACCAAGATCAGGGATGGTCAGATATTTTTAAAGGGGCAAAGGTTATTTTTAACTTCGTTCAGCCTACTGAACTTTTTTTTTTTTTTTTTCAGATTGCTCCTTTACCTATCTGAAAAAGTATCTCTAAAGAATGGCTTTATTATACTTGTTATGGACTGCTTGAGTCACATGCTAAATCTGGTCGGGGAAATGTTCTCGTTGCTTTAGCAATAAGAAGAACCATGTACAATTTAGAACAAACTTGTAGAAATTCAATAATGATATGTATTGATCAATCATTTCACAAAAGGAGAATAAAAGGGAATCTTAATTACATATTAATATTATGTAACAGTGTTAAAGATGGGAGTTGCCCATCTTCTTAGAGAAGTGAGCCTGTAATTATAAAGCTATAGATTAGGTGAGAATAGTGTGTTGGAAAGAGCCCTTTGCTGTTCTTGCAGAGGACCCAGATTCGGATCCCAGCACACACATGACAAGCCACAACCATCTATAACATCAATTCTGTAGGATTTGATGCTCTTTTCTGTTCTCTGCTGGCACACACATACATGCAGGCAAGACACACATAAAGATAAATCTTTTTTCCATTTCAGTATGTCTTTTTTATTCTTTATTTTTTAATTTCTTCAAGTTACATCCCAATCGCAGTCCCCTCCCTATTCCCCCCTCCAGTCCCACCCTCAACCCCCCATCCTCTTCCCTTTTTTTTTTTTTTTTTTTTAAGTTTAAGATATATCTTATTTCCCGCTACAGTTTCCCCTTTGAGTCCAACAAATGTCTCTTTCTCTTATGATAATAGATACAATACAAAACAACAGAGGTAATCAGACCACAGTTATGAGGATTATATGGCTTAGCATACATTCCCAGTGTCCAGTCCATATGTGTTTGGCACCTGACTTTAACATTCTACTATCTAACCATCTCCATGAGTTTAAAGTTCTATATCTAACTCAACATTCATACTAACTTGCATCACAATTTTAAAAGCATCTTCTTAGATCTATAACACTCTCTTGACTCCTAAACAACTCAAAATTTAATTATGAGACTCTAGCTATCTGTTCTTCAACCTCCTCAGAGACCTGAGAGGGATAAATATATCTGATTTTATAGGAAGTACAGGGCCTGCAGCTTCCAAAACTAAGAAATGACATACCAGTGGCTGCCTGGACAGTTCCCATTTTCTCTCCATACATTACAGCATCGATCTTCAGTCGTTTGGCCCCGTTTCTCTGACAGACATTGATTGTAGAGCAGGGGTTATGAAGGACTTGCCTACCCTGTCTTGGCAGAGCTAGGCTGTCAACTTACCTGCTTCCAAGTTTTGTCCTTTTTGGACAGCATTCTGTCTACAGTTGGAGCAAGGGGCTTTTCCTACGAAGAGATGGGCTTGCGACTAATTCAACCATCTGCCACTGTAGATTTCTTTGATGCTCATCTTCTACTTGGAGTAGAATAGGAGGTGCTGTCAGGAGTTGACATGTCTCGATATAAAAGAATCTAAAGTTAAGAAAACATCTTTGAATGCCATATTCTGCAGATCTCTTGAGGTTTTTGAAGAAGCCCTATCTATCTCTTACATTAGGATAAGCAGATGTTGCTTGTCTCTTAGCAGCTTTATTTCTGATTAGCTTAGAAAATAACTATAATAGACTGTCATAGTACCTAACAAAATGACCGGCTTGCATAACTATTAGTTTGCATTTCTTAATTATCCTAAACAGTTTATGACAATTAGTAGTAAAAGGCCGAAACATCACATTTCATTTTTTTTTTCTTTACCTCCTAACCCTTCCATCCCATTTCTCTGGGGTGGGGTGTCCTTATATAACAGTCCCTCATCTCAGTTGAGAGGTCCTATGAGGGCCAAGAGCCTCCTCATTCATTGGGGGTCTATGAGGCAGTACCACCAGTGAAAAGTGTCTCATTGCCCGGGAGAGAGAACTACTAAACAAACAAATAAATAAGCAGACAAACAGATAAAAAATAAAAAAAAATATATAAAAAATAAGTAAAAAAATAAAAAGTCTATGTCCAAGTTCCCTTTGGTGTGTTAGTTGTAGTATCGATATCCTCTACTATATAGCTAAAATCCTACTATAAGTGAATAGATGCTATATGCATCCTTCTGAGTCTGGGTTCACTCACTCAGGATGAGCTTTTCTAGTTCCATCCATTTGGCTGCAAATTGCATAATTTCATTGTTCCTGATAGCTGAATAATGTTCCATTGTGTAGATAGATGTACCACAGTTTTTTAACCCATTCTTCGGTTGAGGGACATCTGAGTTGTTTCTAGTTTCTAGCTATTACAAATAAGGCTCCTATGAACATAGATGAGGAAACTTCCTTATGATTCCGTGAAGAGGCATTTGGGTTTATACCCAGAAGTGGTATGGCTGGGTCCTGAGGCAGAGCTATTCCGAGTTTTCTAAGATATCGCCAGACTGACCTCCATAGTGGTTGCACAAGCCTGCATTCCCACCAGCAGTGGAGTAGGGTACCCCTTTCTCCACACCCTTGCCAGCATGTGCTGTCATTTGAGCTTTTGATCTTAGCCATTCTGACAGGTGTGAGATGGAATCTCAGAGTCGTCTTGAGTTGCATTTCTCTGATGATTAAGGATGTGGAGCATTTCTTCAAGTGTCTCTCAGCCATTAGGGATTCCTCCTTTGTGAATTCTCTATTTAGCTCTGTCCCCCATTTTTTGATTGGATTATTTGGTTTCTTGGCATTTAATTTCTTGACTTCTTTGTAGATTTTGGATATTAGCCCTCTGTCAGATGTGGGGTTGGTGAAGATTTTCTCCCAGTCTGTAGGCTGCCGTTTTGTTCGAATGACAGTGTCTTTTGCCTTACAGAAGCTTTTCAGTTTCATGAGGTCCCATTTATTGATTGTTGATCTCAGGTCCTGAGCTGTTGGTGTTCTGTTCAGGAAGTTGTCACCTGTGCCAATGAGTTCGAGGGTTTTTCCCACTTTTTCTTCTAGTAGATTTAGTGTGACTGGCCTTATGTTAAGGTCTTTGATCCACTTGGACTTAAGTTTTGTACAAGGTGATAAGTATGGGTCTAATTTCATTCTTTTTTTTTTTTTTGGTTTTTCGAGGCAGGGTTTCTCTGTGTAGCCCTGGCTGTGCTGGACTCACTTTTTAGACCAGGCTGGCCTCGAACTCGCAAAGATCCACCTGCCTCTGCCTCCCAAGTGCTGGGATTAAAGGCGTGCGCCACCACCGCCCGGCTCTAATTTCATTCTTTTACAAGTGGAAATCCAGTTGGACCCGCACCATTTGTTGAAGATGCTGTCCTTCTTCCATTGTGCCGTTTTGGCTTCTTTGTCAAAAATTAGGTGGCCATAAGTGTGTGGGTCCATTTCTGGATCTTCAATTCGATTCCATTGATCTACTGGTCTGTTTTTATACCAATACCATGCTGTTTTTACAACTATTGCTCTGTAGTACAGCTTGAAATCTGGGATGGTGATACCTCCAAATGTTTTTTTATTGTACAGGATTGATTTAGCTATTCTGGGCTTTTTGTTGTTCCATATGAAATTGAGAATAGCTCTTTCCAGGTGTATAAAAAATTGTGTTGGAGAGATGGCTCAGCGGTTAAGAGCACTGGCTGTTCTTCCAAAGGTCCTGAGTTCAATTCCCAGCAACCACATGGTGGCTCACAACGTGATCTGATGCCCTCTTCTGGTTACAAATGTTCATACAGATAAAGCGCCCATACATAAAATAAATAAATAAATCTTTAAAAAAAATTGTGTTGGTATTTTGATAGGAATTGCATTGAATCTATATGTTGCTTTTGGTAGGATGGCCATTTTTATTATGTTGATCCTACCTATCCATGAGCATGGGAGATCTTTCCATCTTCTAAAGGCCTCTTCCATTTCTTTCTTCGAGGGCTTGAAGTTCTTCTTGTACAGGTCCTTTACTTGCTTGGTTAGAGTTACCCCCAGGTATTTTATGTTGTTTGTGGCTATTGTGAAGGGGGTTGTTTCCCTTATTTCTTTCTCAGCCCATTTGTTTGTTGTATAAAGAAGGGCTTCTGATTTTTTTGAATTAATTTTGTATCCAGCCACTTTGCTGAAGGTGTTTATCAGCTGTAAGAGTTCTCTGGTGGAATTTTTGGGGTCGCTTATGTATACTATCGTATCATCTGCAAATAGGGATAATTTGACTTCTTCATTTCCAAAGTTTATTCCCTTGATGTCCTTTAGTTGTCTTATTGCTCTAGCAAAAACTTCAAGTACTATATTGAAGAGATATGGTGAAAGTGGACATCCTTGTCTTGTCCCTAAGTTTAGAGGGAATGCTTCAAGCTTCTCTCCATTTAATTTGATGTTGGCCACTGGCCTGCTGTATATTGCCTTTATTATTTCTAAGTACGGTCCTTGTAGGCCCGTTCTCTCCAGAACTTTTAGCATGAAGGGGTGTTGGTTTTTGTCAAATGCTTTTTCTGCATTTAGCGAGATTATCATGTGGTTTTTTTCTTTCATCTTGTTTATATGGTGAATGATGTTGATAGACTTTCGTATGTTGAACCATCCCTGCATTCATGGGATATGAAGCCTACTTGATCATGGTGTATGATACTTTTGATGTGTTCTTGAATTCGGTTTGCTAGTATTTTATTAAGTATTTTTGCATCTGTGTTCATGAAGGAGATTGGTCTAAAGTTCTCTTTCTTTGTTGGGTCTTTGTGTGGTTTAGGAATCAGGGTGACTGTGGCCTCATAGAATGAGTCTGGCAATGCTCTTTCGGATTCTATTTTGTGGAAGAGTTTGAGAAGTGTTGGTGTTAGCTCCTCTTTGAAGGTCCGGTAGAATTCCATGCTAAAGCCATCTGGCCCTGGGCTTTTTTTGGTTGGGAGATTTTTTTTTTTTTTTTTTTTTTTTTTTTTGTTTTTTTGTTTTCGTTTTTTCGAGACAGGGTTTCTCTGTGTAACCCTGGCTGTCCTGGACTCACTTTGTAGACCAGGCTGGCCTCGAACTCACAAAGATCCACCTGCCTCTGCCTCCCGAGTGCTGGGATTAAAGGCGTGCGCCACCACCGCCCGGCTGGTTGGGAGATTTTTAATGACTGTTTCTATTTCCTTAGGGGTTATAGGGCTGTTTAATATGTTTATCTGATCTTGATTTAGCTTCGGTAGGTGGAATCTATCAAGAAAATGTCCATTTCACTTAAGTTTTCAAATTTGGTGGAGTATAAATTTTTAAAGTAGGATCCAAATATTCTCTGGATTTCCTCAATGTCTGTTGTTATTTCTCCTTCATTTCTGATTTTGTTGATTTGTGTTTTCTCCCTCTGTCTTTTAGTTAATTTGGCTAAGGGTCTGTCTATTTTGTTGATTTTCTCGAAGAACCAACTCTTGGTTTCAGTGATTCTTTGTATAGTTCTTTTTGTTTCTAAGTTGTTGATTTTAGCCCTAAGTTTGATGATCTCCTGCCTTCTGCTCCTCTTGGGAGTGTTTGCTTCTTTTTTTTTTCCAATTCACCCAGTTTAGCTGTTAATTCGCTAATATGAGCTGTCACAATTTTCTTTTTGAAGGCACTTAGTGCTATGAACTTTCCTCGTAGCACAGCTTTCATTGTGTCCCATAGGTTTGGGTATGTTGTGTCTTCATTTTCGTTGGATTTTAAGAAGTCTTTGATTTCCTTCTTTATTTCTTCCCTGACCCAGTGGTCCTCTAGTAAAGAGTTGTTCAATTTCCATGTGTGTGTAGACTTTCTGTTGATTGTTTTGCTATTGAAGTCCAGCTTTATTCCATGGTGGTCTGATAAGATACAAGGGGTTATTTCAATTTTCTTGTATCTGTTGAGGCTATCTTTGTGTCCAACTATATGGTCGATTTTGTAGAAGGTTCCATGAGGTGCTGAGAAGGTGTATTCTTTTGTGTTTGGGTGAAACATTCTGTAGATATCTGTTAGGTCCATTTGGTTCATGATCTCTGTTAGACTCATTATTTCTCTGTTTGGCTTCTGTCTTGATGATCTGTCCATAGTTGTGAGTGGGGTGTTGAAGTCTCCCAGTATTAAAGTGTTTGGATCGATGTGCGATTTAAGTTTTAGAAGCGTTTCTTTTATAAATGTAGGTGCCTTTGTATTTGGGGCATGGATATTCAATATTGAGATGTCCTCTTGGTGGATATTTTCTTTAACGAGTATGTAATGCCCTTCTCTGTCTTTTTTAATTAACTTCAATTGGAAGTCTATTTTTGATATTAGGGTGGCTACTCCAGCTTGTTTCCTGGGTCCATTTGCTTGGAAAACCTTTTCCCAGCCCTTTAGTCTGAGATAGTGTTTATCTTCAATAATGAGATGTGTTTCTTGTATGCAGCAAAAAGATGGGTCTTGTTTATGGATCCAGTCTGTAAATCTGTGTCTTTTTATTGGCGAGTTGAGTCCATTGATGTTGATGGATATTAATGACCGGGGGTTGTTATTTCCCTTTATTTTGGTATAGCTGGTCATCTTTTTGTTTAGTTGCTGTGGAGGTTTCTATTTCCTCTGTTTTCTTGGGTGTAGTTATCTTCTCTGGGTTGGAATTTTCCTTCTAGGATCTTCTGTAGGGCTGGATTTGTGGGTAGATATTGTTTAAATTTGATTTTGTCATGGAATATCTTGTTTTCTCCATCTATGTTGATAGAGAGTTTTGCTGGGTATAGTAGTCTGGCTGGGCACCTATGTTCTCTCAGGGCTTGTAGGACATCCGTCCAGGCCCTTCTAGCTTTTAAAGTTTCTGAGAAGTCAGCTGTAATTCTGATGGGTCTGCCATTGTATGTGACTTTGTCTTTTACTATTAAAAAAGTCCGATATACAACAGTTTCAAATACCTCGCAGTTTACCCGGGCTTCGCTTCTGTGGTGGGTAAATCTGCCTTCACCCCCAATATCCTTGCTGCTCCCAGGACCTGGAAAGTGGCCAGTGATATCACCGCAGTGGGTTGCAATCTGCAGCCTGAAGGCACTTTGCAGCCAAGCTGCGCTCACTTCCAAGGGTCACAACTTTTTGCCAGATAGCTGGATCGTCTGTGGGAGACCTGGGGTTGCCCAGCAGGGTGGAGATTATCTCTGCGTGGGGTCTGAATCTGTCAGCTGGTATTAGATTGGAACTTACCAGGGTGTCTCTCCTGGTGGGGGAGGGGGGATCCTGATTCCCGGATTCAGCAGCTTCCTTGCGTGTCTGAGAGTGGGAGGGAGCGTCCTGCACAGGGACCCCCAGTGGTCCCTGGGTAGTCGGGTGAGATCCAGAGGGGTCGAGCCGTTTGTACAGCGTCCTGCAACACTCGCCGCCCTGTGACTGTTAACCCCGAAATCAAAATACATCCGCACAGGCCACCGCCATCTTGGATCTCCAAGATAAATCTTTTAAAAAATGAATTACTGCTAATAAGTTTCTCAGAAAATATATTTTAAAAAGAGACTAAAGTTTATGTCAATGGAAATCTAGAATGATTCTCTAAAACAAGGCATGGAAGTAGATGATCTTTCAAATATTGTCTGTGCTGTGTTAGACAATAAGTTGCTATTCATGATCCCTTAGGGTACATCTACTTTTATTTTTGAATCTTTGAAACTTCATCATTCTCTTTCTGGTTCCTAGATTGCTACCTGCTCTGATGATAATACGCTAAAACTCTGGCGCTTGAATAGAAGCCTAGAGGAGAAACCAGGAGGCGATAAACATTCCATAGTGGGTTGGACCTCTCAGAAGAAAAAAGAGGCAAAAGCCAGCCCAGGTAAGGATAGTGTACATTTTCCAAGGTTTTTTTGTTTTTGTTTTCATTCATTACTTGAGTTCTACTGTGCACTATGGGAGGCTATATTTGTTCTTGGTTTGTAATTTTTTTTTGGTAATATTTTTAAAGAAAAGCACCATCTTAGCATTTCTTAAAAAGAAATATCCTCTGATAGTGACTCTGTTTATCATGTGTGAAAATCACATTAATGGATTTAGTTAACAACTATTTATGGACTGTCATGTACTGTGTGCTCCTCATTTTGTTTAGCAGTGAACACAATATGCAAATCTCATATAAACAGACCTCATTCATGAGTGGCAATAAGTAAGGTAGAGAAATAAAATGCATTGAAGTCACAGGAGGTGCTTCGTGTGGCGGGAGAGAAAAGTGGTAGAGAGGTCTCAAGTGAGCGATGGTAGCCATGTGGCCGTTTGGGACACTGGAGGGCACACAGCATGACGACTATAAGGCATTGCAGCAGGAGTGCACCTGGTACTTTTTCTCTGCGTCAAGAGGCCACTGCGGTAGCTTCTTCTAGCGCTGAAGCCGACGAGGAACAGCTGGGAGGTAGTAGTAGAAAATGAAGTTCACGCATGATGGAAGTCATCAAAGCCTGTGCAGTGGCACACCCTTATAATCACAACACTCAGGAAGAATAAGTTTGAGGCTAGCCAAGTAAAAAAGAATGTATTTAACAAAATTTAGAAACTCTTCCAATTCTGGGTTATTTATAAGAACAAGCCCATAAAATATGCCAAAGGATCATGTGTAGGGTATAAGGGAATTTTTAAGGATGATTTCAGGCTTTGTTTTTCTTTTAGGTTTTTCAAGACAGGGTTTCTCTGTGTAACAGCTCTGGCTGTCCTGGACTCACTCTGTAGACCAGGCTGGCCTTGAACTCACAGAGATCCACCTGCCTCTGCCTCCCAAGTGCTGGAATTAAAGGCGTGCACCACCATGCCTGGCAATTTCAGGGTTTTTACTTGAGGCTACAGGATGCCTTAACCTAGATAGGAATCCCTACAGATTTGGGAAGGAAGCTAGCATTTGATTTCGATGTGCTGTGACATGAGTATCTTACCTCCAAAGGGAGGTATCAAGGAAGTAGTTAGATGTTTAATTCTGCAATTTAGGATCGGGGTGGTAAATTTGAGGTTAATTATGATATGAAAATAGCTGTAGGCCGGGCTTGGTTGCACATGCCTTTAATCCCAGCACTCGGGAGGCAGAGGTAGGTGGATCTCTGTGAGTTCAAGGCCAACCTGGTCTACAAAGTTTGTCCAGCACAGCCAAGGATACACAGAGAAACCCTGTCTTGAAAAACCAAAAAAAAAATAGCTGTAGATAGAAAGCAAATAGAGCAAGGGCCAGAGCTATTGGACATCAGTGTTTCTTTAGGGAGTAGACCAGTACCCCAGACTATTGCAGGGCACTGCCTGAGCAGATAGCGGAGACCCAGCAGAGTGTTATGCTCGGAAGCGGAGTGAACAAAGGAAATGGCAAGTTTGACCAGATGATTCCAACACACAAAAATAACAAAAATAGATGAATGAATGAATGAATAAATGAGGCCTATAAGCTACCCTTTGGTGGTTTGGTGCTTATGCAACAACTTTGCTGGAGTGATGACGGCCTACTGGATTTATCGGGATAGCGGGAAAAGACAAGGAACACTGACTGCTGCCACCACTTTACTGAGGAGTTTTGGTGTAAAGGAAAGGAGGGTTAGGGTCAGGAGAAAGCGGTGTTGTATTCTTTTTTCAAATGAGACTTGATGGAGTCCACGGTGTGAGGCTGTAGTTGGAACCAGTGTGCCAGCGCTTTCAGTCCAGTCGTAGAGCCATGCAGAGGCTGATCTGCAGTGCTCTCTCCTTTAGGAGCCAGCACAGCAAATGAAGTTCCAGCTTTAGCATTACGCTGCTTTCTCCGTCCTTTGGTAATGATAACATTACTCCAAAGAGCACTGCAGAGGAACACCCTGACATGGATGCACATGGCTGTGTTTGCCATTTGACCCTGTAAGCCAACCTCAGAGCAGAGTGGCTGCTATTAAATCACACTGCCATTTTTTGAGAATTGTATTCATCTCCTTTCACGAGTTCTGTTTATTTCTTTGTCCCTGGTTCAGATAGGTTGTTCCCTCTGACTTTCCTAACACTGACTGCAAGGCATAGCCTTCTTCCCGTTGACCTACCTTTCCAACCAGCACCTGCCCCATTGCTTCTTGTTCTTAACTGTGTAGATCTCACAGCACAGGTTCTCAGTCTTCACTAGGCACAAGCCATTTGTGGAACTTTTGAACATTTTAGACTTTGCCACTCATGGATTTTGTAAGTTTTCGTGGAGTTCAGTTTGTTTGTTTGTTTGTTTGTTTGTTTGTTTGTTTTTTTTGGTTTTTCGAGACAGGGTTTCTCTGAATATCTCTGGCTGTCCTGGACTCGCTTTGTAGACCAGGCTGGCCTCGAACTCACAAAGATCCGCCTGCCTCTGCCTCCCAAGTGCTGGGATTAAAGGCGTGCGCCACCACCGCCCGGCGGAGTTCAGTTTGTATTTTCATAAAGTTCTATGTAAGGCTTTTGTGCTGCCAAGATTGAGATACTCTGGTCTAGGCATTGAGTGACAGGATGATTATCCTAATTGCAAAGATAAAGAACTCTCCCTTGTTCAAGCTCAAGTGTTTGTTGTCATCTGATTAGACAGCAGGATAATTATTGTCAGTTGCCTAATGTCAACCATCATCTTATCATTAGCAGCCTTGCCATTTTACGTTGTTTAATAATTCTTACTGAACACTAAATCCTCAGCCCCCCTCCCCTGGTGTCACTATCTACGTTGGGAAGCAGATGAAAAACCTATATAATAACTAATACTGTAAACTTTCTCCTGGCTATATTAGTGAAGGGTTCTGAGAAACCATGTCTTATGTGAGAGGGTAGCTGTTTTGGAAAAGAGTCTGTGTTACCAGATCCTTAAAACATGGGGATTTCTGCCTAGCAGGCAAGGGGCCAGAAATACGCATGAACTGAGACAGGTGGGGTAGTGCGCAGCCTGTTGAGAAGAGCAGTGAATAGTCTCCTATTGCAGGGTCTAAAGTAGTATTATGCGTAACTCTGAAAGGTTGGGGCCAAATGGCTATCCTTTGAATAGAAAGAAGCTACTGGCTGAATAGTCGTGCACTCTAGAATCCTTCACAGCCCTGGGTTTGATCTCTAGCATCAGAGAGAGAAAGAAGAAAAGGAAAGGCTTTAGAACAGTAGCTCCGTTGGCCAGGTGTTATCAGACTTCATACGTGATCTTCAGAGACTGACACAAGTGAATTAGAAAGTGGCAGTCATAAGTGTGTAGGCAGTTGTATCGTGACACCCTGTTAGAGAGGGCGGTGCACCTGAGTCCTCCAGACACCCT
>CAJQZJ010004750.1:13519773-13531627 GCA_907164525.1 Lophiomys imhausi | reverse complement strand
TCCAGACACCCTGTTAGAGAGGGCGGTGCACCTGAGTCCTCCAGACATTTACAGAGAAGGGCTGAAGAGCAAGGTAAAAGAACGTGTGTGAACAGCGTGGTCATCAGTCAGTGCTTGGTTGTGTTTTTAGCTATTAACGCATAGACCTTTGCATGTGCTGATAAACATTGGGGAAATTATGGCACACAAACATGAAATGAGAATATTGAACAGGGCTCATTACTTTTTCCTTTATACTGTTAGGATTCTTTGCTGTAGGAATTCATAGTTTTTTTTTTTTTTTTTTTTTTTTTTTGGCTTTTCAAGACAGGGTTTCTCTGTGTATCCTTGGCTGTCCTGGACTCACTTTGTAGACCAGGCTGGCCTCGAACTCACAAAGATCCGCCTGCCTCTGCCTCCCAAGTGCTGGGATTAAAGGCGTGCGCCACCACCGCCCGGCTTAGGAATTCATAGTTTTATAATTAGTTACTACTTAACAAAAGTTTAATTTGCCCAAAGTTTTACTAACCTTTTTTGTTTTGTTTTTCATGAGAGGGTTTCTCTGTAATAGCCCTGGTTGTCCTGGACTTGGTTTGTAGACGAGGCTGGCCTCGAACAAGTTTTGCTAACCTTTAATAATGTTCACAAACTGTTCTTTCTGTATCCCAGTATCATAACAGCCTGAAGAAGTTACCCAATTTCTTAACCACTGAGCCATCTTTTAGCCCCTCCCCAGCTTTCCAGTATCAGGTTTCTTTTTTTTTTTTTTTTGGTTTTTCGAAGACAGGGTTTCTCTGTATAATAGCTCTGGCTGTCCTGGACTCGCTTTTGTAGACCAGGCTGCCCTCGAACTCACAGAGATCCGCCTGCCTCTGCTTCCCAAGTGCTGGGATTAAAGGCGTGTGCCACCACCGCCCGGCTCAGTGTCAGGTTTCTATTAGCCTTTAGTATATAGATACTTGAGCAAGTGGCTTTTGAGTATCAAAAACTATTCTTTAGCCTGTCTATCCTTTACCAAAATCCTCACTGGAACTTGTGTGTTATTAGACATGTACAGATACACACAGGGGCTATTTAAATGGAGGAAGTGACTGTCGACCTGAACTGAGCAGTGTGGCCAATGACAGTTTCTTCCATGTAATGGCTATGACCAGAGTCCTTCTCACAGCATATTACAATAGTGAAATTTCTAACAGGAAGGATAAATTCACTTTAGACAAGTCTAAGCACTTGCTTAAGGAAAAGTATTTATAAAATTCCTGTCTTGAGCTTCAAGATGCTTTAGTGGGTAAAGGTGCTTATCACCAAACCTGACAACCTAAGTTTGTGCACATGCTAAAGAAGAGACCAGTTCCTAGAAGGACCCTCTGACTTGTGTGTGTGCACGCAAGTGAGTTTCAAGGCAAAACTGTTAAAGTAGTGGGAAAACATGGGTTAATATACTGACATTGGCACTTGCAAAACTTTATTTTTGCTCAGAGAGATTACATTTCCTTTTTTATTTATTTTATTTTTTGGTTTTTTGAGATAGAGTTTCTCTGCGTAACATCTATATGTTGTCCTGGACTCACTTTGTAGACCAGGCTGATGTTGAACTCACAGAGATCCTCCTGCCTCTGCCTCCCGAGTGCTGGGATTAAAGGCATGCACCACCATGCCGGGATAAAAAGATTTTTTGATAATTATTTTATGTACATTGGTGTTTTGCCTGCATGCATGTCTATGTGAGGGTATTAGATCTTGGAGTTACAGACAGTTGTGAGCTGCCATGTGGGTGCTGGGAATTGAATTGGGTCCTGTAGAACAGTGGTCTGTACGCTTAACTACTGAGCCATCTCTCCAGCCCCCCTTTTAAAAAATATTTTAATGACTATTTTGCCTACATGTATACACACACACACACACACACACACACACACACACACACACGCACACTATATTCATGCAGTGCCTGAAGACAGCAGAAGAGAGGTGTTGGACCCTGTGCAACTGGAGTCACTGACCGTTCATGAGATGCTAGAAACTGAACCTGGGTTCTCCACAAAAGCAGCCAGTGCTCCTAACCCCAGAGCTGTCTCTCAAGCACAGATTGCATTTTCTATCTGTTCATGAAATTTGCTTTTCATGTAAATGAAATTCAGTAATTATCAAAAAAGACTTTGTGACTGAGAGTATATTAGGGGTTCTTTCTAGTTATTTAATTTGGAAAGCTCAAAAATAAGTAAGTGACAAACGCAGTATTGTCTGTTAGAGTTTGAGAAGGTAGAAGCATAAAATATATAAGAATTTTCAGGAAATGCTATTGTGTGTGGGATAAGAACACAGGAGACGTCCACAAGCTTGATGCACTTTACAGAGAGCAAGCATTAGGTTTTGATTGTTCTTTGGCATCCTTCAACTTGTGGAAATTAGTGGTCATTTGTAATTAAGCTGTAAAGCCGTTGAGGCCTGATAACCTCCATAGAATCACTTCTTGTGGGGAATTTTTTTTTCCACTTTCACAAATGTGAAAGGATAGTTGGATGGATGGTTGTGCCCAAGTCACATACTAAGTACATTGTACTAAGTTTTAAGTCTGTGCATTTCTGTTTGAGAACTCTTATGAGGCCTTTCTTGCCCTCGAATTAGTCAAGAGTACTTGCAAGAATGGCAATGTTGCTTCATAGGACTGAGATACCATTAATAACCTGCATTCCTGATCACATGCTGTGACACATGCTAAGATTATATCACACCTATTCCTTAGTATACTGCCAGAAATGTCAGTGGAACCTGTGTTAGTGTGAGGCATATTGGTGATAAAGTAGAAGGCAAGTTCTTTTCTTTTTCTTTTTCTTTTTTTTTTTTTTTTTTTTTTTTGAGACAGGATTTCATGTTATAAAAAATTTTTAAGGTTAGATTTTAAATGATCCAAAAGCTGTTAGTAAATATGTGTCAAAAAAAAGAAATTTCAAAAGGCATGTAAAAAAAAATAACCTGTTAAATGCCACCAATCAACAGGAAGACAAATTCAAACCTCAATGACAGTCACTTCAGCTTTTAAAAAGGCATGGTGTTGGACACCTGTCATCCTAAAAGGCTGAGAAAATCTATAGCTTGGGTTCAGTCTGGGAACGTGGTAAGGTACTGTCCCAAAACAAACAAAAGGGTAACAGGTGTTGAGTGAGGGTGTACACTGTTGGTGTCCTATAAATTGTTTCCACTGTTTGGGAAAATGGTACAACAGTTTCTCAAAAAATTAAAAATAGAATTCCCATGTGATCCAGCAATACCACTTTTGGGTATACAGCCAGAGAAAGTGAGCAGTGTATGGGAGAGATCCCTGCATTCCCAGTCACTGCTGGCTTTGTCTGCAGTGCATAGAATCAGCTTCAGTGTGATCACCAAGTGAATAAGGAAAATTGTGCATAAACACTAGAATGAACACTGCTTAGTGATGAATTTTAGATTGGACTAAGGGGTAGGATTTTTTGAGAGGGTATCAGCTCTTGGAGTTACAGACAGTTGTGAGCTGCCATGTAGGTGCTGGGAATTGACTTGGGTTCTGTAGAACGCGGTCTGAGCCCTCTCCAGCAAGACAGGGTTTTACTATGTAACCTGACTGACCTTCCACTCATGATCCTCCTGCTTCAGCCTGTAAGTCCTGTGAGTCCATGTGTATTCCATCATAAAGGATAAAGTTCAGCCATTAGGAAAGCCAAGCACAGGGCTGGAGAAATGGCTCAGCAGTTTAAGAGCACTGGCTGCTCTTACAAAGGACCTAGGTTCAAATCTCAGCACCCACATAGCAGTTCACAACTGTCTGTGATGGCACATGCCTTTAATTCCAGCACTAGGAAGAAAGAGGCAGGAGGATCTCTGTGAGTTCAAGGCCAACCTGGTCTACAGAATGAGTTCTGGGATAGCCGGGGCTACCACGCACAAAAAAGGATATATACTGCATGATATTTCTTCTATTTAGAATCAGAATCTATAAACACTGAATTTAAAGAAAGTAATTAGGCAGAAGCAGGAGAATCAAAAGAATTCAAAGTCATTCTCTATATAGTTCAAGGCCATCCTGAGAGATTTGAGACTGTCCTATACCTTCTCTTCTTCATACTTCCATTATAAAGATATGAGAAACTTGTGTTTTGTTTTTAATATTTATTTTTATCTATGTGTCTGTGAGGATATGCCACATATGTGCTGTTGTCCATGCAGACCAGAAGTGTCAGATTCCATAGAGTAGTTACTGGCTATAGTAAGCTGCCAGAGGTGAATTCAACATGGGTACTGGGGAAATAAACTCAGGTCCTCTGGGAAAGGCAACAAGTACTCTTAACTACTGAACCATTTGTCCAACCCAGAGACCTTTCATCTTAAAAAATAACAGAGGGCTGGAGAGATTGCCCAGTGGTTAAAAGTACTGGCTGCTCTACCAGAGGACCTGCACCCAGCACCCATTTGGTGGCTAACAACTATATACAACCCCAGTTCCAGGGGATCTGACACCCTTTTCTCTAGCCTCCAAGAGTACCAGTCATGCATGGGGTTCACAAACATACATGCAAGAAAAACATCCATAACTTGATTGATTGATTGATTGATTGATTGATTGATTGATTGGTTGGTTGGTTGATTGGTTTAATCCTAGCACTTGGGTGTTGTGTTGTAGTAATGTAGACCAACTGGTCTACATAATATGTTCCGGGACAGCCAAAGCTACATGTAACACCTTATCTAAAAAAAAAAAAAAAAAATAGAATGTTGATTACCAGGGGCTTGTGAGAAGAGCAGGTCAGCAAGTGGGAAATATTCTTTGAAAGATACAAAATTTTGTGTGCATGCATGCATGAGCACGGAAAAGGTTCTGGATAATTGTACATCATGGTCACTACAATTAATAATAATTATGTACTTGGAAACTGTGGAGAATGGATTTCTAAATGCTCATCATATTATAAGGTGATGGATTATATTAGAGATCTATTTAATCATTTCATAGTGTGTGCATATCATAGAATACCACATTTATTCCCAAATGCATACAATAAAAGGTACTGATATAAAAGATCATAATCTATGCCCTTTGATCTCATTTTGTATAACAAGTTTGTGGTGTGCTGTGTGTCACTTGCATACATGGAGACTGTTGAAAGTGGTCTGCTGGTGCTTTAAAAGGCTTATCTTTCACCGGGTGTGGTGGCACAGCCAGGTCTACAAAGCGAGTCCAGGACAGCCAGGGCTATTACACAGAGAAACCTTGTCTTGGAGAGAGAGAAAAAAAGGCTTATCTTTCCTAGGTTGTGCAAAGTATATATTTTATACTTAGGAAGCTGGCAGAGAGAGGGGAGAAAAAATGCTAGGAGGGTAAAGTAGAAATGGAATGATTTCAGGTACGTATTTACTGGCAAAACAACCTTTAGATGGTGATGTGATTTTTTTTTTCCTTGATGAAAATTCAAGTATTTTGTGGTTTTTTTCTTTCTGATTTTCATGCTCCTCTTCATTTTCAGTAACGGTACCAAATAGCCAGAATACTCCTGCCAAAGCTCCCAGAGCCAAGAGCAGTCCGTCCATTTCCTCTCCATCATCAGCAGCTTGTACTCCAAGCTGTGCTGGAGACCTCCCTCTTCCTTCAAATACCCCCACAATCTCAGTCAAAACCACTCCTGCCAAGACCTGGTCTCCAGTCGGCAGAAGAGGCTCCATGTCTTCTGTGTCTCCCAAGCCACTGTCATCCTTCAAGATGTCGCTTAGAAACTGGGTGACCCGAACACCTTCCTCATCACCACCTGTCACTCCACCTGCTTCTGAGACAAAGATCTCATCTCCAAGAAAAGCCCTCATTCCTGTGAGCCAGAAGTCATCACAAGCAGATGCTTGCTCCGAGTCTAGACATAGAGTGAAGAGGCGTCTAGACTCGAGCTGTCTGGAGAGTGTGAAACAAAAGTGTGTGAAGAGTTGCAACTGTGTCACTGAGCTCGACGGCCAAGTGGAGAGTCTTCATTTGGATCTGTGCTGCCTTTCCGGCGACCAAGAAGCCCTTACCAAGGAGTCTGCAGGTCCTCCCAAATCGAGCAAGATTGATGGTGCTGGCACAAGCGTCTCGGAGCCTCCCTCTCCTGTCAGTCCTTACGCTTCCGAAGGCTGTGGACCGCTGCCTCTTCCCTTGAGACCTTGTGGAGAAGGGTCTGAAATGGTGGGCAAAGAGAATAGCTCCCCAGAGAATAAGAACTGGTTGTTGGCCATGGCAGCCAAACGAAAGGCTGAGAGTTCATCTCCACGAACTCCATCGTCCCAGACACCCAGTTCCAGGAGACAGAGTGGAAAGACGTCACCAAGCCAGGTAAGCCTACAGTGTGGGAGGATTCATGTCCTATATGAAGGGGACAAAGAGCAGTTCTCAAGTTTGTTTGTGTGGGACATGGACTAAGTTGGTGCTGAATTATTTGACAGCCCTTTTAATGCATTAAACTCTTCATCTGCTCATACTCCTCAGTCTTCACTAAAACCTTCTCTCACCATCCAGAGTGTCGATCCAAAAATATCTCTCTTGGTAGACAGTATGGCTTTTTTTTTTTTTTTTTAATAAAGTTTGTTCTTGGGAAACTTGCCAACATCTATAAGTAGGTTTTCAGCTTGTAATTGCATTTTATGATCAAAATGAAACTTAGATATTTCAAAGCAGTTAAATTACAGAATCTTTGTTTTATGGCTTTTCCTCAAGCTTATGTATTGCATCCACCACTACTCTGAGCACTTTCTAAGATTCACTTGCATTGACATGACTTTTAAGTGAGATGCTGTGGCAGAAATAAGTGAAGCTTGTAAAGGGTTCAACTTACAGTGGTAGAGACAAGTCTTTGAGCACTGGGTAAGCCTTGGGCACCCGTGGAGGAGAGAGAACTGCTGTTAGCAGTGTGCGGTTGTGGGGAGGGCCGTGCAGCTACACTGACTCACAGAGCTCTTGCTCTGAATTGAGATGGGTGATGGAAGGAACCCAGTCCATGGTGAGGAGCGCAAGCTAGGTATCCTTAGGCCAGCACTAGTGTGCTGAGTGCCCTGCCCCATTTAATGGCCTTAGCCTAGCCTGTGCTTCTGGAAAGGAAACAAGGAATATATATGTAAAGGCTATGCAAGCTGAACCAAAATTTTGCTGCAGGAAAAGTTTCTTTTTTTCAAAAGTAGGAGGTTCTTTACTCCTAACAAAAAATTGTCATCGTTGTCCTTGTGTTCCTCTCCTGTGTCTTTTTCAACCCCTAGGGATGAGATGAAAATTATTTTCACTGATAATGTAAATCTTTAAAGGTTTAAGAATGGTGTGCTGAAGCTGGGGGTGGTGGCCCACACGCCTTCAGTTTGAGGCCAGTCTGATCTATAAAGCCAGTCCAAGACAGCCAGGGCTGAATCACAAAGAAACCCTGTCTTGAGGTGGGGGGGATGTGATCTTTGTAGTAGGGGGCATTTTTTGTTTGTTTGTATTATACCACTTTTTTTTATTTTTCTGTTCTTAAACCTCTAGTCTCTTCCAACCCCCAAGGCTGGGTAGGAGAGAAAAGTTTGAGGGTAAAGGAACGCAAGTCTCTGAGTTACTTCTTGCTGATTAAGGTCATTGTGTTCTCAGGAGCGATACCAATCTCAGTCATCAGGATATCCAGCAACAGCAAACGCGGCAGCAGGATGAACCTGCAACAGCACAGGGGAGCACCAGCAGGGAAAGCACAGCCTCTTCCTTCTTCAGAGCTGGACCCCCATCCCTTTCTGGCTCTGGCACTTATACCCCTTTCCAGAGTCCTCAGAATTAAACTTTCTGCAGCTGGTTAAACCGCACCCCTGCCTGAGCACAAGAGACAATTGTAGTTAACACCTGTGGAGAAACTGAAACAGCCCCATATCCCACACGTGGGATTCAAACCAAAGCATTTTCATAACTTAGCTGGGTTTTTTAAGAAACAAAATCTCTTACCACAGATCTTAATAACCTTTAAGTTTTGGGTTTGTTGGATGTTTTTACATTTTATTGACTTACAGGTTCTCACTATGTATTGTAGTCTGGTTTTGACCTCAGGACTCTTGAGATTGTGGGGGTGCCACCATATACAACTAATGTGTCTTTATCAGAAAAATGTTCCCTTATTGGAAGATAATGTACAAGTGCTCTTTGGTTTATCAGTCAAGGGGGCTGATTTTGATTAACTCAATAGAATAACAGTTATAATCTAGACACTTGCTGGGAGGACTTGGAACTTTACCTTGGGAAGTCTCTAACTCTCTGTTTTCTTCTAGATCACCATTACTCCCAGCTCCATGAGGAAGATTTGTACATACTTTCGTAGAAAGTCTCAAGATGACTTCTGTAGTCCTGAACACTCGACTGAATTATAGATTCTAATCTGAAAGTTCACTGAACTTGGGTCTACAAAGATGAAAAAAGACTTTATAATTTTCTGGTTTTTAAGAAGATGGTCATCTTTTCATTTTGGAAAAAGTCCTTCCACTCTTTAGCAGACCCGGTCATTTCCCACTCACTGTCTAGTGTAGACACAACTTCCTGGGATGAATGCTGTTTCCATTTCTTTCATGTGGTGATTTGTCATCTGTAGCCTTGTCTGTGACAATGACATTCCAGCTGGCAGAGGCAGAAAGCAAGGCACGCCTCTTGTTACCCTGACACGTCTGTGGAGAGTGTCTGCTAGCCAAGCACAAGGCCCATCTCTGATGGCCAGTCTGAAGACATCCTCTGCTTTAAGCAAGCATGGTCTTATTGAAATATATCATCTGTTCACTATAATGTTGTGTATGTGTTTTTCAAACTGTATAAAAATGTGATATTCACATAAGTTCATTCATATTGTGTCCATGTTAAAAGACAGTATCTTGAGTTGAGGTCATGATTATTTTAAATGCATTGATCAATGTCAGCTCTTTGGAGAAAGCAGCAGAAAACTGGGTTTGTTTCCATGAAAGCTGTGTAGGTCCCTCATTTTTTCACTACATTTGTAGGGTTGGGATTAGGGGGGAGTTGAGCACTTTCTTAAGAGAGATGATTTATAAAATCAGTATACACTGAAACCAGGGCTCACACTTAGGTGTAGTTCTCAGTCCTCTGAGGCCTATGACTTTTTTTAATGTCATCAGATTTTTAAGATAAAATAAATTCTTACTGGTATTTTTATAAAAGATAGTGCTGAACTGAAAATCCAGAACCTGGAAAATTAGCCTTGGGGTTTTTATTTTTCAAAAGGCGCTAGCTCTCTAGTATATTGGTAAGCAAAAAAACAGCACTTTATCTAGATGGTTAGTACAGAAGGTATGTCAGCTGACTCCAAATAGTATTGGAAATGCTTTGACCTTTCTTTCCTTTAAATGCAAATGTCAGTCCTCATGCAGGGAGCATCATTACAGCCTCTCAAAAAAGACACTTTCAGTTTGGGGGAGGAGCTCCCTTACAGTTAGGAAAGAGTTTGCTTTATTCTAAACCCTAGGGACTGGTTAAGCTTTATTTCTATTCTTGTGATTTTCAATCTTTCATTAAAAACTTTAATTCGTTTGAGATTGTAAGTTAATCTTATAAAACAAACAGGACTGAATAAGTTAAATAATAAGCATTGGTTTTCTGTTGTTTTATTCAAGAAAAAAATTAAAGGACTTGAGAGGCAGAGGCAGCTGGATCTCTGTGAGTTTGAGGCCAGCCTGGTCTACAAAGTGAATCCAGGACAGCCAGGGATACACAGAGAAACCCTGTCTCGAAAAATAAAGAACAAACAAAACAATTAAAAGAAGTCAGATTACAGTGAAAACCGCACATGGCAGCTTTAGCTGAGTACTGAGGGATCTACAGTGATGTTTGCTTTTTAAGTATTGGGCAGTAGGAAGGTATTTTTAATGATGCATTCCTGCCAATAATGTTAAGTATCTCTAGGTTTGAAAGCCAGTGGTGCTGGTCAGTAAAGCAGAAAATTTGTGTCCTCGCTGCCAAGTGAAACTATGGTTAGTGGCTGCTGGAAAGTACAAACTCTGCTTGGAAAACTAGCACCACAAACAGGTGTCAAAGGTCACATGTCACAAAGTAGTAATTATCCCTGCTTTTTTTTTTTAATAGTATCAGACTTTGAGCTGACCCTGAATAATAAGCCTTTTACATTGTCTGGTGTCCTTTCCCAAGATTTTTACAGTGACCTGGAAGCAATCCACACAAAAAGAAGTAATAATCTAGAGTCCCTTTTGTTTGCTTATGGAGTAAAATGTGTTTGTTTCCAAAGATATGATCTAGTTCAAACTGAAAGGTTCTAATAAACACCTTACTTCCTCAAACCGTGAGTGTTACAATGCCTTGGGTTGCTTGGTGTGCTGGTTTGAGTAAGAATGGCCCCCAGAGTCTCATATTTGGTAGAAGTGTGTGAAAGGATTGTAAGGACTAGGAGGTTTGGCCTTTCCTAAGGAAGTGTTGCTAGGGTTGGGCTTTGAGGTTTCAAAAGTGCATGCCAAGCCCAGTTTCCCCCACCACAACCTGTGGATCAGGAGGTCAGCTCCACATATACTGCCATGCTTCCTGCCATGATAATTGACTAAGTCTCTGAAACTGCAAGCAAGCCCCCAAGCTAAATGCCCCGCCCAGCCTTAACATGTCTCTTAATGTGGGCTGCACATGTAACTGATAGTAAACTGCAGTTGCCTTTGTGATGAGAGGAGGAACGGGCCAGCAACCTCATAGCCACCCCTTCCTTATTAAAACTGCACTAAGCCGGGCAGTGCTGGCACACACCTTTAATCCCAGCACTCAGGAGGCAGAGGCAGGCGGATCTTTGAGTTAGAGGCCAGCCTGGTCTAAATTCCAGGACAGCCAGGTTACACAGAGAAACCCTGTCTCAAAACAAAACTGCACCAAGACTTCTGAGTACATTGTGGATGGGAGGCATATATACATATGTTTGTGTGTGTGTGTTTCTGTATACTCCTCACACATGCTCAGAATGTGGGGCCAGTGGGATGCCTCACTGAGCCTGATGTCCTGATCCCCTGTCCCAAAACCTACCTGGTGAAGAGAACCAATTCCCACAAATCATCCTCCAGCCATCAATGTGTTCTCCATGGCATGCATATTCCTTTGCCCTACACACACACAAGTTTTGTGGTTTTTTTTTTAATATTAGACTATGGCATGTTCTTATAGAGGTCACGTGTCTGGTCCATGTGCTTATTAAGAGCCTATCATACACTGATGGTCTTGGGCTTTTTGTGCTTTTCCTAATCCCAGGAGAGGCAGATTTCCTTTCGGGCTGCCCTCAACGCAAAGGCCAAGAATCCGATCACAATGAGGCAGTGGAAATAGCATCTCAGTGAGTATGGGACGGGAGCCAAAGTCCTGGCAGTTCTTGCAAGGACTCAGTGCAGGCACTTGCTCTGCTTGTTCATAGTCTCGCTGCTGCTCCCAGGCCCTCGTGGCCCATGCCATATTACACACTAACCAGTTTTCTCATTAAATCTCGAAATAATGAAAAACTCTTGGTGTGCCAGCTCTTCAGATATTGGTGAAAAGTTATAGGCAAGCTGAATACATTTTGTTGAATTTGAATTTAATACCTCACTAGGATTTTAGGGTAGCCATTTTGTTGTCTGAAAATTAAAACTGTTTATGTGAGGATATATTTGAATGCAAACTAGAGTGTGTAGTAAATAGAGGTTACTAAAAAAAAGTGCTGTGGAGTAAACTCAGCCTTTAAAAAAAATTACCAGGATGGGGAGAGGACCCAGTAGGTTAAGTGAGGGCCAGAGATCAGATCCCAGAACCCACAGAATTGCTGGGTGTTGGCAAGTTCTAACTGGCTGATGTAGAGAGCTGTGACGTGCCGCGCCTTAAAGATGGCGCTGGTCTCCGCCTTCCACCAGC
>CAJQZJ010004750.1:13429308-13511676 GCA_907164525.1 Lophiomys imhausi | reverse complement strand
TCTCTCTGTCTGTCTCTGTCTCTCTGTCTGTCTCTGTCTCTCTCTCTCTCCACACACAGTAAAGCAAAGCAAAGCTACAAGCTGGCAGAGCACGTAGTGAACAGAGAACTAGTACCTAAAGTATACAAAGAACTCTAGAAACCCAGCACTTTAAAAACTGCCCAGCTAGAAAACAGCCAGAAGTTGTGAACAGACATTGTGCTGAAGAGGACAGAAAGCAATTAAGCGTCACCAGTAGGGGATGTAAGCTGAATCCATAATGAGATAAAATAGTATCAGCATTTGCTAGTAAAGACTTGAGGGTTAGCAATGAAGTGGTGTGGTCATTCTAAAGAGTAATTTGGCACTTTTTAATAAATACAGTGTCCAATTACTAAGTACCAGAAATGTACTCTTGGGCATTTGTCCCGGAGAAATGTTCACACAAAAACCTGTATACAGATGTTCACAGGAAGCGCTTGTGGTGGTGCACACAGAGGCAGGCAGATCTACAAAGTGAGTTCAGAACAGCCAGGGACACACAGAGAAACCCTGTCTCAGAAAACAAAAACAACAACAAAAAATGTTCACAGAAGCTATGTTCATTCAGAATAGCCCCAAACTTGGAGACAGTGTCATTCAGTGGGTGAATGTGTGACAAACTGGCATGTTCATAACAACCAATGAGCTGTTGATAAACATAAACATTTGGATGAGTTTTCAGAAAAATTATTCAACCTGAAAAGGCAACTCCAAAGAGGTAACACACTGTATGATTCTATTTTAAAATGACAACTCTCTGCTTGCTTTTCTTTCTGTTGTGCAGAGACTTGAACCCAGGACTCTTGCAAGCTCTGCAGGTGCTGAGCTATGCCACCAACCCCTCCCAAAAGTTTGTGAAATGACATTTTAGAAATGGGGAATTGATTAGTGGTTGTTGGGGGCTACAGAGGGAGTAAGGGAGGGCAAGGTCAGTTGATGATGAAGCCAACAGAGGGACTGTGTTGAGATAGAGCTATTGTGTACCTTGATGGTAGGTAGATACATAGACCTACACCCACGATAACACTGGGGTGATCTGAGTGGGCTTGGCTACTGTGACAAGTACACCTTATCCTGGTTGCAGTATACCCTAGTTTCGAAAGGCAGTACTTACTATAGGAGGAAAGTGGGAAAAGAGTACATGGAATCCTGTGTCACGAGTGGTATAATTGTCTAACTGACAATGAGCTACATAATCAGAGACCCTGAGGTTATGCTGGAGCTGAAATTTTCCTGTTGCCTAGTGTTCTTGTTGTATGTTTCCAGTGTTTGGATATGCAAATATGGTAGTTATGTCTTATAGTCTGCAGTGTAGCACAAGCTTGTAACCAGGAAGAAGTGTCCATACCCTTTCTCCCACCGGAGTTGACACACCATTGGGGTTTGTGAAAGCGCACTCTATGATATTTGCACACGGACAAAACCACCCAACAAGCATTTTTCAGAACAACCCATTGTTAGCCAGGCATGGTGGTGCACACATTTAATCTCAGCACTTGAGAGGCAGAGGCAGACAGCTCAATGCGAGTTCGAAGCCAGCCTGGTCTACAAATCAAGTCCAGGACAGCCAGGGTTTCACACAGAGAAACCCTGTCTGGAAAAACAAAACAAAACCAAAAAAAAAAAAAAAGAGCAAAAAGAACATCCCATTGTAAAGTGATGTGTGTGGGAGAGTCCTACCTTGCCTATGTGTGGTTTTACATTTGATAACCACACTGTTAAATGATGCTGCTGTGTCTTTGCCCTGCCTCCAGGGACTTATTAGATTTGACTGGGGGCATCAAGGGAGTGAAAAAAGTGCAGCCATTCAGGAAACACTGGGACTGAGAGAGCTGGCTGTCAGATGGAGAAGCTGCAGACTCAGGAAGCTCAGTGTTTATTCTATACAGCTGAAAAGCAAGTCAGGATTTGCCTACAGCTGAACAAGGAGGTGAGACTATTATATACAGATAAACAAGGAGGCAGGGTTTATGGTATACAGCTGCATCAAGGAAGCAGGCTTAGCCAGTTGGTAGAAGCAGCTGTCTTCAGACCATAAACATCTGGGGGAGAGAAAGCTATGGTGGATATTTGCACACACTGCCAAGAGCACATATTTGCTTAGGACTTTACACATTAAATGCTTCTTCCAAGCCCTACATCATGTATGTGGTAGAGTCCTGGCCTTGCATACACGAGGTCCAACAATTGATATTCAGCATTGCTAATAAATAAGTAAATGCTTAACTTAAAAATAACAGATTCTGTCTGGGTTGTGGTAGTTCATGCCTTTTAATCCCAGCGCTTGGGAGGCAGAGGCAAGTGGATCTTCAAGTTTGAGGTCAGCCTGGTCTACAGAGCAAGTTCCAGGACAACCAGGGCTACAAAGAGAAACCCTGTCTCCAAAAACCAAAACAGATTCTTAGTTGATAATCCAGATTGGAATTTGCTTTTTTTTTTTTTTTTTTTTTTTTACCAGCAGAGCCTTGATCAGCACCAGTCTTGAGGGGTTTACAAGAAACACAACTTTACCTGGGAACCTCTGTTTTCAGCAAAGACCTTGTGGCTGGCTGCCCATGGGTCCTGTATATTCCCTAAAGTTGTTGGCCTCAGAATGAAGTGGGTACCTTCAGCTGTAGCTGAGGAGCCATCTTTGAGTTGATAGCCTGCAAAAGTTGAGCTGTTATCCAACAACCATTATAAGGTACTGTGTCCCCAGTAGGCCCAGTGTAAGCTCCAGGGAGGGTCACCCACCACCCTTCCCAGTGACCTGCTTGAGGAATCTGTGCTCTCTTCTCCAAAACCTTGAGCTCTGGGGTTTTAGAAGTCTTGGTTCCTGAAAGGAAGGTGTTGTCATCAGGAGGAATATAGTAACGCCAGGAAACTTTACGCTGCCACTGCTGCCTGCTCACTGGG
Source organism: Lophiomys imhausi (assembly GCA_907164525.1). Lineage (NCBI taxonomy): Eukaryota > Metazoa > Chordata > Mammalia > Rodentia > Muridae > Lophiomys > Lophiomys imhausi. The sequence goes on along the minus strand of CAJQZJ010004750.1, from coordinate 13,508,760 downwards.
CTGTCCTGCTTATTGTGTCAAGAGGCCAGAACTTAAGGAAGGAATCACCACTTGGATGAGGTAATTAGCTGTGGTCATCAGGTAGCGAAAGTCTGGGTAACACTGGGGGCAATCAAGAATTCACTTGGCACTCAAGGCATCTCAGACACTCCCCTTCCTAACTGGAAATGACAGCAGCCCTATCTGAAGAGGGCATGGCATCTGACAGCTTAGGAACCAAAGTCGATGTCAGGCCATCCCATTGGCTACGTGAAACAGCAGAAGAGCTAGTGACGGACACTGGACCCTGAGGTCTTTAGGACAGAGACAATTACTGAATGTGGACACAGTGTGACCAGCATGCTCACTCTCCTGGGGCTGTGCCTTCCAGATGCCACGGTGGGCTGTCTCCTCAGCCTGGGAGCCAGAGCAAATCGTTCCTTAAATTGCTTTTGTTCAGCGCTCTCAATCATCCCTCATCTTCATAAGGCTACCTGTGACCAGCGTTTGCTACTTCCATATTCTCTACCCCTTTCTTCCTCCCTTTCAACCCCCTAATGATAGATAGGAGAGAATAAAGGATAGAGAGGGGAGGGAGCGATGCTAGACCACTTATCATTAGACTACTTCCTGCTGATTAGAGTATGGAGCTCCTTGGGGCAAGTTTGATCTTCGCTGTCAGGATATCTAATTTCTTCTTTTTGTTTCTTCTTTGCGAATGACTAGAATGACTACTTAATAAACCACAGCCAACAGCAATCAAGAGTAACCAACAACCCATCCCACCTCTGGTGCCCTAGCATTTACATTCCCTCTGAAAAGTCCCCAGAATTCCAAACATACATAATCACAGAAACTATCGGCAGGTAGCAAAATCACGCCTCTGCTAGAGCACAAGGGAAATCATAGCTGCTGTGAAGCACCCCATATCCCCTCGCCTAGGATTTTTTATTTTGTTTCCAAGGCAGGGTTTCTCTGCCTAATAGACCCCTGGCTGTCCTGGACACACTTTGTAGACCAGGCTGGCCTTGAACTCACAGAGATCCACCTGGCTCTGCCTCCTGAGTGCTGGGATTAAAGGTGTGTGCCACCATGCCCAGCTGAGCAACCTTTTGTCAGATTTTTTTTTTTTTCACAGAAATAAGAAAAGTACCAACTTCAGGCAGGAAAAGACCGAGCATGACCAGCCACAGTCGCCCACTCCAGACACCCTCATCAGGTGGACACCTGGAGGGAAAAAGGCCTCCTTGTATGTGAATTCATCATTTCAATGCATCTGGCTTGCAACAAGACTTGAAAGTGGAAGAGGAGGGAGAATTGAGCCGGGGTGACTGTGGCTGGCTTCAGAGTCCAAGTCGCCTTTAGGTTCAGAGATGTGTAGCTGAGAGTTGATATTGTAGGAGCCTGCAGGAGTATTTTCCTTTCTTTTAGAATCAGAAGGGAATGAAAAGAGTAATAATGAATATATGACAAATCGAGTATGGGTTCTGCTCCTCTGTCTGGCCACACAGCTGTGAAGTATCACTTTAGGGTGTGTTAGGGGAGACATCCCTGAAAAACCACAACCTGGTCTACCTGACACACATCTCCTCTAAGGTGCCAGCTGTCAAGAGCCAGAGAAACAAGAGATGGAGGAGGGATGGTGCCTGCTTGTCCTCCCAATTGTCATCCTACCTAGTCTTACGATTCTGTGTTTTAAAAGGGCAAACAGAGGCTCTGACTTGGAGATTTTACCAAGACCACAGAGAGCAAATGGCCACACAGAGATCTGAGCTGGGCACACCTGAGATCTTCCATGGATGACGGCGGCTGCCTTAGTCATGCCTCAGGGTCACAGGCTGGGTTATGCAGGGACACCTTCCTCAGATCTGCCCCTGCCTGCCACAGGCAGTCCTACCCAGAACCACCCAGCCCCACCCTGTCCTTCGTAAGCCCTCATCTATCTCATTCCCAGTGCCAAGCCCATGTCCCACCCCTGGCTCCTCCCTTAATCACAAAACTTTGGGGAACAGGGTTGAGGGGTAACACCTCACTCTAGGAGTAAGTAAGTACAGCACCATCTCCTGCCTGCTAGTCCTTCCAGTAAACCAAGAACAACCTGGGAAGGACTTGTCTTTATTATTTCCATCACAGGCCGAGTGCCAAGTCCTCTCTCCTTGTGCCAACAAAAAGGTCTGCTAAGACTCTGACGGTCTCCTCGGCCCTCATCCTAACCCTCAGTTCAAATGCAGGGTCAAGTTCTTTTCTGAGGCCTAAACAGAACCTCTGATTCTCTGAGACGCCCTTGGTCTTCTTCCACGCACTGCTCATATTTGGTGGTCGGGCAGTGTGTGGAGCGGAGAGCTCTGAAAGCCTAGTGTGGACTTGGGAAGAGAAGGGCTTAGCTCGACTCCAGCTTTGTAGTTGTCTGGCTAGTGGAGTAGCTCAGCTGATGAAGTACTTGCCTAGCACGTAGGTTTAGGGCCAGCACTGGTACTCCTGTTTAATGCCTTGTGTGTCACCTGTCTGCTTTGTTTTGTGGTAGTTGTATTCTGGGTTTCTCGTAGGTTCTGCCACCTGATGCACACTTGTTGAACACGGTGTACTGGCCACAGGTAAGCATCAGAGGCACCAGGCTGCCTGGGAGGGAATGATACTTGGTGCTGGGCAACCACAGAGGAGTGAGCCATCTCCCCTAGTACACTGTGGTGTTTGTCCAGCTCAGTAGCGATTGCCATTGGGAAACTAGTCAGCTGGTAGAGAAAAGCAGTTAGTAGTTATGAGTGGGCTGACAACGTGAGACCAAAGCTGGCTGTGAGATGGCCTGGAGGGGCTGACAAGATGGTTCAGCTAGCAGAGGTAATTGCTGCGTGGGCCTGAAGATGTGAGCTTGATCCCTGGAGAGAATTCATTCCAGAAAGTTGCCCTCTGACCTCCACACACATGCTGTGGCATGCAAACATCTAGACATATGCACATATATGCCACACACAATGATTTTTTTAGTTGAGCCTGGATATGTGAAAACAAGACCCCAAGACTTCATAGTGTGCTATTTGATTCAGCTGAAGGGATTAAGATATTTATTCCCTGGCATTCTTCCTTAGAAGGAAGACCTAATAAGGACCTCATGGATTTAGCTGTGCGGACAGGATCTCACTCTGTAGTCTGTGCTGCCTTGAACTCACCATCATCTTTGGACCTCAACCTCTTAAGTGCTAGAATTTCAAGTGTGAGCCTCTACACCTAGAGATGAGAGACAATTTTGTCAGGCAGGCTTATGAATAAGCAGAGGAAGGTGCTTTTATATAAAACATATATGTTTTCAGAGAAACAAGGGACATCTCACCCACATACAAAAATGCCTTCTCAATGTCACCATGTGTAATTCCCGTCACTCAGCTCATAGGGCCTCCTCTAGCCCCGACTCTCCAATTAAAGGCACTTAGTCAGCCAGCAACTGGTTCGAGGGTAAAAGCACTTACTGCCAACTTGAACAACCTTAGTTTAATCCCACATGGTAGGACAGAGTAGCCAACCTCTACTCCTACCCCATCCCATAAATTTAAAAAATGCAATAAACTATTTTAAAGAAATCAGAAAGTAAGGGAGAACAGAAATGTTAGGGGGACTAATAATACAAGGCATAGCATGGAATAGGCAACCAAAATGTCTGAAGGGCGTCTTCCTGCTGAGTTGCTCATGGAAAAAGTTCAGCTGCCTCCACCCTCTCACTCCCACGGCCCTGGATCTCTACACCCTCCTTTTCCTTGGGGGAGAGTTTCAGGATTAAAAAAAAAAATCCACGGAAATCTACAGGTCTTTAGACAGACTGACCCCTCTGAGGCAGTTTGATGAAAGAGCCAAGCCCCAGGCGAGGCCGCCGTCCCTTGGTCTAAGGCAGGTCTGCCATGAGGATAAAGGAAATGGCCTCTTCTCAGGAAGTGGGCGGACAAGTGACCTGCAAGTCAACCTTCTTGGAAGAAACTTGTCAAGAAGAAGAAAACTTTTAAATGTGGCTTTTTATTTCAATGAAGAAGAGAAAAGTGAGCGTGAAGTTACCGGCAAGTGATGCGTATTCTTTTTTTTAATAATTTATTTTTATTTTATGTACATTGGTGTTTTGACTACATGTGTTTCATCAGATTGTTTGGAACAGGAGTTACAGACAATTGTGAGCTGCCATGTGGGTGCTGGGATTTGAACCCGGGTCCTCTGGAAGAGCAGTCAGTGCTCTTAACCGCTAAGCCATCTCTCCAGCCCCAAATGATGCGTATTCTATAGGGGAAAAATATTCTCTAAAATTTGACACTTATTTCTTCCAATCTGAATGGAAAGTTTGCAGTTTAAAAAAGGAGTTATTTTCTATGTATTTATGTGTATGTGTTTGCTTGTGTGTCTATGTGTCTGGGAGTGCCTATGGAAGCCAGAAGAGAGCATCAGACTGCCTAGAGCTAGAGTTACAGGTGGTTGTGAGTCACCTGACATGGATGCTGGGAACTGAACTCGGGTCCTCTCTTAGTTACTTTTCTATTGATGTAACGAAACACCATGACCAAGGCAACTTGTAAAAGAGAGCATTTAACTGGGGGCTTTCTCACAGTTCCAGCAGGTTAGAGTCCATGATTGCAGAGCAAGGGAGCAGCTGTGAGTTCACATCTGCAAGCAGGAGACAGATAACACACTGGGGAAGGCTCTGGCCTTTGGAAACCTCAAAGTCTGCCCCCCCCCCCCGCGACACATCCACACACCTCCTCCAACAGGGCTACATCATCTAATCCTTCCCAGACAGTTTTACCAACTGGGGACCAAGTATTCACACATATGAACCTATGGAGGCCATTCTTATTCAAACCCCTACAGGTCCTCTGGAAGAACAGCAAGCACTCTTAACAGCTGAGCCATCTCCTCAGTCCTGGAATGAAATATTTTAAAAGTGTTCTTGATTTAGGACTGAAGAGAGAATTCATCAGTTAAAGCATAGAGCTCGTCTAGAGGATCAGGGTTAGCTTCCCAGCACCGTTTTCAACCGGCTCACATTCTCCTGTGACTCCAGGTCCAGGGGAATCTGCTACCCTCTTCTGGCTTCTGTGGGCACTTGCAGGCAAGTGCATACACACACACACACACACACACACTTAAGAAATAGTAAAAAAAAAAAAATAAAACTGTAAGTATACTCAACTTTTCAAGCCTTTGTGTAAGTTTTGACTTTCTTCTGTTTTGTTTTGTTTTTTCCTTCTTGTGCTGGGGACTAAAGTCAGGACCCTGAACAAGCAGACTGTTATGCTGACCTACCTACCCCTCAACTTTCAAATTCTCACTTTTACCATGAAAGGGATGTGTTTACCCAATCAGATTTGTATTTACTGATGGTTGATTTTATGTGTAGACCGAATTGGGCTATGAGGTGTCCAGTGTTTTCTCAGAGGTCACTCTGGACTTGCTTGTGAATACCCATCTGAACAAGATGTACATCTGAGTTGTAGACCTCAGGAGAGCAGGTACGGTGGACTCACCCTCAACTGGAGACCTGACCAGAAAGAGGCTCCAGGGAGGGGGCTGCATGCCTCATGGATTGAGAGCTGGGACATCAGTCTTCTGATTTTCTGATTTGAAATGTCAGTTCATCTTGAATCTGTCAGTTTTCAGCTGAAATTATCCCAGAAGCTCTTGTGAGAAATGCAATGGCCGAATCCCTGCTCCCTTACGCATGCTCATCTAACCCACCATGTGACTGTTTTTGAAAGTCGGACTCTTAGGAAGTCTGTAAGGTTAAATGACGTTCTCGCAGTGCTGCCTTTTACATCTGGTTGAATGAGGGACTTATAGGAAGAGAGGAGGAGGGAAAGGGAGAGAGAGAAAATAAATATGAGAGAGGTTTGTTTTGTTTTTCTTTCTTTTTTTTTTTGTTTTTTTGAGACAGTGTTTCTCTGTATAGTTCCTGGCTGTCCTGGACTCGCTTTGTAGACCAGGCTGGCCTCGAACTCACAGAGATCCGCCCACTTCTGCCTCCCAAGTGCTGGGATTAAAGGCGTGTGCACCACCTAGTCTGGCCATTATACACATTTTCAAACTGCCATGTGAGTGCTGAGATCTGAACCCAGGTCCTTTGGAAGAACAGCCAGTGGTCTTAACTGCTGAGCCATCTCTGCAGCCCTGGTTTTTTTTTTTTTCCCTAAAGGAAATATAGTCATCTCTCCATAAGACAGGACCAACAATCTTGATCTGGGATATTCAGCTTCCAGAACTGGGAGAAAATAGATTTCTGTTGTTCAAGCCACCCAGTCTATGGTGCTTGCTATGGCAGTGAATATATATCTTTTTATTTTATTTTATCTTTTTGGTTCTTTGAGACAGGGTTTTTCTGTGTGCCCTGGCTGTCCTGGACTCACTTTGTAGACCAGGCTGTCCTCAAACTCACAGCGATCCTCACAGCGATCCACCTGCCTCTGCCTTCTGAGTACTGAGATTAAAGGTGTGTGGAACCATGCCTGGCTATGAATACATGTCTTCATTATAAAAGTGAATTAATGTCTGTGAGGTTGTTCAGTGGTTAGAGCACGGCTTAGTATGCCTAAGACCTTGGGTTCAATCCCAGAGTCACCACATTAAAATTAAGTCCCCAGTGAAGAGTCTAAAATGAACATAATATGGCATTTTCTTCCCAGATACCTTTACAATGTTTCAAGAGCAGCTTTTATTCCTTTTTTTTTTTTTTTTTTGGTTTTTTGAGACAGAGTTTCTCTATGTAACAACACTGGCTGTCCTGGACTCACTTTGTAGACCAGGCTAGCCTTGAACTCACAGAGAACTGCCTGCCTCTGCCTTCTAAGTGCTGTGATTAAAGGCATGTGTCATCACACCCCGCAATTACAGACAGCTGTGAACTGCCATGTAGGTTCTAGGATTTGAACTCAGAACCTCTGGAAGAGCAGCCAGTGCTCTTAACCGCTGAGCCATCTCTTCAGTTTGCAGCTTTTATTGGTATTAAAAAAGCATTTATGCATATGTAATTATGAGAATATGTTATTTTTCTAAAATTCTGGGCATGATGGCACATACCTTTGATCCCAGAACTGGGGAGGCAGAGGCAGGCAGATTTCTGTGAGTTCAAGGCTAGCCTGGTCTACAAAGTGAGTAGAGGACAGCCAAGAATACATAGAGAAACCCTGTCTCAAAAACCAAAAAAGAAAAAGAAAGAAAGAAAAAAAACTGCTGAAAAAATAATTTTCTACATAAATAGGTATTATGCCTTTTCACCTAAAAATTATGGCAAGATGCTCAGTGGGTGTGGTGGTTTGAATGAGAAAGGACCCCATAGACTCAGAGGTTTGAATGCTTGGTTGGTCTTCAGCTAGTGGAGATATTTGGAAAGGATTGGGGGTGTGACTTTGTTGAGGGACGTGTGCCACTGGGTGGAGTTTTGAGGTTTCAAAAGCTCATGCTAGGACTGGAGAGGTGCTTCATTGGTTAAGAGCACTGGCTACTCTTCTTAAGGACCCAGGTTCAAATCCCAGCACCCACAAATCAGTTTGAAAACTATCGGTATGGTAGCACACGCCTTTAATCCCAGGACTTGGGGGGCAGAGGCAGTCAGATCACTGTGAATCAAGGCCAACCTGGTCTACAGAGTGAGTGAGTTCCAGGATAGCCAGGGCTATACAGAGAAACCCTGTCTTAAAAAACCAAACCAAAAAAAAAAAGCTCAGCCGGGCGGTGGTGGCGCACACCTTTAATCCCAGCACTTGGGAGGAAGAGGCAGGTGGATCTTTGTGAGTTCGAGGCCAGCCTGGTCTATAAAGTGAGTCCAGGACAGCTAGGGCTACACAGAGAAACCTTGTCTCGAAAAACCAAAAAAAAAAAAAAGCTCATGCCAGTCTTTCAACCTGCTACTTGCAGACCAGGATGTAAAGCTACCATCTACTGCTCCAGCACTGTGCCTGTCGCTTCCTGTCATGGTTATGGACTAACCCTCTGAAACTGTAAGGAACCCCCCCCCTTTTTTAAAAAGATTTTATTTATTTATTAGGTATACAGTGTTCTGTCTGCATGTATGCCTGCAGGTCAGAAGAGGGCACCAAATCCCATTATAGATGGTTGTGAGCCACCATGTGGTTGCTGGGAATTAAACTCAGGACCTCTGGAAGAGTAGACCAGGAAAGCCTGGCCAAGAGCATTCTTTTTAAAATTACATTTATTTGTCTCTCTGTGTGTGTGTGTGTGTGTGTGTGTGTGTGTGTGTGTGTGTACTCACAGATGCACAGGTCAGAAGACAACTCGTGAGGAATGGTTCTGGCTTTCCACAATGTGAAACTCGGGGACCAAGCTTAAGTCGACAGCTTTGGTGGCAGGTTTTTTGTGGGTTTTGTGGGGGGGGAGTTGTTTGGTTGGTTTTATTTTATTTATTTATGTATTTATCTATTTATTTATTTATTTTTGAGGTAGGGTTTCTCTGTGTACCCCTGGCTGTCTTGGGACTCACTTTGTAGACCAGGTTGGCCTTAAACTCCCAGAGATCTGTCTGCTTCTGCCTCCTGAGTGCTGGGATTATAGGAATCGACCACCAAGCCTGGCTTTGGTGACAGGTTTTATGATGTCCCCTTAACTTCTTTCATTTTTAACTAGTAGGAACATTTCTTCAGGGCCCCTTCTTGTCCGATCATCTTTGAACTTCTGGGAAAGTATATATTTAGGAATCATAAATTCCTAGTGATAATCACTGCGTCAAAGGCCCTATGAAAGGGTATTGGATTCACCTTGTAATTGAGGTATAATATCTCATGGATGAATGTGCCATATCTTATCTTCACTGTTGACATTTTTAAACTCTTGGTCAAAACTGCTTTTCAAGCAGAGAACCTGGAACAAGGAGCCAATCTGGGAACTCTGCCTAGGTCCCTGAGTCCATGCCTGGTCTTGTCACCCCTTTTCACTGACTATAGATAAAGCAAATCACTGCCAAGTACACATGCACTAGGCTGTCCTCAAACTCACAGAGATCAGTCCTCATCTGCCTCCAGAGTGCTAGGACTAAAGGCATCTGCCACCATTTCCTGCAACAGCACCATTTTTGTGAAGACAAAAACAGTGACCATGTCTCAGAGAAAGGGCCATACCATCCATCTGTACATTCCCTCCACACTCCCAGAATTCAGTGCATGTGTGCTGAGTGGGTCAGGGTGAAACAGAACACAGTCTTGTTGGGGCGGAGGATAACAGGTGCTGTGTCAAGGTGAGAGATAGCAAGATTAGAAGTCACTTCTAAGACAGGTAATACTGTATTCATCAAGTCACAAGACAGATGGGGGCTTTGGCCTGGGTCAGTTAAGTCAGACAGGAAGTCAGCAGCAAGCAGACAGGCCAGTGCCAACCTGGCTTGAGCAGCAAGAGTAGAGGCAGGGGCCACACGAGTTCAAGAACCTGGGCGTGGGTGGGAGAGCCTGCAGGAGCGCAAGATTGAGCTTCATCAGTGGCAGCTTCCTGCCACACCCAAGCAGTGAGAACTAACACATTCTAGTGGAGGCCCCTGGACAATGAATGCATGTGGGAGCAGGAACAACAATGTGAGAGCCCCTAGTTTACAGATCCTGAAACCCAGTGTGAGCTGGGGACAGTGCACTATCCAACAAGCAACTGTAACAGACAAAAACAGAATGCAGTAGTCACAACATTGGGAAGTTCACAGTCCAGTACAGCAGCCAGACACTGGACAACTCACACTTTACATACCGTGGGACACGGAACAAAGTTGTTAAATTGAAGCTCTTCAAAAAGATAGAGCTAGGGCTGGAGACACGGCTCAGCAAGTAAAGTAAATTTGTCTTGCAAGCTTAGTGACCTCAGTCTAATCCCTGGAACCCATGCAAAGGTGTCCAGAACCGACTCGACAAAGTTGTCCCTGACCACCACACGAACGCCATGGTATGTGTTTCCCCACAATAACAATAAATATCGCATTAAAAAGATAGAACTGTCAGACAAACAGTCACAAACCTTTAATCCCAGCACTAGGGAGGCAGAGGCAGGTGGATCTCTGTGAGTTCAAGGCTAGTCTGGTCTACAAAGTGAGTCCAGGACAGCCAGGTACACCCAGAGAAACCTTGTCTCGAAAAAGGAAAAGAAAAGAAAGAAAAGAAAACCTGTCATTCCTAGTGATCCAGGACATTATTTTCTCCATTTTAGTTTGTTTAAATTAATATTGTGTGTGTGCGCACAATGTGTGTGTGTAGAACAGAGGGCAGCCCCATGGAACTTTGCCCGCATTTTCTCCCTCTGAGCCATTTTCAGATGAGAGGCAACAGCGGGAGGTCCAACTTGCAGCCCACTCTTCTGGATGCTGCTCCATGAAAACAGATACTGTTTAATCTCAGAATTCGTGAGTTTGAGGCCAGCCTGATCTACAGAAAGAGTTCCAGGACAGCTTGGGCTACACAGAGAAACCCAGACTAGAAAAAAATCAACCCCACCCCCCCAGAAAGTGTGTTTCTCTGTCGCAAGCGCAGCCACAGGCATTTAGGAAGCAATCAGCAAGTGTTCACTGAATGGTGTCTCATGTGACTTAATTTAATCCTTTTGCTTAAGTGTGTGTGCATGTTTGTCACATCCTGATGTCACTGCTTAAACCCACGGTAGAAGTCTACACAAAGAAACCCTGTCTCAAAAAAACAAAAACAAAGGAAATTGGGAGCCCAGCTCAAGGAATGGTTCTGTCCTCCCTAATCAGTTAAAGCATCCTAGAAACATCCCCACGGGAACATGCAGAGATGTGTTCCCATGGTGATTCTATAATTTATTTATTTTTATTTTATGTACACTGGTGTAGCATGTATGTTTCTGTGAGAGTTTCAGATCCCTGGAACAGGAGTTACAGACAGTTGTGAGCTGCCATGTGGGTGCTGGGAATTGAACCCGGGTCTTTCCGAAGAGCAGCCAGTGCTCTTAACTGCTGAGCCACCTCTCCAGCCCACTGTGGTGATTCTAAATTCCATCAAGTTGTCAGTGACCATTTACCCCACATTGGCTGTGTTGCACTAGACGGGCTGAAGAGATGCCAAAGGTAGCCTAGGCTGAGATGGACACACTGCTTAATTCTTTCCTGGATTAGTGCAGTGCTTGGTGTGTTTGATCTCTCATGGGCTGGGGATGCCACTCAGTTGGTAGAGCGCTTGTCAAGCATTCGTGAAGCTAGGCTCAGTCCCCAGCACCACATAAAGCAGGTATGGTGGCACACACCTGTAGTCTCAGGACTGATATATAAGTATATAGAGGCAGGATCAGAAGTTCAAGGCTAGGGGCAGGAGAGATGGCTCAGCGGCTAAGAGCACTGGCTGTTCTTCCAAAAGATCCAGGTTCAAATCCCAGCACCCACATGGCAGTTCAGAACTGTCTGTAATGGCCCAATTTTCTGAATAACTAAGTGAATGAGCAGATTTTGCCTTTATCCTCATTCTAGTTTGCTTTTTGTTTTTGTTTTACATTTCTATATTTTATGTGGGTGTGGGTATGTGTGCCACAGCACTCATGTGACCAGAGAACAATCTGCAGGAATCATGTGGGTTGTGGGAACTGAACTCAAGAGCATCATATAGGCAGCAAGTCCCCTTCCCTTCTGAGCCATGTTGATGGCCCTTGTTCTAGTTTTAAAAATAAAACCCTATCCATTCTGTGTTGTTCTAGTGCCCGGAGAGAGATTACTACATTCTGGGGGCACTCCAAATCCAAGGAATGTCATTATGTCTACCCAGTACTCAAGTCTCCAGAGAATACACATTTCAGTTCCAAGAAATTGCACCATATAAACACAGTCGTAAACACAGCCACAAAGGAACGGAAGCAACCGAAACCACTCTGGGGAGGCCTGAGTCCTCACAGCGGGCAAGAGTATTTCTAAACAAATAAAGGGAATCACACACCTGTTCCAGAGCCAAAAGAATAGAAAGTAAATCCAAGAAAGTCAGACTGGCGCCCACAGAACTGAGTAGGGCCAAGCAGGAAGCTTGCTGGGACAGCAGGTAGGAGGACGACCGGATTGCATGTCCCATGCGACACACAGATGAGTACATTATGTAATTGCCATCAGAGAGGGAAAACAATCGGCTTTTATTGAATGATCGCTGAGCGCACTGCGAATTAGCTCATCCATTCCCCTCAGCAGCACCAGGGATCTGCTAAGGGTCAGGCTGGTAATCAAGTGTTAGGTTATCCATGTAGACAAGAAAAAGGAGGGCACATGTTCAGAGGTCAGCAGCAACTGCCTGCCCCGTGTCCATTCTATTAAAGCTACAATGCTCAGCAGTCAACCAGAAAAAGGTTCAAGTTTTCTGAGTCATCTCAGATTTACTGAGCAATCTGTGTTTTATGTTAAGTTTTGAAATCTGCATTAAAATATTTTTTATTTATTTTGAAATCTGCATTAAAAAAAGTTTTTTTAAGATGCATTCTCAAGTCACGCTTGCAATGGATCATCAAAGAAAACGCAAGAATCCAGAATCTCATGATAGCTTATTCCCCAAATTGCTTTCATTTAATCCCTGCTCTCCTTGGTCCCTTGCGCAAAGTTATGGAACCTAAGTTTTCTCCGGGTCTAAAGAATCAGTGTTCCTTCTGCCTCCTGCATTCAGGGCTCAGAACACTAACAGACACAGCACCCACAGAGCCATGGAGCTTTCACTTCCTTCTTTTAGCAGGAAAACGAATGCTCTGCTGGCCTTGGCCCTGGCAGAAGAGGACGCAGGGATGTGGAAGATAAGGTGTCTGGACTTGAAGGTGGATCTAAGACCACCCTGATGGCTCCCAGATTCTGAACCCTGTTCCTGAGTCTTCCTTCTCCGGCACGAAGACCCAGCACCACCAAAGCTGATCTCTGAACTCTAGTGTTGACCACAGGAAAATGCCTCTGTGGTTCTTGGCAACCGTCCGTCACGTAAGGACAAAAATAGAGCAGTGCATGTCTCCCAAGCACTGTGCTTTTACTGATGAGAAGCAAACACCCCTTTGGTTTACTTTCTCTTTCAGCATCCAGGAAACCTCTTGACAGAGAGATTGGGAAGGGTTAGTGAAGCCAAGAGTTTAAGTTTTGAAACCTAAACCACCTGACAGGCCCCATGAAATGATGAAAGGCAAGAACCTTGTGGTCAAGTCAAAAGTCTTGCACTTTGTGTCTCTTCCACTAAATGCTAATCAGCATTTATTTAGGTACCTTAGATGCAAACAAACAAAAGAACAGCGAAGCAGATTTGTGCTCCATACAAGACAGAACTAACTACCCTTCTGTCTTTCTTTCTTTGTCTTGTTTTTTTGAGACAGAATTTCTTTGTATAGCCCTGGCTGTCCTGGAACTCACTCTATAGACCAGGCTGGCCTTGAACTCAGAGATCCACCCACCTCTGTCTCCCAAGTGCTGGGATTAAAGGCATGTGCCACCAAACCCAGCCATTACAGTTTCAAACTGCCATGTGGGTGCTGGGATTTGAACCTGGGTCCTTTGGAAGAACAGCCAGTGCTCTTAACCACTGAGCCATCTCTCTGGCCCCTTTTTCTTCCTTCTTTCCTTCCTTCCTTCCTTCCTTCCTTCCTTCCTTCCTTCCTTCCTTCCTTTCTTTCTTTCTTTCTTTCTTGTTTTTGTTTGTGCATGTGTTTGGGTTTTTTGTTTGTTTGTTTGTTTTTACTTTTGCAGACAGGTTTCCTTCTGTAACTCAGCTGTCCTGGAACTAGCTCTGTAGACTAGGCTGACTTTGAACTTGGAGATCTGCCTGCCTCTGCCTCCCAAGGGCTGGTATTAAAAGCGTACACCACCACAGCCTGACCAAGACAGAACTTTCTAATAGAGTCTTCCATTCAGGAAAGAGTGCCCTAGGAGGTGGGCCACACTTCCCTTCCGATGTGACTCATGAGCTCTTACTCATGCTGCTGGTGTGTGTGTGTGTAGTGGGATGGCCTTTTGACATCTTCAAGCCCTGACTCTGTGGCTCTATGATCATGTCTTCATGAATGTTGAAGTCTGGGCCGTCCTGTTATGGTAAAGTGTGCAGACTCAGTGAAAGCAAATTCAAGATCACAGCCGGTTGTGTTGTGAGGTATATTCCTGCAGTCTTGTGGCCATGGTAACTACCCAATGTAAATCCTAGAAATATTTCTGGATGTTTCCATCATGGAGTATCCAGGAAGTCTCACCATGCCTTCTCATTGGAAATGCTGAAGCTTATTTTGGATCACTTGCTGGCTCCTAAATCCCCTTGCTCAGAAGTTTCCTGAGAGGATTGTTCCAATAAGCTGGACATTTCAGAGTAGGTTGTCTATTCTCTATCCACATTTAAATATTGCTTAGAATTTTTTTTTTTTTTAAAGAAGATCTCATTTTGTAGCCCTGGCTTACCTGGCTGTGTAGATTAGGCGGGGTTTTGTTTTTGTTTTTTGGTTTTTTTGATTGTGTATGTGTGACTTATTTATTTATTTGTTTGTTTGTTTGTTTTATGCATATGAGAGCCCTATCTGCATACAGAGCCTGCATGCCAGAATTAGGCATTGGATTCCATTATAGACAGTTGTGAACAACCATGTTATGGCTGGGAATTGAACTTCGGATCTTTGGATGAGCGGCCAGTGCTCTTAACTGCTAAGCCATCTCTCCAGTCCTTGCTTAGAATCTTAAACTGGAGGCATCTAAGACATTTTCTGCCGCCAAACCTGTTTTCTTCACACCCCAGTCTGCTCCATTTCTTGCCTGCCCAGCCTGTGTGCTATCATTACAAAGCCTTATTTTATATTTACAAGTCATGTAAATATAAACCCATAAACCCCATTGTTGCTAAATTTTAGTTAAGTCACTTTGTCCTCTCTCTGGGAAAACTTGAAATACATAAATGTGTGTGTGTGTGTGTGTGTGTGTGTGTGTGTGTGTGGTGCGTGTACACGCAGGGTTTGTCTTGGCCTTCTCTCTTCACTATTTGTGACCCCAATAATAACAGACCTGCCTTTATTACCCTCACCATATTCATGTATTTGCTCAGTTTTCTTTTCAGGAGCCAGGACCTCATCCATCCTGGAGCCATTCCTGGTCTCACTGTCCCTCTGATCATGACTAGTAACATCAGGACTGAATAGGGGTTCCTTGTCCTTGGCACAGAAGCAGAAGGCTTGGGAAGGTAGACCGGGGCTAGTAATCTGCTTATCAAGTGGGACAGGAAGAAGGATGAGTGTGGTTACTAAGGATGCCCAAGGATTGTGCCTGGGCTATCAGGCAGGATGCTGAATTAAGACATGACAGGAACTTGCCCAACTGGTAGCAAATGGAGATCTTGACTTAAAAAAAAAATATATATATATATATATATATATATATATATATATATATATATATATATGAATTGTTAGCTCAGTGATTAAGGTATCTGGAAGGCCCAGCCATTTCCAAGTAGCTGGCCAAGTTTCTGATTATATCTGCACATGAAACAGGCTGCAAATGAGACCCGATCCCACTGTGCCTTCCATTGTCAAGTGTGTCACTTCCGAGAGAACTGCCATTAAGCAGACATTTTTCCAAACAGGGATTACAGGTGCTTCCCCTCCCGTAAATCCAAGTGCTCAGAGCTGAGGTCGAGGAAGCACGTGTGCGCCAGGCAGACCAAGGATAATCCTGGCCCCCAGTCAAAAGTCATCAGGAAGTCAGGCTCCAAGACAAGCCCCGTGTCCCGAAATGACTGTCAGGATGAGAGAGCCCAGGCGAGATGGAGCCTTCTCAAATTCCCGAGCAGGTACCGTGGAGTTCCAACAAACCCACTGGAAACTAATTAAATTAACACCTAAACAAGTGAACAAAGAAACCTAAGCTGGTCCTGCCCACCCCAGTGACATTTCTGTACCTGTGAGGAGAAGTAGATTCACCTGGGAAGCAAATCAGTGACGCCACCAGTATGCCAGAGCCATACACGCATCTGATGTGCTGGAGTGACAGCCACTGGGCCGTGGTGCTGGAGGCCACCAGGCAGTACAGTCGTGTCCTCCCTCCCTGAGATGGCTGGTGCACATCACCCTGTGCACACAGTCTTTGTGAGAAAGGCCAATGGCCAGCCATGCTCTTCTTCAACCCTCTGCAGCTACCAACGAGGGAATTCTTTCCTGTCCAGTCAATAAAGCTGTTCTGTCCAAGTTGAATCCCCAAAACTGCACTGTGTCTCCCCCCACTCTCTGTCTCTGTCTCTCTGTCTCTCTGTCTCTCTCTGTCTCTCTCTCTCTCTCTCTCTCTCTCTCTCTCACACACACACACACACACACACACACACACACACACACACCTGTCTCCCCAGTTAGTTACCCCAAATCCTTTTCAGGTTCTTTCCTAAAAACAAGAGCAGGGGAAACAGCAGTAACCCTGATTTAGAGCCTGGTGCCCTTGCTTGGCGGTGTCTCCTCCTACATCAAGAGCTGAGGCCTTCACCTCCCACATTTTTACAAGGATAAAGAGTACTGGCTGCTCTTGCAGAAGATGGGGTTTGATCCCCAGAGCCCACTCACTAATGTCTATAACTCTAATTCCAGAGGATCTGGCATCCAAGAGCACCAGGCACACAAGTGGCACACATACATACATGCAGGAAAAACATGCATACACATAAAATAAAAATGAACAAGTCTTTAAATATTTGGAAATGATTGGAGAAACTCCCACAGTATTCTCTAAGAAATGAGGAAAGGAACCAGGAATTCGAGAGCGATCAGGTCCTGATGGCTCCTCTCCCAAGAACAGGATGAGGCCTTATCAGAAGGTCCTCTGTTATCTTTGTATTCCAGTCTGAGGATGGGACAAGAAGACTTGCTTCAGGCACATTGGTCTTGGTTTCCTCAGGATCCACAAGTGGAAGAAGGATATTCCCAACCTCAGAGACCCGGCAGCCCCCAGAATTCTGTGGTAACAGTGCAAAGTCTACTCAAGTGCCTGCTTTCTCTCTCCTTGAACAGAGAAACTTAAAGATGTGCTTAGATAGACTTAACCTTTTCCTTATTTTACAAAAGTAATGCATGATTGTTTAAAATGTTTAGAGAATATGAAATATAGCCAGGTGTTGTGGAGCACGCCTTTAGTCCCAGCACTTCGGAGTCAGAGGCAGGTGGATCTCTGTGAGTCAGCCTGGTCTACAGAGTGAGTTCCAGGACAGCCAGGGCTACACACAGAAACGGTCTCAAAAAACCAAACCAAACCCACCAAATAAACAAAAAAGAAAATGAAGAATATTGTAGGGGGAAATATTAAAACTCTAACACTATATTTGTTATGTCTTTCCAAAGATACTCTGTTCCAGTTTGCAGGTGTCTGTGTAACATGGAGTAAACCAGGGCAGTGACGCATCTCTGGGATGAGACAGAAGGATGGAGAGTTCAAGTCCACCCTGCCTTATGTAACAAGAGCCCATCTCACAAAACCAAATAATAATAATAATAACAACTTTTTCCTGTGCCAGGCTGTCTCTTATTCAGTGAGATTATATATTGGGTCAGGGGGCTTGTCTGAGGCTCACCCCTGGAAGTCTGACTGGATTTTTTTTTTTTTTGGTTTTTCGAGACAGGGTTTCTCTGAATATCTCTGGCTGTCCTGGACTCGCTTTGTAGACCAGGCTGGCCTCCAACTCACAAAGATCCGTCTGCCTCTGCCTCCCAAGTGCTGGGATTAAAGGCGTGCGCCACCACCGCCCGGCTTCTGACTGGATTTTTTATATATACATAAGTGTATGGTATGTGTTCATGTGTGTACATGCATGTGGGGATAAGAGGACAACACAGGCTATTGTTCTTCAGGTGACATCTACCTGGTTTTGGTACTTGCTGTCAGTTTTGTTTTGAGACCTGTCTCATAATGGCATAGGAGACTATTCAGGAAGGGTCAAAGAATTTTTTGATGTTATCCCAAATCTGTTCTATGAACCTCATATCGAGGGAAAGCACCAGGACCCTGGTAAGTTTAGAAATGCTTTCCCTGCGTATCACAGAGTAATTGAGGAATTTGTTTGACCAAGTCCCCATTATGTCAGTCATTGGGATGACTCCCATGTCCTCAAGGATGTCTCCTCCCCAAAGGTTACAGGGGACATCATCAACTATAGGGTAAAACGAATCTTGGTTCCGATTAAGTCCTTCCAATGCACAGAACGTAGAGTAGTCCTGGTAGACTGTTGGCTTCCCACACTAGTAATGGCAGGGCCCAGTTTGAATTTACAATGTGGGAATCTCAGAGCCTCAGTTTCAGTAATGATAGTAACATCTGCCCCAGTATTGACTAGCCCCTTAATCGGGGTGCTGTCCAAGGACATAGTCATCATGGGAGAATGAGGGAAGACAGGCAAGGTCCAAAAGATGTTGGACTTGGGTGGTTCCCTTCTTTCTGTAGGGCTGAGGGGCGCCCGGTTTGGAGTTTAAAGCATTGCTTCATTGTTCAGTAGTTTGGAATCTGCAATCTCTTTCCCAATGAAATCCTTTATTACATTTTGGGCATTTAGTTTTCAGCCTAGCATTAAGGCAGTCCCTGTGTAAGTGGCTGAGTTTGCCACAGCCCCAACAAATTCGATCAGGGGGTCTAGCCTGCTGTTGGCAAGTGTCAGAGCATACCCTGTCAGTGACTAAAGCCTCAATTGAGGCTGTCAGGGCAGCAATAGGGCCCGCCCCAGGGTCAAGGTCTCCAGTAGCAAGTACCCACTTGTGGATGTCGGCATTGCGGCACAGCATTTCAAGTTGGAGCATCAAGCCCCTCCCAAGTTAACTGCTTGATCATCATGTCCCGGGTGGGGCCTGGATCCAACCTATGTTCCACTGCCTCAGTGACTCTGGTGAGGAAGTCCATAAATGACTCTCCTGATTGTTGAACCAGGTTACAGGCAGATGGGTCACTAGGGGTGCATGCTTCTAGGGCTCTAAAGGCCAGATCAGAGACCTGTTGATAGTAGGCATATAGTCCAATAGTGGCTTGGGAGACAGGGTCAATAAAGTTGCCACGCCCGGTCAGCATCTCCAGGGTGACATTAAGGCCATATTGGAGATTGAGAGGAATCTGTGCTTCTGCCTGGTCAGCAGACCACCAGTTTAAGAAGACACTAGGCTCTAGGACTGCTTTGAGGAGACTATACCAGTCATAGTGGATCTGCAATTGCATTGACCATTGACGCAGAACTTGCTCAAAATAGGGAGAGTCAGGACTCAACTCATTGGCAGCTTTTCTGATAAGCGCTAGGTCAGCCAAGGGGGTAGGGACAGATGGCCGATTAGTGGTTTTTGGGCCAACATTAACCGGGAATGCTCCCCTCGGGTACCATAGCCCCAGGGGGAAAATGGGTAACAGGAGGAAGCAACAGAGAAGTAGCAGGCGGGGCATGAGAAGGGGGAGCTGAAGCCAGTATGGTAGGCTGTTCAGCCGCCGGGACACTATTTAACAGCAGGCCTGTTTCTGCTCATGGCAGACCTTATTCCTCTTATAATTGAGTGCAGTGCCTGGAGCATAACAATGCTTGCTAAGGGAGCAAATGACTGAATGGGAGATAAATGTCACATGTGCTCTATGTAAGGCCCAGTTAGGCATGGTGACACATGCTTGTGATCCCAGAACTTGACAGGCCAAGGCAGGATAATTACTGTGGTTCAGGCCAGCCTAGAATGCATAGTCATTTCCAGGATGGCCTAAGATACATAGCCTGTCTCAGTAAGAAAGGAAAAAAGAAAAGAAAAGAGGACCAGAGAGCTGGTTCAGTGTTGTGTGCAGTGTTCACAACCCATGTTTAAAAACTGGACATGGTGGGTGTGCTTGTCACTTCAGCACTGGAGAAGCAGGGACAGGAAGACCCATTCCTGGGGCTTGCTTGCCAGTCACCCTAGCTAACTCATGATTGTCCTCTGGCACAATTTCATGCCTTAATATTAAGTGAAAATATATTAAATGAAGGGTGCTAGCACACACCTACAATCCCAGCCCAGGGAGATGGATGCAGGTGGTGACTTTAAGTTCAACCTTGGCTACAAGTCCAAACAGCTCACCTGGGCTACCTGCCTCAAAATCCAACTGAACGACAACAACAAAAACCACAGAGTGGGTGTGTGTGGCTCCGTGGTAGAGGGTTGCTGAGCACGTCCTGGATTTTATCCCCAGCACTGCAAAACTAAACAAGCAAACATACACACATACATGCGCACCCACTCTCACACACATACATGCACATGTGTACTCACGCACACACAAACACTTGTATATAAAGCTTAACATATGTGTATCAGCACATAGAAGTGGAGCTAAGGGTAGTTCTTTTGTCTGTTTTGTCATTTTTCTTGCTTTCTGATTTTTCTGTGATAAATGTGTATTGTTTCCTAGTAGGGCACTAACGGGTTACACGGGTGGCTTCCATTTTCCTCAGATCACTGTAAGGTACCCGGGCACACTCATTTGGTACAGGTGTCTTGGGAGCACCCAGGGCCCACAGCTTTTGTCAGCTATTGGAGGTACAGGTTATTCTAGTTAAGAGAACCGGTCCCTGGTAGTGCCTTCCTGTTAATCTTGTTCTGGTCTTTGGCTCATATTAGCTCTAGGATTGATTGCTGTGGACTCCCGGTGGTTAGTGTGCAGTTCATGCTCAGTAATTCTCTGTGGTTATGAGTGAGCCAGCCCCTCCCTGGCACTCAGTGAATATATATGAACCGAGTTGATGGAATCAGACAGTGCTGAGGGGTTATATTTCCATTTAGAAGGTGAAGCTGGAAGCCGGGCAGTGGTGGAGCACACCTTTAATTCCACACTTGGAAGGCAGAGGCGGGTATACGAATTCAAGGCCAGCCTGGTCTACACGATAGCCAGGGATACGGTTCTCAAAGATGCTGGAATAGCAACGCAAGTCACTATATGTGTTCCCTTGTCCCCCCAGCATTCTGCTTTCCAACACACAGAGACAGGGTGAGTAACACTGGAGAAGTGTACCACAGGGGAAGGTAAGGTGAGTGAACCCTCACGTCAGGGGCAACAGTGGGCTTCTCACACCTCACTCACCCACCTGCAGACTCAGGGGAAAAGCTCAGAGTTGTGAAGCTGATATTTAACACATGGATACACACAGACTCTCAGACCCATCCCACTGTCATGGAGGAAAGGTAGCTTTCCAAAGACACGCCCTTGTCCTGGTCCTTGGAAGTGTGAGTACTATGTTGTGTGGGCTTCCTGTCTCCTCAGATTTGATCTCCACAAGCTTGAAAGGTCTTTTCTCTCACTGAGAACAGTGGCTGAAATGATCCTGGGCACTTTGGATGACCTGTGACAGAGACAGGGAGGCAGAAACTGTGATACTGGCCATTGTGATGGAGAGGGTGTTGGAGTCTAAGTATTTTTTGAAATGTGTATGTGTTTACACACATATGTGTGGCCGCAGGCTTTGATGTGCCTGTACCTGCCCAGCCGCATGCCCACTCCAAGAGCAAAGAGAATTTGAGGGTGACAGTGTGGCACGTTTTTTTCTCTAGAAAATCTTCCTGCCGTTGCCTGAATTCCCTTAGTCTCACTTTTTAATTTAGTTATTTATAGTATGTATGTGCACATGCCTGTGTGTGAGTGTACAGGTGTGCCATGGCATGTGTGTACAGGGGCTGGTTCTCTCCTTCCACTACATGGGTTCCAGGGTTGCAAGCTTGGTGACTTCCAAACCACTCCACCGCCCTTGATTACTTTTAGAACATTGCTTCTCTTTCTCAGCTTACCCTATAAGTGATTTTTTTTTGGACATTTGTGAGTGGTCACAGACATGTTCTCAGTCCGTCCACATGGCCCTTGTCTGGGTGTTTGCAGGGCAAGACCCTTTTGAGGCTTTTGACCCACAGTACTGGTCGGAGGTGTTCTGGGGTCTGCTTAAACCCAACATAAATCCAATATAACTCAAACACCAGGTCAATGCAGATGACAAAATTTTATTGTAATCAAGACAATACTGTTTGATCAGGGACACAGAACAGACTCAGGAGCTGAACTATGACCCTTAAGGGACATTGCACAGCATATTTAAAGGATAAAACCACAGAACAAGGGGGAGCAGGTGGGCTGTAGCATTGTCTAATCATATTTTGACCTAAGGGGTTGAGCTAGGGAGTTTGCACCAATCAGGACAGGAGTAGGTCCCGGGGCCTCGGAACATGAACTTGTTTAACCCTCCCAGTAAGATGGAAAAGTTGTCCTTGAGATGTCTGGCCTCAGACAACTGTTTGCTTATAACAGAAGCCTGTCAGATATTGGGAAGTCCCCAGCTCTCCTAGGGCCTGGGACCTTGAACTTAGTTTCTCCCTATAATTAAATGAGGTCTGAAAATGAAATGGTAGTACTTAGAATAAGTTTCTTTTGCTTGTTCCCAATAGTAGAGTCTGCAATTTATCCCATACGAGGCAGGAGTCAGCCCTGGACCCTTGTGCTCACCCCCCACCCACACCGGTTCTTTCAAGATTCATCTTTTCAGTCTCTAGGAGGGTCACATCTGCACAGAGTCAATGGCAGAGTTCACTTTCCTAGAAGAAAACTTCAGCATCCAGTTTTTAAAAAGTGACCTGTTTCTTTTGGCATCGGAGACTGAACCTGGAGCCTTGAGCTTGTGGGATAAGCGATCTACCACTAACTACACCCATCCTAGGCCTTTCCACATTAAGATAAGGTCTCACTAATTTGTTCTGGCAGGCCTTGGACTTTAGATTTTCCTGAGTCTTTCTTTCCAAGCAGCTGTACATTTTTGTCTGCAGATCTGTCTGCACCACTTTCATGCCTGGAGCTTGAGGAAGCGAGAAGAAAGTGTCAGATTGCCTAAGACTGGAGTTAAGGATGGCTGTGAGCCACCATGTGGGTGCTGGAAATCCAACCAGGGTCCACTGCAGGAGCAGCCAGTGCTCTTAACTGTTGAGCTGCCTCTCCAGCCCTGAGGTCGCTCCTTCTCCTCTCTTTTATGACCAGCTCTGCGAGCTTCCCACTAGCTGCTGTCTCTCACCCTCAATCTCTGGTGTCAGTCCTCACTGCCGTCAGCCATCAGCCTTGCTCTCAGTTTCCTGGCACTGGCTAAGGAGATGCTTGTGAGCATCATGCTCTAGGTGGGAAATGGGGAATGGATCCTGTCCTTTCATTTATTAATGTTTAGCATCCCTATATATTTTCTATATATTCCCCTGCCCCACCATCGATTTATCTTTGTTTATCTGTGCGTGCACACAGACATGGACACACACAGACTCACACACACACACACACACACACACACACACACACATACACACACAGACTCACACACATAGACACACACACAGACACAGACAGAGACATGCACAGGCACACACACACACACACACACACACACACACACACACATCAAATCCAAAATCTGAGCTTGCTAGGTAATCACTCTACCTGTATCTATCTTGGTTTCTTCAGACAGGCTCTCACTAGTAGCCTAGGCTGGCCTTATTTCGTCATTCTCTTTTCTGTTCCTTCTGAGTGATGGATCACAGGTGTGAGGGTAGCTGGAGGGGTTTATATACATCCGGCCCTCTCCACTAGACTGGACTAGTGCAGTATCAGCAGCTTGAGCCCTCCAGATCAGCTCCGTGAGCTCCAGAGGGCCTTCCCAGCCCTCGGTCTTTGACTAGATTGTCCGCATTACAGTAGCCACTGGGAGGTGGCCCTTTTTCTGCCTGTGGCACTGTGTGGTTGTCTCCAGAGATGATGCTGAGAGCAGTGATGGGGGCTAATTGCAGGACTTGGAAGGCTAAGCAGGCAAATCTCAAGTTCAAAACCAGCATGGTCTGTAGAGCAAAACCTGCTTCCAAAACAAACAGGACCAAGACGGAGCTCTCCAGAGTCAGTGTTCTGTGTGACCAGAAAAACAGAATCTTCTTGTTCCATCATCCTCAAGGGATGTTAGCTATTCTTCCAGGCCTGCTTGTGTGGGCATGCTGCTTTATCTAGCATCTGCAGTGCCAAGGGATATCTGACATCACTGCCTAAGCCAAGACAAGCTGCCCACCCTGACTCTGGTCCTTGTGCCCTCTGCCACCACCCCAGGCCAGTGTCCTTCCCTCCTTGGACTAAGACTGGAGGACACAGAATCCAGAGATGCTGCTGTATTTCCATCCCTGCACAGGCCCTTGAGCACATGCCCAGCCCGGGAATTTCTGCAGGCAGGTTTGCTGCCACTAGCTTGGGCCAGTGGCAGTCATCACACCCTGAAGAGGACTGACAAACCTCCCAGGCCTGTTGGGTTGCTCTGCCTTGGGAAACCATCCAGTACAGAGCTGGGTCTAGCCCCATGTCACAGCACACCTTGCAATGAGTCAGAGCCAGCAAACGCAGACGGTCCCACCGCAGTTTCTCTAGTGCTCAGTGACGCCATTACGGCTTGGCACCTGCTGGATGCTTTGCAGGTTGGCTTAAGTTTCTGACAAGGGTCTTTTTGGGTCAGGTCTCACTTGTCCCTGTGAAGGGACACAGAGGTAGAATGGATGACCCAATGGGAAAGACTATAAAAAAATCATTTTAACTTATGTCTGGAATGAGTTAAATGCTTTGTGTTAGGCAGATCATTTATCTTCCTAATGATGTATAATCTAGGATCAGGAGAGAAAGAGGCTGTGTTCTGTCATGCAGGAGAAGTTGGCCAGGCAGTGTTGAAGATAAGAGAGGAAGAGGGGGAGCCGGCAGGCAGGTTAGAGAGCCATGTGTTCCATGTCCCTGTGATCAAATACCCCTGCTCAGACCCTGCGTGCCTGAGCTGAGGGATGAGTCACCATATCAGCCATCTTTCTGTGCCATACAGAGGCCTGCTGTCCTGGATCATCAGAGTGAGGCTGGCTGAAAAAGGAGTACCTCTTATGTCCAGGAAGCAGGAACTTGTACCCTAAAAATGTTTAAAGGTGGAATTTTATGTTCTTTCCCACAAGCAGGGGGAGGTCCCCTGAGAGAGGAGTGGGCTTGGGGAGCCCACCGACAGCCAGTGTGCTGCTGTGCTCCATGCATGGTATAAGCACTTTTATAAAAGGATCCAAGGGGCCTTGCTTGTTCCTTCTCTTGTGTGAAGACATAGCTAATGGGCACCGTCTATGAACCATACATGGAATCCACTTAGTGGTTTGACCTAAATTCTCCTAGCCTCTAGAAGTGTACAAGTTCTATTGTTTCTGGGCCATTCAGCCTCTGAATGATTGACAGTGGAACACAAGAAACAGTGGCGAGGTATTCTGAAATCTGTAATATCCTATGCAGTCATTAGTTACCAATGCAGCCATGATAACTCAATGAGACACAGCAGTGTGCAGAGGGCACTATCTCCATGTGGCGAGTCTCCTTAGGGCATGACTAAACTGTGTTCTCCACACCTGAGAGGAATATTCAGGTGTGTACCTAATTATTGCTAGTCTGGTTCTAACTAAGATGGAGACAGGACAAGAATCCAGGGTGAGGTGGGCTGCCTTCTTGCAAATGGTCCTTCTGGCTTCGCTAGCATTTGGTGGAATGTGTTACCCATTCTAGATTTCTCCAGCTATTGGCCTCTTCAGCAATGCTTCTCATTTGGGGGTGATTTGGAATCTGCTCAGCCTGTTGATTGAGTCTGAGAGTAAGAGAGTCAAAGTGAGTGAAGTGAGCATGTGCATGTGCATGTGCGTGTGTGTGTGTGTGTGTGTGTGTGCGTGCATGTGTGTGTATACATGCATGTGTGTGTGCATGCATGTGTGTATTTGTGCATGTGTGTATTCGTGCATGTGTGTGTGCATATGTATGTGTATGGGCGTGTATATGTGTGCATGTACATGTGTATGGCCACTGCTAAGCTTCAACTTTCCCATTTGACCATTGTTTTTTTCTTTTTAATGTTTATTTATTACTTCAAGTTACATCTCCATCATAGTGCCCTCTTTCCACCCCTCCCAGTTCCACCCTCCCACCCTCTCCTCCCTCTCCCACCCATCCCACTCTTCAGATGTGGAGTGTCCCTACATATCAGCCCCTCTCAGTTTAACAATCATATGAGGATTGCACTGGGGGCCTACAAGGCAGCACCCCTAGGGCAAATTGTCCCATTAACAGGTAACAAAGTCTATGTTCTTGATCCTTTTCGTGTGTTGGCTGCAGGATAGTTATCCTGTACTATATGGCTAAAATTCAATTATAAGTGAGTAGATGCCATGTGCATCCTTCTGAGTCTGGGTTAGCACACTCAGGATGAGCTTTTCATTTGACCATTTTTTTTCCAGAGAAGTTTGGGTGGGTCATGACTAAACTCTGAGCTACCCTGAATTTCCTTCCTTATTTCATGCCTTTGCTTTCGTCTCTTGCTTTTCCTCTACTTCCTTTTGATCATTTCTCCTAGCCCTGGCTGTAGTGTTCCTGATCTTTAATTTAAATCTTCAACTACTGACCCTCTGGGATCAGTTCTTTTGAGGAGTGGGGACCAGAAGGCTAACCTTTGACCTTTGAGCTCTCCTTGTTGCTGAGGAGAGAACAGGTTCATCTGGGTGACCTCAAACAGCCTGCTCAGGCTCAGCACTGGCCTTGAAATTCCTAAGGCACTACGGTGCTCTTTACCCATCCAGACACAGCGAAGATACAGTCCTCATGTAGATAGCAACCCATCGGAGTTGCCAAAACAAAATACCATGCACTGCGTGGGCTATAAGCAACAAAATCTTTTTGCAGATATGGAGACTGGGAAATCCAAGATTATGACTCTGGCAGATTCAGTGTCTGGTGAGGCCCATTTCCTGGTTCATATGGTAGAAAGAGAGTAGGATGCTCCAGGCCTCCACCATCATCCCGAAAGTAGACCGTATCAGCCTTCTTACCTCATCACCTCCCAGGGGCCCCCACCTCCTAATTCCAGCACACTGTGGATTAGCATTTGACCTACAAAAGAGATCAAGGTTTGCACAGACGGTTAGTCTATGGTGGTCACAATCAATCCTTCACCTCAGAATCTAGTCTTCCTTCAACCACCCACACTTTCCAGGGGGTCACAGACTTCATGGTAACTGGGTAAAGTTCTAATTGTCTCCAGTGGACATCAGTTTCTTTCTTTTTTTCTCTTTTCTTTTTTCTTTTCTTTCCCTCCCTCCCTCCCTCCTTCCTGTTGTTGTTGTTTTGTTTTTGAGACAGGGTCTCACTATGTAGCTCTGGCTGTCCTAGAAGTCACTATGTAGACCAGGCTCCTTCTGCCTCCTAAGTGTGGGGACTAAAGGTGTGTGCCACTATGTCCAGCTGACATGTTTCTTTTTTGTTTTCTTTTATTTGGGTTTTTTTTTGTTTGTTTGCTTTTTTTCATTTCTCTGTGTAACTTGGAACTTGCTTTGTAGACCAGGCTGGCCTCAAACTCACAGAGATCCTCCTGCCTCTGCTTCCCAAGTGCTGGGGTTAAAGGCGTGCACCACCACACCTGGAAACATCTGTTTCTTAAAAGTGAAGGATTAGCTGGCTCAGAGGATAAAAGTACCTGCCACAGAAGCATGCCAACCTGAGATTGAAGCCATGCAGAGGTGGAAGGAGAGAAATGATTCCATGGAGTTGTCCCCTGCCTCCACACATGCACTGTGGCTTACATCTCCCCAGAATAATTATCAATAGTGTTTAACAGAGACATTTAATACATTGTTGTTCAGGACTTGGGGGTGTTCTGGAGGAACCCTGAAAAAGAGGGAAGAAAAGATAGTGAGGCACAGAGATGAACAGGGTGTGGCTTCAGAAGGAAGCTCAACCTGATACCTCTGGGATCCGCATAGTTCAAAAGACACCATGGCATGTGTCCCGAAGGGCAAGGAGTCAGGTGCCTTCAGAGCCCACATAGCCACCAGGTCCAGCCATGGGGGAGCACCGTTCCCAGCACATGGGAGGTTGACTCCAGGCGACCCTGTATGAGTCAGCAGCACCCATGATGCCAGGGCGAAAAGGGCCACAGGACACTACAGTTCCTTTCCTGGAATTTCATCATATTAAGATAATTCTGAATGAGGCTAGAGAGAAGGCGCAATATCTCAGTCAGTAAATGTCTTTCATACAACATGAGGACTTGTTTGATCCCAGAACCCATGGTTTTTTGTTTAGCTTGTTTGTTTTTGTTTTTAAAGGTTGCAGTGGTGCACGGTTGTAATCCCAGCACTGGGGAGTTAGACAGCAGGATTTCTGGGGCTTGCTGGATGGCCAGCCTTGCCTAGTTGGTAAACCCCAGGTCGCAAAGAGAGACCCCCTGCCAACAAACAAAGAGAAACTAAGTTAGCTGTCTCCTGAAGAACAGCAGTGGCCTACCAGAGGCATTGCAGTCACAGAAGGGTGGTGTCCTACTCTATTACGAATAAAAAATGTCAGCCAGGCATGGGGGTGCATGCCTTTAATTCCAGCAGTCAGGAGGCAGAGGCAGGCGGATTTGAGGTTGAGGCCAACCTGGTCTTCAGAGCAAGTCCAGGACCAGGGCTACACACAGAGCGGCCCTGTATCAGAGAGAGAGAGAGAGAGAGAGAGAGAGAGAGAGAGAGAGAGAGAGAGAGAGAGAGAGAAAGAGAGAGAGAGAGAGAGAGAATAAAAAATGTCGACTTAGAATTCTGGACTCTACCAAAATGTCTTTTGGAAAGAAGAGCAAAGTGAAAGACATTTTCAGGCTGGTCCAGGTGACTCATTCCTGTCACTTCATCACTCTGGGAGACTGAGACAGAAAGCCACACTGGGCTACTTACTGTGTAAGACCTTGTGACAAACAGGAAAGCTGAAAGAATTTGCTACTGGAAGATACACAAATGAAGAGAATCGCTTGAAGCAGAAGGAAAATAATACCAGCAAAAATTGAAACCACACAAACTTAAGAACTCTTTTTTTAAAAAAACCAGAACTGAGAAATAAATAGTAGATGAACAAAAAAGAAAATTTTCTTGCTTAAATCTCTCTTACACTTTTTATTTTGTGTGTAAATGTTTTGCCCACATGTATGCATGTTTACCATGTGCACACCAGGAAAGGAGCCCCTGGAACTGAAGTCACAGAAGGTTGTGGACTGCCATGTGGGTGCCGGGAACCAAACCCTGGTTCTCTACAAGAGCAACAAGTGCTCTTAACTACTGAGTCATCTCTGCAGCCCCACGTTTTAAAATCTCTTTGAGTGTGACTGACTGCAGTAGCAGTGTGGCACATCTTAGTCGCAGCACATGCGGGTGGAATGCTGCAGCAGCAGCTCGGAGGAGTGGTGGCCCAGGGGATAAGAGCCAGCACTGGCTGCTCTTCCAGAAGACTGGGTCAAGTCCCAGCACCCACGCCCTGGCTCGCAGCTATCTTTAACTCAGTTCCAGGGGATCCCATGCCCTCTTCTGTCCTCCTTGGGCACCAGGCACACAGCACAGACAGAGATGCAGGCAAAATACTGACACACAAAGAATAGATTAATAATAGAAATGTTCCATCCAAAAGGAAAAGAAACAGAGCAGATGAGAAGCATGGGAAAACATTGCATATACCTTCAGACACAGGTAGAGAATGCACCTCCCAGCCTTATCTGGGGAAAGGCCACCTGGTTCTCCAGAGTCACAAAGGGACTTACATGGTGAATCACATTTACACCACACACTCTCCCAGCGTAAGCTTCCCAAATGCTGTCCTAGGGGATACAGTTCCTAGAAGATATGGCCCTTGGGTTTTCACTGTGACTGAAAAATCCACCAGGTTACTGTTTTAAGAACAGTATGAGGAGACCTACTTCCAGAGAGGAGCTATCTTGTCAGGACAGAGGCCCTGTGATGCCCGTGTGGAAGACTGGCCCATGTCTCAGTATCCTCTGTCCCCTTGGGAACCAAAAGGGATGGGGGTCTTCTAAACCCATCATGGAAATATATGTTCAATGGAGGGCAGGGTTCCAGTTCCACAGCACATGAGCACAGTGAGGTCTGATTTTTCCTGGACAGTCTATTTCTAATCACCTCAGACAGAGCAGATGACAGCAGACCAAAGAAATGATGCCAACCAAGTCCATCTTGGTGAACCAGTGAGTTTAATGGGTTTACGCACTGTGTCATGAAGAAGCCCACCCCATCCCTAGAGCTCCATCACTGAAGTCCTCACTGCCAGCCTTCTGCCATACACACACTCCAGCATCCCTAAGACCAAAGCAGCCGTGTGTCTGTCTGTCTGTCTGTCTGTCTCTGTCTGTCTGTCTGTCTCTCTCTCTCTCTCTCTCTCTCTCTCTCTGTGTGTGTGTGTGTGTGTGTGTGTGTGTGTGTGTGTGTGTGTGTGTGTGTGTGTGTGTGTTTGGGTGTTACCTGTGGATGGCTGGAGTCTCAGGGGAGGGTCTGATGATTCTCCCACGTTCTCCTAGGAGGGGTTGTTAATAGAGGCTGGTCTTTGAGGGGTTCTATTGGTAATCATAGCTGCTCAGATTTCAAGACAGGAAGGCTATTTCAGGCCCCAGGACAGCTTTCCCAACATGCAGATGGGCTGATTAGATTAACCAGCCGCATCTGGGAAACACAGCCTGGGAGGAAGGAGAGTTGAACAGCGACATTCCTGCAAGGTCCAGGTGAAGAGCTCACAGGTGGAATGTGTGCTGCTGAGTCTCCTGGGGGTGTGGCTTGGTGGGGCTCGCTCTTTTACAATTTGCAAGCTCTCAAATTTAGACTGGCTCATAGAATTTGGCATATTAGGGGCCGGGCGGTGGTGGCGCACACCTTTAATCCCAGCACTTGGGAGGCAGAGGCAGGTGGATCTCTGTGAGTTCGAGGCCAGCCTGGTCTACAAAGCGAGTCCAGGACAGCCAGAGATATACAGAGAAACCCTGTCTCGAAAAACCAAAAAAAAAAAAAAAAAAAAAAAAAAAAGAATTTGGCATATTAGAAAAAAGTATAATACTAAAAATGACACAAAATCAGCAGTACTCTTATGTGCAGCTGCTGCTAGAATACAATAAGCAGACAGCACAGAAGGAACTGACTGTGCCCTTATACCATGGCCTGTAAGGCGCCTGCTGAAACCTCCACCCCATCTCTTCCATGTTCCTGAGACAAATGTCTTGGGAGTTCCAGTCAGAACTGAAGTTTTTGTTTGTTGGGGTGGGGCATGCCGGCTCTATGTTACATGGTAAGTCCATCCGAATCCCTCTCTATCTCCATGGAATGACTGGCTTCATGCAGCATCCTGCCCGAATCCTCAAAGAAAAACAAAAGGACATTTACTCATTAACCTGGTTTTGCCTGTGCCCTGTGGAAAGTTTCCCAGGGACAGAGAGTAAATAGGAAACGGGGTTCCAGCCCCAGGAAATTCCACTGGAATGGAAGCTGACT
Organism: Lophiomys imhausi; assembly: GCA_907164525.1. Classification (NCBI taxonomy): domain Eukaryota; kingdom Metazoa; phylum Chordata; class Mammalia; order Rodentia; family Muridae; genus Lophiomys; species Lophiomys imhausi. The sequence continues at coordinate 13,477,515 of CAJQZJ010004750.1, read as the reverse complement.
GAATTCCTGCTACACTGCCTGCTCTGAGCTTGCTGGGTCCTAGCAAAAACCTCTTGCCCAGCAGGACCAGTTGTAAGAAAGAAACCGCCAGGCCTCTGATGTGTGTTCTCTGTCCCTGCCAGTAACTGTTCGTGGGAGTTTCTTTTCCAGGAAGCAGGTCACTTCCTGCCAGATGATGAGGGATCCAAACTGGTGGACGCTCAGGTCGTTCCCGAGTCACGGCTGTCGTGAGTACGTCTCAGCAAGGTTTCTGACACGCTCATTCCACTTCCTGTGCATATAATATATCATGAGTAGCACTGTGTGTCGTTCATTGCTCTGTTGTTACTTTTTGAGAAACCTCCAGACGGCCCTCCATGGTGGCTGTGTAACGGATGGTTGTTGCCGGGCACACCATCTCTGTTCTCCATACTCTTGACAGCGTTTGCTACCTCGGCTTTTCGGTGTCCTCTGACTGGTGTGAGGTGGTACCCCACTGTGGCTTTGGGTTGCATTTTTCTGCAGATGGTGTCCAGTGTCTATTTTCCTTTCATTAGTTTTTGAAAATATCTGTTCAGGCTTTTGCCCACTTGTCATTCAGGTTTTCTGTGACTCTGTAACACTCTAAAAAAATAAAATAAAATCTATTGAAGATCCCCCTCCCCCAAAGGTTGTGAATAAATAAATAGAAGCAATCAGGCAATGCTCCCATTCAGAGGAATTACAAATAACTTGTGTAGACATTGACCTCTTACATATAAACCCCACTGGAGCACAGCCATGTGTAGTATGGGTTGGAGAAATAAGTCAGAGGTTAGAAAGTACTGACTTTTCTTGAAGAGGACCCTGGTTCGAATCCTGGGACCCACATGGCAGTTCACAACTGTGTATAACTCTAGTTCTAGAGGATCCGATGCCTTCTTCTGGCTTCTGTGGGCACCAGGCACTCATATGGGGCCCAGGCAAATACTCAACTGCATAAATAAATAAACCTTTTAAAAAAGTATAGTATGGAAAAGGGTGAAGGAAAGCCTTTGAGGTGAGGAGTGTTAGCAACAACAGACCACCTGATGCTGCTGACCCTCGAGGGGATGAGTGGACAATGGGACCTCACCTCTTGGGGCTTCCTCCATAAAACCATACTCCCCAAATAATCACGAGAAAAACATTTAGAGCATTCTAAAAAATACCTGGCCTGTACTTAAAACTGCCAGGTTAGTGAGAATCAAGGTGAGTGTGAGAAACACTCAAGGTGTAGAGGAGCCTAAGAAGAGGAGACAGCCTGAGGGACATCAGAGTAAAAAGGGTGCCAGGGAAGACTGGGGAAGTTGAATAAGTATGTCACAGCATTGGCCCACCAGTGGTCATGCTAATAACATGCTGGTAAACAGGCATCCGAGAGCATGCTCTGTTACCTATGTACTTTTCCTATAAGTCTAAAGCCATTCTAAAACTAATTTTTTGTTTAAAAAATAAAAAGGCCAGACATGGTAATGCACACCTTTAATCCCAGCACTTGGGAGGCAGAGGCAGGTGGATCTCTGAGTTCGAGGCCAGCCTGGTCTACAGAGTGTGTCCAGGACAGCCAGGGCTACACAGAGAAACCCTGGCTCGAAAACAAAACAAAACAAAACAAAACACCCCAAACTAAACCTGGGGTGTCGCTCAGACAGTAGAGTGCTTTCACAGAACGTGTAAGGCCAGGGTTGCCTTCCCATGCTGCATAAACTGGGTGTGCCAGAATGTGGCTGGAAGCCCAGCATTCAGGAGGTGGAGGCAGAAGTGAGTTCAAGGCTAGCCTGGGCTAAAACCCCATCTCAAAAGGAATTTGTTTTTGAACATGCTTAAGTGGCTTTACTCTAGCCTCCACTGGCTGTAAGTGTAAATTATTAACTATATTTATTAATATCTATAAACACCTACCAACTAACTAACCCTAACACTTTAGAAAGGACACCCAGATCAAGATGTCTTCAGGGGCAGGTCCTCTGAGGTCAGCAGTCGCTCAGTGGTCGCCTGGCTCTGATGTTGCTATCTATGCAGCCTCACTTCCATTTGGCGTTGGCCTCCTCCATCCATCTGGCTCTTAGTGCCATTGTTGCTTGCTGGCCCATGCAACCATCCTGCCGTAGCTCTCCTTAGCCTGCCTGGTTCTTATGAACCTCTTCTGTACAGGTCCAATGGCATGCCTCTTCTGTTAGCCCGGGCTTGCTGCCGAGGCTGGTCCCATCTGAGGCCATAGTCACAGGCCTCTGGCGCACCTCCACTTAAGGTTGGGCCTTTCCTGTCTGTGCAGCTCTGGGCAGGGCAGTTGGCATGCCCCGCTTGGCACCGAGTTCTTTGGTGGGTCTCAGGTTTTTTCAGCCCTGCCTTTCGGCAGGGTTCTGTCTCCATAGTCTTAGCACCGGCTGTTGGTGTAGCTCTGCCTCTTCAGTCCACAGGCCCTGCTGAATCCCATGAAGCTGGCAGGTACTTCCCTCCTCATCTCTCTGAGCTGCAGCTTTTCTGCTCCAAAATGAGGCTTCATCTGGCCTAAGCCTAATTTGGGCTCCACCTGCCTAGCCTGTAATCTTCAGCTAGAGTCTTTCAAAGTGAGGCAGCGTTGAGAAGCAATGCCAAGCAAAAATCCCCCTCTCTCCAGTTCCCCAGGCTGTTTTTTATATCACTGTCTCTTAATAATGCATTAGGCTGTCTTCTTCTCGGTCAGCCTGATGCCCTCCTCCTGAGGTAGACCTGCTGACAGACCACATGTTCCTGACAGAAGCAAGTCTTTAGGCTGAGTTCATATCCCCCTTTAAGAGTCTGGATTTCGGAAGCCCTTACATATTCACTACAACTGGCCTTTTGAGGCGGTTGTCCACAGGAGCGTGGAGTGTGAAGCTACAGGCTTGTGTGGAGCAGGGGAGGGGCAGTGCTCACCAGTTGGTGACTCTTCTAAATGTGTCATGTGTTTTTAGGATTGTTATGCTGCTCAGAGTTCAGTGGACAGAGGGTTGCAGGTTGTAGTGAGCATAGAAAAGAGTCCCATAAACTGGGAGGCCTAAGTAGCAAAATTTATTTCTTCAGGGTCCTTGGGCTGGTAGTCCAAGCTGCTGTCAGGGACTGCAAGTGATTGCACATGCTTGTCATCTCGACACTCCCAAGGCTGAGGGGGAAGGATTCTCGAGTTTGAGGCCAGCCTGAGCTACATAGTAAGGAGTTTGAAGCTAGCCTGGGCTACACAAAGAGACCCTGTATTTGAAAAAAAAAAAAAAGGTGTGTTGTGGTAGTAAACACTTTTAATTCCAACACTCAGGAGGCAAAGGCAGGAGAGTCTGTGAGTTCGAGGCCAGCCTGGTCTACATAGGGAGAGGTAACAGGCCAGGGTGATAGAGTGTGAACCTGTGAAGGTCAAAAGTGAACCTACCTTGGCTTGTTTTTGAATTGTTTGTCTGAGATAGGGTCTCTCCCTAGGACCTTGTCTTAGTTAGGGTTTCTATTGCTGTGAAGAGACACCATGACCACAGCAATTCTTATAAAGAAAAACATTTAATTGGGGCTGGCTTACAGGTTCAGAGGTTTAGTCCATTATCATCATGGAGGAAAGTATGGTACTACACAGGCAGACATGGGGCTGGTGAAGGAGCCAAAAGTTCTACATCTGGATTGGAAGGCTGCAGGAAGAGAGAGGCACTGGGCCTGGCTTGAGCATTGGAAACCCCAAAGGTCACCCCCAGTGACATACTTCCTCCAAAAAGACCATACCTAATTCCTGTCAAGTAGTGCTACTCCCTAATGATCAAGCCTTCAGATATATGAGCCTATGGGTGACCATTCCTATTCAAACCACCACAAGCCTGTGGTTCACCAGTTCAGCAAGGCTGACTGGGCAGCAAAAGCCCCAGGTCTTCTCCTGTCTCTCTAGGTGGCTGTGATTGGGGATTGAACTTGGGTCCTGTGTTTATGCAGCAGACGCTTTGCCAAAGCCGAGCCATCTTTCTATCCTGTCTGTCTGACGTGTTGTGATGCAGGAAGGGGCCGTTCTCACCTGCCTGGTTGATCCTCTTGGACTTCCTAGCTTTCAGAATCATGAGCTAAATAAGCTTGTATTCTTTATAACTTAACCCAGGCTCAAGTGTTGCTTTGGCTAGAGAAAGTGGATGTAAATACTATGTAAGTATCAGCAAATGCTAACTATTTCATCATTGTGTGGTTCAGAGGTCTCTTTGGACCTTCTCAAGATATTACATATAAGATATGTTTGGATGTTATATGCTGACAGGTACTACAACTTCCAACAAACAACCCAAAACCTTTGAGAAGGAAGAGCCAGCTTCCAGTGTCTTAGTTTCTCTGCAGATGTACCCCTCAAAGAGATGGCTTTTCAGAGGTGGCTATTTCCTTCCTGTGTTTCATGGCTCATTTGGAAGACGTTTCATGGTTTTGGCGCACTCTGACTTTTGACAGGGAGAAAGTATGGAGGTGCATATAGTCTATGACATATTATAATTTTCAGTTATACCTCAGCTATATCTAAGAGAAGGCATTGAGAAACAGTGCTCTTAACTATCTGTCCATTGCTACTGAGTCCCAAGCACAGTTTTAATTCCTTGTGAATGTGGCACTCCATCAAACCCTCATTGCCAGGATAACCACTCTGCAGTTTCCCACCTTTGTATTCTATAGTTGATTTCATTGTATTCCTCATCTAAGGCAGTGTAGCCTAGTTGTTGTCCGCGCTTACCCGTCAACGACGCCAAGAGAACTCAGCCCATTCCCTTATTTTATTATTCCTTACTCCTGAGTGTGTGCACCCTTGTTTTCCTTATCTTGATGCTTGACTTCAAACACTGGCTATATTTTAAAATTTTAATTGTGGAAAAATGCACATTATAAAACTTTCTAACCATTTTTAAATGTGCAGGTCAGTCAAGATTGTTATTTTTAATGGTTGTTTTGTAGACTGACCTGCATTTAACTGTTAGCCTATATAAGTATGGTGTACAAATATCCATTTAAAAAAAAAAGAAAAAGATCAAATCCCTCAGATGCCTGGGAACCACACCCAGAGAGAGACTGAGCAAAATTTGTGTTTTTTTGTTTTTGGGTTTTGTTTGTTTGTTTGTTTTGTTTTTGTTCTTGTTCTTTTGGGGGTTTTTTGTTTGTTTGTTTTTGAGACAGGGTTTCTCTGTGTAATAGCCCTGGCTGTCTTGGACTGGCTTTGTGGACCAGGCTGGCCTTGAACTCAGAGAGATCCACCTGCCTCTGCCTCCAGAGTGCTGGGATTAAAGCCGTGCACCAACATGCTCAGTTTTGTTTTGTTTTTAAAGAAAGTCTGGTGATCTGGACAATGGGGTGTTGGCAGAAACCTCACTAGGTGGCTCACAACACATTCTACCTCTGATTCTTATCCTTTGTATAAAAGACAGACATTCCTTGAGTTCTCTCAGCCCTCTGGAGAGGAAAGAGAAAACATAGGCTAATGTTTTCCTGTCTGGAGCCAGGTGAGCAGTGGATGAGTCCAGAGTCCTAGGGCATTCTGGGAATGGGAAGCAGAGAGGCCGGTCTCCCAGTTGCTCTCCAAGGCTCTACCTCACAGAGCTATGCCTGTGAGGATCTTACAGCTGGTCAGGAAGGAAATGCACACAAACCACACAAACATACACATGTTAAAAAACAGTCAAGGGGTGCCGGGCGGTGGTGGCTCACGCCTTTAATCCCAGCACTTGGGAGGCAGAGGCAGGCGGATCTTTGTGAGTTCGAGGCCAGCCTGGTCTACAAAGTGAGTCCAGGACAGCCAGGGTTACACAGAGAAACCCTGTCTCGAAAAACCAAAAAAAAAACCAAAAAAACAAAAAAAAAAAAAAAACAGTCAAGGGGGCTGAGGAGACAGCTCCTCGTGATGTGCTTCGTGCAGCCAGGACCTACTAAACCAGGCCCAGCAATACGAGTCTTTAAACCAGGTTGGGCAGGTGTGGAGGCAGGAGGGCCGTGGAGCTCAGTGACCAGGCAATCTGGCCAAAGTAGAGAGCTCCAGACTCAGGGAACAACAGTGCCTCAAAAACTTAAGACCGAGCAAGAGTGACTGAGGAAGATGCCTGACAACAAACAACCTCTGGCTTCCACATGCCTGGGTGAGCACACCTGCACACACAAATAAATGGATTAAAATTCTAAGTAATTCAAGGCCTCACTTAAGCATATCAGCAAATGAATAATACAGATAGTAAATACAGATTTTCCTTTCTCCACAGAGGTGGAGAGTTAAAGAAAGCCTCATTGAGAAGTAGAACATTTTTTATTTTTGTTTTGAGACAGGGTCTTACTATGTAGACCAGGTTGGCCTCAAAGTCAGAGTCACAGAGAGTCAGAGAGCTGTCTGCCTTTTCCTCCAGAGAGCACTGGAATTAAAGGCATGTACCATCATGCCTGGCAGTAGTAGAATTCTATTATTATTATTATTATTACTTTTATTATTTCTTTGAGAATTTCATTCAATGTGTTTTGATCATTATCACTCCCCATTCTTTCTAGAGTCACCCCTGCTTTCCTACACTTAACTTAGAGTCTTTTTTTTTTAACTCATTAAAAACCAATTTGTGCTTCTCAGATATTCCTGCATGTGTGGTCTTCCATTGGAGTATATTCAACTTGCAGGGACTAACCCTGAAAACTGGTCAGGAAGGAAATGCACACAAACATACACATGTTAAAAAACAGTCAAGGGGGCTGAGGAGACAGCTCCTCGTGATGTGCTTCGTGCAGCCAGGACCTACTAAACCAGGCCCAGGCATCAGAGCCCTACTAAACCTTCTCCCAGTACCTACCAATTGCCAACAGCTTCTCAGCTAGGGTAGGATTTCACACTGGGATTTGTTCTGCTTGAGCTTGCCCGGGTCACAACCGCTGTGTCCAGAAGACATCGCTTCCTGGTAGTCATGCAGGGAGGACCTCTGGCCTTACAGTCTTTCTGCCCCCTCTTCTGCAATGGTCCCTGAGCCTTGAGAAGAGGGAGTGTGGTGCATATGTTCCATTTAGGGCCAACAACACTGAAGTCTGTTCTTCTCTCTGCCTTGTGCAGTTGTGGGTCTCTGTATAATCAACATCTCCTGCAAACAGAGGCGTGGCTGATGAGGGTTGAGAGATGAACTAATCTGTGCCTATGAATATGAACCGTGGTGCTGCAGAGATGCCTCAGAGGTTAAGAGCACTGGCTGTTCTTCCCGAGGTCCTGGGTTCAATTCCCAGCACCCACATCAGGCGGTTCACAACCACCTGTAACTCTAGCTCCAGGGCCTCTTTGGGCACTTGCACTGGTGTGCACACACACTCATACAGGTGCATGCGCACAATTTAAAATAATAGAAATTATTTAAAATTTCAAAAGATAAGACATTACGAGTTAGTCCAATATTATGTCCACTTAGCAAATGACAGTAGTGGGTTTCTGAACAGACTTGAAAGATGAATGGACCTCTAGGAAAATGAAGAGAGAATGTGGGTACTGCTCCTAGAGAGAAGCAAATGAGCAGAGACGGGCACAGTGGCATGTGGGGAGCACTTCTCTCCAGCCACCTCACTGTGCATCTGTGAGCTCCTGATACCTGGTCTCCTTATTCCCACACTTCACTTGGCTAAAATGGCTCTGAGGACTTTACCATATGCCCAGTCCCAGAGGCAGTCAATAGCACTTGGCTTTCTATGTTGGTGGATAACCAACCAACCTGTCTTTTCTCCTTCTGGGTCATGAGCTTCCTAGGGGGAGAGGTCATGATCACGAGAAACAACACATCTGGGGAAAATGGAAGTAGTTGGTCTTCGCACCCATGGTCAGTTTGCCCTGGCATCAGAGCCCTGCACAGTGGCTGGTGTCTTTGGATGCCTCCCTCCCTCTACAGTGACCTTACGTTCCTCCAGAAAGATCACATGGGGCTTGAGAGATGGCTCTCAGGTAGAGTACACACTGCTTTTTCAGAAGAGAACTCCATTTGAGTTTCCAGCACCCACAATGGGCAGCTCACAAATGCCTGTAACTCTAGCTGCAGGGAAATCTAGTACCCTCTTCTTGCCTCTGTGGGCACACATGTGTACATACACACACATAAAGTCATTTTAAGAGGCTGAATGTGGTGTGCACACCTTAATCCCCTGCACTGTGGAGGCAGAGACAGATGGATCTCTGTGAGTTCAAAGCCAGTCTGGTCTACATAGTGAATTCCAGGACAGATAGGACTACATAGAGAGATCCTGTTTCAAAAAACAACAAACAAACAAAAACCAAACTTCTTTTAAAGATTAATTGAAGTTGCTGTGACTGGATTATCCAACAGCAACACAGAGCCCTTTAGCCCCAGAGTCAGACTGGCTGGGGTTCATCTCTTTACCAATCTGGCCCAGGTCCTGTGGTTTAGCCTGGAAGACGGGGCTCTGGGAAGACTATCCCCCAAGAAACAACACACCCCCTTTATTTATGGTCTTTCCTTTTCCCCCATCCAATCAGATTTTCCTTTCTCCAAAGAGGTGGAGGACACACAAAGCCTTGTGTTTAATATGCAAAAGCAGTCGCTCACATCCAAACCCCTCTTCTCCCTGCAGAAAGACCCCTCTCAGCATCCTAAAACCCCTTGCTGTTGCTTGCTGTTGCTTGCATGGTTACACTTACCTGTTTTTGTTGAGAGTCTCTTATAGAAAAATGCAGAAGGAATTTTGTATATAACCACAAGGAAAGATATTTGCACCTACTACTGTCTTTTCCTGACCAGCTATCTCATTGAATTTTGTTTTGTTGTGTGTTTGAGACTAGCTTCAAACTCACCACATAGCTAAGGATGACCCTGAACTTCTCATTCTCCTGTCTCCACCTCCTCACTGCTAGCTAGAATTATAGGTGTGCACCACCACACCCTGAACATTGAGGCTTTAATTTTAAAATTTTTCTTGGATAATCAAATAAATAAAAAAGTCATGTAAAGGAATTTCAAGCAAATATTAGATACAAATAAAGAATAATTCTATATTGGGCCAGCAAGATTACTCAACAAGCAAAGGAGCTTGTTGCCAAGACTGAGGGCCTGAGTTTGATCCTCGAGACCCATGAGGAATGGGAAAACCAAAGAAAGCAAATTGTCTTCCCCCCTCCACATTCATGCTGTGGAACACATGCAGCATCCCTCCTAACAGAATAAATGAAAAACAAACAAACAAACAAAAAACACTTATAAAAAGTGTCAAAAGTGTTGGTATATTAAGTCACTATTCAGGATATTCTAGAGAAGCAATACCCAAAAGGCATGTGAGTAACTTCAAATGGTCTAGCAGCCCCAGTTTTAAAAAGTGGTTGAAACCAATAAACAATCACATTGTCATTTAAACTTGTAATAAATATTAACTTAAGGAGATATTTCATTTTCATGTAAACCTTTGGGGTCTGGTGCATATTTTATACTCTGTACATCTTAATTTGAGCAGTGGGGTTCTTTTTTGTTTTGTTTTGTTTTATCTTTTAGATTTAAACATTTTAAATGCTCCAAGCTGACATATGTGGCTGTAGTTTCCATATGGGACAGTTCTAGGTTTCTTGTTATTTCATTCTCACCCAACCAGGAAGGAAGAAAGTCCCTACAGGTTTGTCTCTTTCAAGCCTCCTATTGCTAGCTAATTAAATCCCTAAGCAACGGCTGAGTCACTCTCAACTGTGGAAAACAACTTAAGAAATCTGTCTCAGAGCCAAGAACAAAGCTCCCCACGTACAAGGAGGGAGGCAAGGCCTCTGGATGAGAGATCTTGGAGGAGGAGGAGTATGGGGATCAGGTGCTTCCATGTGGGAGGGAGGAGGTAAGCCTTCACTACAGGCTAGAGGAGCAGAGGACAGAGAGGGTTCTCGTTGAGCCGCGTTCCTGCTGTCTTTACAGCCTCTCCCTGAGGCAGGTACTGGGGCTCATTTCAGAGAGACAGAATCCAAGATCATCAACACTCAAGTCTGCTGGATGGCTCATCATCTAATTCATAACCCCTGAGCTCCAGTAGAGCACGCTCACAGCGTGTCCAGTGTGCAGTGTTTACATAGACTATATTATCTGCACGAGGCATAGTCTATTTGCAGGCAGATCTCAGGATCTAAAATGGTTACAAAGCTTCCCAACAAAGGGGCTGTTTCTTACTCCTCTACTTTTCCTTTTCATCCACCCACTGCTTGTGGTGGAGTCCTTTGAGAAAAGTAGCATGTGCATTGGAAGAAGCAGAAGACTGAGGTAACAGAGATGGAGGATACAGAGAATCAGCAGGACTGAAGATCCACATGAGAACCAGCAGGTCTGTGGCGTCTGATTTAGTCAGGAGAGGAGTGATTGCCATGTGTTTATTTGTTCCAGAATATCCTATTGACCTCAGTCCTTGTACGGCCAGCGTTTGCCCCACTAGGTAATCCAGAGAGAAGGCATTTTCTCCCAAAGACCCAGATAAAACAAAGCAAGGCTGATCTGGAGGCAGCCAGAAGGGACAGCAGCTGCACCAGCTGTCGCCCGTGTTGACGCCCTGGCTGGCCACTTTCTAGCTGTACCGCATCAGACAGTTGACCGAAACGTCTCTGCTTCAGACTCTTTTAAAGATTTACTTGTTTTTATTTTATATATATGTGCTTTGCTTGTATATACGCTTGTGCTCTGTGTACATTCAGTGCCTGAGGAGGCCAGAAGAGGGCATCAGATCCCCTGGAACTGCAGTTACAGGTCACAGGGAGCCACCACGAGGAGCTGGGAACTGAACTCTGGTCTTCCACAAGAGCAGACAGTGTTCTTCAGCACTGAGCCATCTCTGGGCCCCTCTGCTTCAGACTTAATTTTAAAGCTGAGCTGGGCCTGGGGTCGCATGCCTTTAATCCGAGCACTTGGGAGGCAGAGGCAGGTAGATCTCTGTGAGTTCAAGGCCAGCCTGGTCTACAAAGTGAGTCCAGGACAACTAGGGATACACAGAGAAACCCTGTCTTAAAAAAAAAAAAACAAAGGGGCTGGAGAGATGGCTCAGAGGTTAAGAGTGCTGGCTGCTCTTCCAGAGGTCCTGAGTTCAATTCCCAGCAACCACATGGTGGCTCAAAACCATCTATAATGGGATCTGGTGCCCTCTTCTGGCCTGCAGGCGTGTATGCAGACAGAACACTGTATACGTAATAAATAAAATTAAAACAAAAACAAAAACAAAAACAAAAACAATTTTTTAAAAGCTGAACAAAAAGATAATTTTACCAGATAGAGTTTTCCTGGGGGTTGAGGCGGGGTGGGGGGTGGGGTAAGTTAAGACAAAGCTTCACAATGCTTGGAGAGTTGGCACTTGAGAATCTGCTTACGTGGGTAGCATACAGATGCTCCATGGTCTTTTGCAGCAACCTCACCCCAGAGCCAGTGGGGACACCTATTAAGAGTGCCCAGACTTTACACTGAGTGGGAAACCCTTCTCAGAGAGCAGAGTCACTTTTCCAAGCGGGTGAGGATAACAAACAAGTCTCAATTGTCCCCTGCTCCGAGGCACTGGTGTACCAGAATATTAAGTGCTCATTTGAATGGTGCTAAAAATACTCATAGGCCAAGCTTTGTAGTGGGAAAGACATAGGCTGTGGAATCAGACAGGTCTCTAGGGGAACTCTGACGTCGACCCTTGAGGGCTGTGTCTGAGCCTGTTCCCCCCAATGTTGCAGTAGGGTTTATGGCAGCTCTATTTAAGCTTTGGGGTGAGGACTACTTAGGTCTCATGTCTTATGGTCAGTAAAGACTCAGGTTGAGCGTTCATTTCACTAACACAAGGATCCGGAGTGTGGTCCTGGCAGCAGTGGAGCTGTCCAGGCATGACAAAGAGCTGAATTCTCTGCAGGAAGAACTACTGACTGGTCATTGGAGGAAGGGCAGATCACTGAGGCCCAGTGATACAAGCTGTGGAAAAGTTTGGTGAGCTGAGGCAGGCGCTGGACAAGGTCGGCTAGCATACTCTCCCCCTCCCCTTCTCCTTCCTCCTCCCTTTTTCCATGCTATCTCTGATTTACACCTTTAGCTCCATTTACTCTATATTTGGAGGCAGGGTCACACTAAATTTCCCAGGCTAGACTTGAACCACTGACCCTCCTGCCTTAGACTCATGAGGCTCTGGGATTACAGACCTGGCTCATTGTCTCTTTTTGTTTTTCTTTCTGAAAAGTAAACTTTTTTTTTTTTTTTAGTGACCCATGAGATGGCTCAGTGGGTAAAGGTGTTTGCCACCAAGCCTGACAACCTGAGTTCAATCCCCAGGATCCACGTGGTAGGAGAAAACCAGTGCCCATTGTCTTCTGAGCTCCACAGCTACGACATGGCACTCTTAGGTAAAATGTTTTCAAAAAATAATTAGTTGCTCTTTTTAGACGTTGAGGAGTCCTATATTGGCCTAATGCATAGCTCATCCCCAGCTAGCCTGGTTGTTTTTGGGGGGGGGGGGGGTTCTGTCAGTAGTGTTTCTACCACCTGGCCAAGGAAAGAGCCTCTTGGGTATCACTCTTTTTTTTTTTAAAGATTTATTTATTTAATGCATATGAGTGCTCTATCTGCATGTACACCTGCAGCCAGAAGAGGGCATCAGATCATATTGTGGATGGTTGTGAGCCACCATGTGGTTGCTGGGAATTGAACTCAGGACCTTTGGAAGACGACTAACCAGTGCTCTTAACCGCTGAACCATCTCTCCAGCCCTTGGGCAAATTGGCAGCACGTGATACATAGTCCAGTGTTCAACATTAAAGACACAAACCACACACAGGAATCACAGCTAGGTCAGAAGGAACTCTGAAGCCTCACCAACAGAGAAAACAGGGTTTGCAAGTATCTTCCCACGGTCCACATTCTGCCTTCAGACACCCAGCAGTGGCCCCCCCTGTCTCTGGTTCAGGTCTCTGTCTCTCTCTGACAGGGTCTCATATGTCCAATGGTGACTGGGGTTGACTTTGAACTTCCTGTTTCTCCTGCCTCCATGCCCCAAGTACTAGATTACAAATATGTGCTCCCATGTCCATTACACAAGGTGCCAGGGCCCAGACCTAGAGCCTCATGCATGCTGGGCAAATGAGATAGAGTCCCACCTCCTTAGTCTCCTGGCTCTTACAGAAGTTTTAGGCAGCGGGGCCCTCTTCGTATCCCTCTGGCCCCTGCCACTCAGGTCTGGGTGTCAGAGTTATGATTTAAACCCAGGCAGTCTTACACCATAAAAGGTTGGGCCAGGTGCCAGCTTGGGAGCAGGCCTCAGGCAGTCTACAGACTCTCCCCAGGGCAGAGGGAAGGCTCTCTCCAACTGACAACAGGGTCTTAGTAGTGTTGTCCTCCGGGTCATCAAGGGTTGCCCCAGGGTGGGGTCACCTTTCAGCCTATGTCATTTTACATCATTCTATCTCACACCTTATGGGTGAGAGGAAAATTACAATTCTCCTACAGATACAAAATGAAAGTGTGCTAAGGATTCCCAAGTTGTGTTATCAAAGGAACCGATGCATGGGTGTGTGTGTGTGTGTGTGTGTGTGTGTGTGTGTGTGTGTGTGTGTGAGCACGAATGCAGATGTGTGCCTGGGTGTGTGGGGAGTGTTCATATAGGTGTGCTTATGGATGGAGGCCAGAGGTCAACCTCAAGTGTTCCTTAAGAACAGTCTAAGTACCCCATCACTTGGGAGGCAGAGGCAAGAGGACCTCTGTGAGTTCGAGGCCACCCTGATCTACAAAAGGAGTACAGCCAGGGCTGTTACAGAAAGAAACCCTGTCTTGAAAAACAAAATTAAAAAAAAAAAACTGTCCACTTGGGCTGGAGAAATGGCTCAGTGGTTAAGAGCTGGCTGCTCTTCCAAAGGACCTGGGTTCAAATCCCAGCACCCACATGGAATTGTTTGTAATGGTCAGGCGTGGTGGCACACACCTTTAATCCCAGCATTTAGGAGGCAGAGGCAGGCAGATCTCTGTGAGTTCAAGGCCAGCCTGGTCTACAGAGTGAGTCCAGGACAGCCAGAGATACACAGAGAAAGAGAGAACTGTCTGCTTTTGAGGCAGGGTCTGTTAATTGGGACATGGGGTTCAGCAATCTATCTAGACTGGGTGGCCATGGAGCCCCAGAGATCTTCCTGTTTCTGTCCCCCTAGTGCTAGGATTACAAACCGTGCTACTACAACTTTCCATGGGTGTGCTAGGGATTGAACTCTGGTCCTCGTGTTTGCTGGGCAAACACTTTGCCATCTGAGCCAGGTCCCCAACTCCAAGGCCCTTAGTCCAAACTCCAGCACCAGCAAATGCTTTTAAAGTGTACTTCTCAACTAGACTTTCAGTCTGAGTACTTGCTAAGTGAGGCTCGTGTTCCCAGATTCAGGGAGGAAGGCTTCTTTAGCAGGGTTTCAAAGGAACCTGAAGGAAAGACGTGTACTGATCAGAAGTACTGAAATGAATGCTAAACTGTCTTTTCTAGGATGAGGAGAGGAGCTTTAGTGTACCCTGACAAGGTTATTAGCATATCTACAGACCAGGGTTGTTTACATGGTTCTAAGCTGTGATAAAATAGTGGTTCATTTTCTGGTCTGACATGGTGTCACATAGCCAAGACTGCCTCTAAGTTCTTTACGTTCTGTGTCTTTACAATGTGTATCTATCATTATGTTATTTATGCAACAAATAGGCAATTTTTAAAGAATACCAGTTCAGCCCTCTTCCTCTCTTCACCTTTCTCTGCTGCTGGGACAAAGTGCATTCACTTTGTATTCTGGCTTGGCACTTCTGCTCGCTGAAGTGTTTGTGATCCAATGTTTCTGTTTCTTGTTCTGTTGACTCTCATTCATTGTGCTTTGGTTCCTTGAGATGCTATTTATTTATTTATTTATCTCTCTATTTATCTATTTATCTATTTATTTATTCATTCATTCATTCATTAATTCATTCATTCATTTTAACTGTGTATTTATGCCATAGGATGCTACATGGAATCCCAAAATTAACAGAAAGATTACTGTAAGCTGAAGAAACATGAGGTTCAACAGACACAAACCTTTCTACATCTTCTTTATCTTTCAGAGAGTAGGGAGACCTGAAAAACAAGCTGCTACAAATTCTTCTTCAGGTCATATGCCTGAAAGGGAGGCTCAAATCTATGCTTCCTAACCCTGAAGGGGCTATGAAAGTTATCAGTATCTAAAGAGAATTGCTAGCAACAATTACTAACAAACTGGAGCCTGAGGCAACAAAAGAGGGATATGGAAACATTTGATGGATTTTCTCAAGAATGCAGAAAAGTAGTTCTGTGTTGGCGGCTTGCACAAGGACGTTTGCCTAACTGCAGTTGTCTCCAGGAGGAGCCGGCTAGCTCTGGCCACGGCAGAACAGCTTACATGGACTCCTTTCCTGCTTAAAAGCTCACCCTCTGCCATGGCCTCCTTGGATATTCCCTGATCCAGCACAGTGTGTGTCTTGTAATCCTCTACTGTTCTCACATGGACTCTACTGTGCAGAGCTAGCCTCTGTCACTCAATCTGGATCTACAAGATAGGCCATGTAGAGCTATGGGGATAAACAGCATTGCACAGACCTGTTTGTTTCCCTAACAGTCAATCCATTTGTCTTTCTTAGCAGTTGTTAGTTTTCTGTTCTTTACCTACTGTAGTTACAAGCCTCAGACTCTAGCCACACGATCTGCACAGAGCAGCTGTGCTCTGCTGTTAATCTATCTTTTCCGGTTTAACTTGCAGGCCCCGGTTATGTTACAGAAGAGATGTTCCTCCCTCGCTGTCTTAGCTACTGTTCTGCTGCAATGAAACATCATGGCCAAGGTAATTTATGGAAGGAAGCATTTATTTGGTAGTTTGCTTAAAATTTCAGATGAACAGTCACAATCATCATGGTGGGGAGCTTGGCAGCTGGCAGGAAGGCATAGTGTTGGAACAGTAGCTGAAAGTTCACGTCTGACCCCTGAAAGTTGTAGGCCTGTTCTAAGGTTTTGAAACCTCAAAGCCTGTCCCCAGTGAAACACATCTTCCAACAAGGCCACACCTCCCAAGTCCTTCCCAAACAGTTTCATTAACAAGCATTCAAGCATATGTGCCTATGGGGGCCATTTCTCATTGAAACCACTATAATCACTCTGCATGTGTATTTATTTATTTTCATTTTCATTTTATTTTATCTTACTTTATTTTATTTAGGTTTTTTGAGACAGAGTTTCTCTGTGTAACAGCTCTGACTGTCCTGGACTCACTTTGTAAACCAGGCTGGCCTTGAACTCACAGAGATCCACCTGCCTCTGCCTCTCCAGTGCTGGGATTAAAGGCGTATGCAACCGCAGCTGGCCATTCCAGACAGCTGTGAATTGCCATGTGGGTGCTGGGATTTGAACCTGGGTTCTTTGGAAGAACAGCCAGTGCTCTTAACTGCTGAGCCATCTCACCAGCCCCTTATTTTTATTTTTTAAGGGTTTTTTGTTGTTGTTAATTTTATTTTATGTGCATTGGTGTTTTGTCTGCATGTATGTCTGTGTGAGGGTGTCAGATTCCCTGGAACTAAAGTTACAGACAGTTGTGAGCTGCCATGTGGGTGCTGGAAATTGAACCTCGGTCCTCTGGAAGAGTAGCTAGTGTTCTTAACCACTGAGCATCTCTATACTACCACCACTTTTGGCAGAGGGAGGGGCTAGGGATGTGAACCAGAGTCTCACTAGGGAGCTCAGGGTGACCTAGATACCCTAAGCCAGTGTTTCTTAACCTTCTTAATGCTGCCACCCTTTAATACAATTCTGGGTAGCTGGACTGTAGACGAAGTTCTTTAATTATCCGATATATCCATTCTGCTTTATTTCGCTGTACTTCATTTATTGTACTTAATACCTCCACCTCCTTCCACCCTTCGTTCCTCCCAAGCCCCCAACACTATGCAGGAGAGAAGGTTAAAGGTGAAAGGGGACGTAGGTCTCTCTGAGCTACTTCCTGCTGATTAGGGTCGTTGGGTTCTTTAGGGGTAATACCAGTCTCAGCAGAAGTCCAGCAAACCAGGAGACAGCAGCAGGAAGAACAAGTGGCAGTTTGTAGGAGCACCAGCAGCTGGGAGAGCAGCAACCTCTCTCTTCTTTGTAGAGCCTCTTTACCCTTACTTCTTTATGGAGCTCCTTCTCTCTTTTCTCTTTGTAGTTCCCTTCTCGTCAGGGCTCTGGTTATTTCCCCCTCCTTTGTAGAGCCCCCTTCTCCTCGGGTTTCTTGCTTTTTTCTTTCTTTCTTTGTAGAGCCCCCTCTCCTCCGGGCTCTGGCTTTTTATTCCTCTCTCCCAAGTCCTCAGAGTTGAACTGTTCAGCTGGTTAAGCCACGCCCCTGCTAGCTCACGAGACAGTTAATACTTTATACCTGTATCTTAAACAGCCCACCTGGGATTAAACAAAAACATTCTCACAATTGGTTGTTTTAATAAACTCATACCACACTGGGCTTTTGGCTACTTCATTGGATTCTTTTTCCTTTCTTCCTAAACCACCCCTATCCCTTCCAACCCTCCACCCCCACACACACACTAGGTGGGAGAGAAAGAAGGTTAGAGGGGAAAGAAAGGAGGAATCAATATTGTGAGACTACCTTCAGCTGATTGGGGGGTGACAAGTTCCTTGGGGCAAGTTTGATCTTCGTTGTCAGGATATCTCCAACCAGCAACTGGCAATCCAGCAGACAGTTACAAACAGCAACAAACAGCAGCGGGGGTGGGGGGCAGCTGCTGCCTCTCTTGGGGCTCTAGCATCTATATACGCTCTGAAGAGTTCCCAGAATTCCAAGACTAAACTGTCTTCAACTGGCAAAATCAAGCCCCTGCTAGAACCCGAGGCAAATCATAGCTCCTACACCTGGTATTAAAACAAAAACATATTCACAAAACATTTCTTTTTTTTTTTTTTTTTTGGTTTTTCGAGACAGGGTTTCTTTGTGTAGCCCTGGCTGTCCTGGACTCACTTTGTAGATCAGGCTGGCCTCGAACTCGCAAAGATCCACCTGCCTCTGCCTCCCAAGTGCTGGGATTAAAGGCGTGCGCCACCACCGCCCGGCACCACAAAACATTTCTATATTTAAAAAAATTCTCACTACAGTTCTGCATGTTATAGTGACCCCCAACCATAAAATTATTTTTATTGCTACTCCGTAACTGTAATTTTACTACCATTTTGAATCCTAATGTAAATGTGTTTTCTGATGGTTTTGGGTAACCCCTATGAAAAGGTGGTTCAATCCCCAAAGGGGTCACGACCCATAGGTTGAGAACCACTACTCTAAGGCATCAGAACTCATGAACTGTTCTATACTGAGGCTAGTAAAATGACCAGGGTAATTTAAAGAACCTCATGGAGACAGTAACCAGAAAAGGCTTCTTCAGATGTGAGGGCGATCTGGCTGCGACATCTGTCACCCCATTGATTGCCAGGGTTGATTCGGCTGATCTGGCTGGCTAGGCGGGTGTCCCCTTCCTCCCTCACTGCTCCATGTGCGTCCCTCCCGAAGCTGCACGCTCGGTCGAAGAGGACGACCTTCCCCGAATAGAGGAGGACCAGTCTTCGGTCAAGGGTATACGAGTAGCTGCGCTCCCCTGCTAGAACCTCCAAACAAGCTCTCAGAAAAGGCTTCTTCATCCTTGATCTCTTTCCAAGAACCCCCACCAACCCTCAAGGTTTTCCTATGCTTCACTAATCAGAGCTGTGTGATCTACTCTTCCTAAGCCAGTGCCTGGCAGCGGGGATGGAAATGTCACAACTGACTTGGTTGATACCTGTGGAATTGTGGGTGATCATCCTTTTTCAAGCCTCGAGAGGAAGGATTGGATCAACAGAAATGGAATTCTTCTGCCAAATAAGGAGAAATAGAAACTGAATCGGCCACCAGCTGTCCATAGAAGTCTGTGAAGGTCCACTTCAAGGGGCCTAGTGGTCTGTTTCTCTGGTTTTCTCTACCATATTTGAACCTGACCTGCACACACTGACATTAGGATGCCATCTTAAAGCACTTCTTCCCTAGGAGCGTAAATGATCTGATGGGTACTGATAGAAACCCTGTATTTATTATTAATTATATTATAATCTTTCATTTTGAGATTATAACACATTATGTAATTTTTCCCTCCCCTTCCCTTCTTCCAAGCCATTCCATATACCCCTCCTTGCTCTCTTTCAAATTCACTGTCTCCTTTCTCATTGGTTGTTGTTAGATGCATGTATGAATATATATGTCTGTATATTCCTAAATACATAAATGCAACCTGCTTATTCTGTATAATGTTACTTGTATGTGTGGTTTTAGGGCTGACTGTTTGGTATTGGGTAGCGAATTGGTGTGCTCTTCTCTGGGGAACACTATGTCTCCTATTTTCAGCATTCCTTAGTTCTTCGTGGAGTGTTGAGGCCTTGTGGAGGTTCTCCCACCCACTTCATCATGTCTGTCATTGTCCCTGTGTTCAGTTCACATTTGGGCAGGCGTGTTGGTGAGACTTTATGGGTATAGCCTCTGAAATTACTAGATGGCACAATCTCACAGCAAAATGCTTGTTTCTCTGGCCTTTACAATCTCTCTATCCCCTCCTCCACAATGATCTCTGAGCCTTATGTGTGGAAGTTGTTTTGTAGATGTTTCCACTGGGCCTGGGCTCCACTCGCTGCATTTTGATTGGTTGTGGTTTTCTGTAATGGGCTTCATTTGTTACAAGGAGAGGTTTCCTTGATGAAGGGTGAGGACTATCCTTATGTGTGGGTATGAGGACAAATGTTTAGAGTGTAGTTAAGGATTGTGCTGGTTTACTAAAGAGGTTGTAGGTTCTCTTCCAAGATCCATGACTTTGCCAAGCAGGCATGGTTTCTCTCTGGTTGGGTATGTCTCAAGTCTAATTAGAGAACTGTTGGTGACCGCCAAGATGTGCATGCCACTACTGCACCCTTAAGGTTATTGTGCCATGCTGGTCATTCTTGTGGTTCATAGACATCATAGCCGGTTAGGACTGTTGTTTGCAAGCTTGTATGGTGCCTTCTGCTACCATGAAAACTAGACTTCAGAAAAGAGGTCAGTTCCAATTTAGGGGCCTTTGGGTCCTGCATTTGAAGGGCATGGTGCCTTCAGTAATAGGGCCTTTCCTTCCACCTTTGGGGGGAGGTCGATAGCAGCCAAAGGCAATGCCAATAACCTGTAATGTTTTAGAAGTCTCTTGGACAACACTGACAACTCAAAAGGACTTCTCATGCCTAGTGTTGGGGTTTTTGCTAGATGGCCCAGAGAGAAATTTTCATTTAAACCATATATGTATATTTATACACAGACCTATGTGTGTTGTAGGCTTGTTTTTAAAGGTGGGTAGTTAGTTGTATGATTCCATATGGATTTTCAGATATCTTTACAGCTATTTTATTCTCTTCCATCTTTCTGTGTTTATCCCCTTCCCCCTCCCTTACTAGAGACCCCTCCCTTTTCCAGTGATGGGACTTTGGAAATGAGGGGAAGTCTTTTAAAGCCTTCTAGATGACAATGTCCAGGAGAGATGACATACATAGCAGGTTGCCAAGCGTGTGTTGGGAAGCTGGTTTGTCGTGCCCTCTTGATTGAGGCCTCACATTTCCTCTCTGTTGTAGGCGGGGCTTCTGAAAGGCCGCACAGTCTTTGTTCCACAGCCCCACTGGGACAAAGTCCCCCTCATCAGATGAGCAATGGCTCCCACTCCTTTCCTTTCCAGTGAAATATAATAAATATAAAAGTAAAACAAAAGACAGGCAGACACAAAGCAGACTCAGGAGTTAGAAAAACATGCTTTGACAAAGGCAGACACTCTCTGTCCATTGGCACTCTGAGGAGTCACGGCAGCTTTTAAATATAAAGGTTTACTTATTGACGCCCCTCCACCCCAATAGCTCTTTCTAGCAGTTTCTTTAGTCATCTAGAGGCAGGAGGGCGAACAAAGAACGGTCCGTCCGGAGAAGCACCTCCTCCTTCCTCATCTTCCCACCACTGCCTAGGAATACATGGCAGCAGGAAGCCCATTGCGACAGCAGGTCCAGCCATGAGTCATCTCAACACTTTCCTCTGTACAACAGCCTAGCCTCTGACCCAGACAAAGAAATTCACTAAGTGACAATGACCATCTATGTAATCTCAGCGCTGAGTTCTCTTTCTCTGTCTCACCTCTGGTTCCTCAGCCTGGCCATGATGAAAGACTGGCAACACAAGCAGCTTGTGCATAGGTGTGTGTGAGCTGATGTAACAACTGAATGTCATGTCAAATGCTGGCTTCTCATGTGGAGCTCCAACATGAAAACAGGAGAAGGAAGAGTGGGAGATGGGAGGGTAAGAGGAGATGGCCATGTCTTCACTATCCTCTCTGGAATTGGTGATGAAATTGAATCCTGTTGTAGTAGTGTTAGAGCTCAGAGGTGGTTAGGTGCCTTCATGAATGGCTTTACACACTTATTGTGGGGTTATTATTAAAAGAATAAGTTTAGTTTGCACGCCCCCGAACCCTGTCATTGTTCTCTTGCCCTTCCACCATGTATGACAAAAGGTCCTCACCAGGGGCACCCTCTTCACTTTGGACTTTACAGCATCCATAACCATGAGCTGAATAAACTTCCAGTGTTTATAATTCACTCAGTCTGTGATATTTGTTACAGCAGCAACCATTGGACAATGAAGACCAAGGAAGTGCTAAAGTATGCACAATGACTTTGAAATATTTAATGCTTAAGCCATTGCTTCCAGAACAGTCTAGGAACACAGGCCTCGCTGTTCTCTAAGGTCTCTTCAGTCAAGGCCCTACTCTCTCTTGAGAAAAAAACCAAGTCCTCTGTTCTAGACCCATACAGTAGTTCAACGCACATTGCATAGGTAGGAAATAGGGTGGAAATTCTCTCCTTAAACCCATTTCTCCTGCTTGTAATTTCGGGGTGAGATCTTAACAGAGAACAGTGTAGGGAACAATATAACTGCTACCTACCACTCTTTACCGTGGAATCACAATTTTACTCAGGGGTGTTCCTAAAGAAATAAAACCTGGCAGACGAAATTCAAGTTCTTTTAGTTTATCTCCCCAACTCTCTTTCTTTCTTTTCTCCAGATTCAATCTGTGAAGAACAGTGTTCCCCAACCATCTTGACCCTGAGCATCTTGACCTCGGGCCTCTTTTTGTTGCTTTCTGTGCTTCCTGGCCACCATCAAGTGAACCATGCTGTTCTACCAAAACTGTCTTATAGGACAAGGGGATTCCGAAGAAGGGATGAGGTCAAGGAATTTTCAGATGAGGAAGTTAACCTGGGTGGACTTGGCGTCATAGTTAGAGGGCCTTTTTAAAATTTTTTGGTTTTTTTTGTTAGTTTGTTTGTTTTTGTTTTTGTTTTTTTCGAGACAGGGTTTCTCTGTGTATCCGTGGCTGTCCTGGACTCGCTTTGTAGACCAGGCTGGCCTCGAACTCACAGAGATCTGCCTGCCTCTGCCTCCCGAGTGCTGGGATTAAAGGTGTGCGTCATCACACCCGGCTAAATTTTTGATTTTTTGAGACAGGGTTTCTCCGTGTTTCCCTGGCTGTCCTGGACTCACTCTATAGACCAGGCTGTCTTCAAACTCAGAGATCCACCTGCCTCTACCTCTGCTGGAATTAAAGGCTTATACCACCATGCCCAGCTAGAGGATCATAATTAGGGTCAGAGCCCAAGGAGACACAATGATTGTGGGAATTTCTGCTAATAAAGGTGGAAGTCTGGCATTGTCAAAAGGCCCCTAAGCCTGGCACTAGGGTAACGGACTCCCCTTTTCCTCTGATTTGGGGATCCTGGATCCCCAGAGATGCGTTATGCACCTAACCCTCCTCTGACTTCCCATGCTCATGAGGTCTGTTGGTGTCTTGGCTTTCAGCCAATGGTATTCAGTCTAGGCCTCTAGCATCCTTGGAGTTTTCCCAACCCTCACTGCCCATGAATTAATTAAGCATTCCATTCTCTTTCTTCTGATTGGACAATACCCAATGAATCAAATACGTCCCCTTCTCAAATCCCTTCCCACTACCCAAACGTACATAATACTGATTCACAGAGTGAACTTCACCTTTTTCTCTGCCACTGTAATGAATGCCTGAGTCTGCTTATTTTGGAGGGAAGCATTCTTCCTTCCACGAAGGAACTTCCACCACCAGCTGCCTGGCTAGCCAGGTGTATAGGGGCCCCAGGCCTGGCTGCTGTCTAGCTAGGTCTCCTAGCACTAGCAGCTGGGGCTTGTCTATGCTCTGTTGCTGCCACCAGTGGACTAGCCAGGCTCCCTTCTTGATTAGGCTACTCTGGGGCCTCCGCTGTTTATCCTGAGCACCAGTTCCCGCAGAGAGGTGCTGCGCTTCAGCTGCCTCTCCTGCCTGCACCACCCTCCCGGCCAGCTGGCCTGGCTCAGGGAGCCGATCTCAGGCCTAGCCTGCTGCCCACGTGGCCACCCTTTTCTGCTTGGCCTAGTGTGCCTGGTCCCCGGATTAGCTGCCCCAGGGAAAGGAAAGATCGCATAAAAATGAACCCACTCCCAAGGCAACTTCATCAGTCTACTCACTAGAGCCGAGCCCTCATAACTTAATTACCTCTCAGAGGTTCGCCTCTCGCCTCTCGGGCACTGTGTGACTGGGATTAAGCTTCGGCACACAAGCTTCCAGGTGACATTCAAACCATAGCTGTGGTCAAGAGCCAAAAAAAAAAAAAAAAAATCCAGGCTGCCTCTTGAAGGTGTAAAGGCAAGTGTCCTCCCCCAGGGCTCCTAAAAAGACCATAGTCCTGCGGATCCACATCTGCCCCTAGAATTCAGCATCACACTGCTGTGTTGTTTCAAGCAACCGTGTGAGTGATAATTTGTTGTAGCAGAGACAGGAAACCAACAGGGAGTTGAGTGAGTTCCTGCTGGCCCATGCTGATGATGATTGTTTTATTTTTATTTTGTTTTTGAGATAGGGTCTCCCTTTGTAGGCTGGTCTAGCCTCGAATCCTCTTTCCTCAGCCTCCTGAAAAGCTAGGATTATGGTCCATGTTTTTATACTTGGATTAGAGAATTAAAGCAACAATGACGTTTTATTTGTTGGTTGGTTGATTTGAGACAGGGTCTTACTATGTAGCTCTGGTTGGCCTGGAACTCTATGGTAAACCAGGCTAGCCTTAAATTCACAGGCATTTTCTGCTTCTGTCTTCTGGGTGCTGGAATTAAAGATGAGCATCATCATGCTTTGCCCAAGAGGCAAAGCTTTTTGTTTTATGTGTTTTCTATACTCACCTGATGATTTTGAAATCTCAGTAATGACTTTATCTAACAACGCGTGGTGGGATTCTGTTGTGAGACCATCACACAGTTTATGTTGGACTCTAGTACAAGTCTTGGATGTTTCTAATTTTCCACAGGAACAACTGTCATCTTAGTCAGGCAAATGCCCAAGAGAGAGCTTAGAGGAGAACAGCTTCAATGGGTTTATGCTTTGAGGAGTTTCAGCTCGTGGCTCAGTGGCACCACTGTTCCAGGGCTGCGGTGAAGAAGAGCTTAGGCAGGGTGTACCAGAGCAGGGCTGCTCCCCTGGTGCCAGCCAGAAGCAGGGAAAGTGACAGGAAGGGGCCCAGGACAAGACACCCTTCAAAGGCACACCCCCTTGTGACCTACTTTTTCTAGGTACATCCTGCCTCCTAAAGTTTCCACTACCTCCCAAAATAGCATTGTTAGCTGAGAGTCAAGACTTCAACATACAATCCTACCAGGCACACATATTGAAACTCTAGCACTTGTCTGTATACACATAGCTACACATAGGCACACCAACACACAAAGTCCACTAGAGTATATAGAATGTTCAGATTAGAAATTTACTCCATCCTCCAGATTACAGAATAAATTTCATAATCCTTAGCATATGTGTACACGTGACAGGAGCTATGCAGGAAAGGGACAAGATGCAGGGAGACAAGCAGAAGAAAGCTTTCTTGTTGACCTTAGTTCCTCGGTGTTTAAGTATGGTAATAGATGCCTGTATTACTGTACTTAAATATTCCACCCAGGCATTTTTGCCTCCTGAAGTCAAGATTGGAAGCCAGTAGTCCTCAGGCTAAATACAAACATGGTTTTATTTGGCCTATACAGTGTTTTAAAAATATGGAATTTCTCAGTGATATTAGATTATTAAGAACAATAATCTAAAATTCCAACTTCTCTTGAAGAATGGAAAAGCAAAAAATATTCCACCTGCATTTTCATGTGTTAACCGCTCAGCAAAGTTGGGCTATTTTTTACTTGTTTTAAATTTTATATGTGAGGGTGTTTTGACTGCATGTAGTTTGTGCCCCACGTGCATGGGCTGGTGTCCCTAGAGGCCAGAAGAGGGTGTTAGATCCCCTGGGACTGGAGTTACAGATGGTTGTGAGCCATGGGTTGTGAGTATGGGGACCTGAAGCCAGGTTCTCTGGAAGAGCAGTCTCAGTATTCTTAGTTACTGACCCACATCTCCATCCCAGAGGCCGTTATCTTTAAGCAGAACAAGTGTTTGTATGTCTGCCATGGTCTTTCAGTTACTTTTCTTAATGCTGTGACCAAATACCTGACTAGAAGCAACTTAAGGGGTGGGCATGACTACACATGCCTGTAATTCTCATATTCAGGGGTGAGGCAAGCAGATCAGTCCAAGATATGGTCTAAATGAGACCCTGTCTTCAAACAAACAAACAAACAGGGACCAAGAGAGGACAGATCATCTGAGCTCATGGTTTGGGTAGCAACAGTCTGTCATTGTGAGCAAAGCATGGCCCCTTGCAGCTGGGACAGAAGGAACATGATGCAGCTAGTGACACTGGGTCAGAGGTCAGGAAGCAAAGTGCACAGAGAGCCAGGGCTTGTGTATAGAGCTCTCAAGGCCTGCCCTCCTGGGACCCACTTACTCGAGCAAGGCCCCACCTTCTAAAGGTTCTACAATCTGCCAAAATACCGCCACAAGCTGGGGACCAAGTGTTCAAACACAGGAGCCTGTGGGAAACATTCTCCATCCAACCCTAATGGTCCCAGCATCTCTATTGGTTTACACTTAGTCTGTCTTTGAGCCTCCCTGTGCCATTTGATTTTTCACACCAGCAAGAGTTGCCAGATAAACAACAATACTCACACTAAATTTTAATTTCAGACAGTGAAAACTCTAGGTATGAATATGTCCCAAATGTTGCTGAATATTCCATATTTTCAACTAATATTAAATCTAGCAGTAAAATAAATCTAGATTTATTTTATGTTTACAAATGTTTTGCATATATATGTGATATATATATATATATTATACATATATATCACATATATGCCTGGAGCTTTAACATCCTTCTCTGTCTAGGAAGTCCTAGCTCTCTGTACCTCTCTGGTTACTCAACATTAAATTATTATCCCTTGAAGACAAATTGAACTTCCAGGTCCTAAGGAAAGGTTCTCTGTTTTGACTCCTTCATATTCTCCATTCTCACTGAGCTGTTGACAACATTCACTTCACCTTTAGTACTTTGTTTCTTTTTGAAAAGGAATTGTTTTGTTTTTTATTTTTGGTTTTGGTTTTGGTTTTTCAAGGCAGGGTTTCTGTGCATATATATCAGCCTTGGCTTTCCTGGACTCACTTTGTAGACCAGGCTGGCCTTGAACTCAGAGAGATCCACCTGCCTCTGCCTCTCAAATGGTGGGATTAAAGGCGTGCGCCACCACACCTAGTCATTACAGACAGTTGGGAACTGCTATGTGGATGCTGGGATTTGAACCCGGGACCTTTGGAATAGCAGTCAGTGCTCTTAACCACTAAGCCATCTCTCCAGACCTCTTTTTTTTTTTTTTTCCGAGACAGGGTTTCTCTGTATAACAGCTCTGGCTGTCCTGGACTCGCTTTTTGTAGACCAGGCTGGCCTCGAACTCACAGAGATCCGCCTGCCTCTGCCTCCCAAGTGCTGGGATTAAAGGTGTGCGCCACCACCGCCGGCTTCTCCAGACCTCTTTTAAAAAAATTTTTTTTGGGGGGGGGGCCGGATGTGGTGGTGCATACCTTTAATCCCAGCACTTGGGAGGCAGAGGCAGGTGGATCTCTGTGAGTTCAAAGCCAGCCTGGTCTACAGAGTGAGTCTAGGATAGTCAGTAATGTTACACAGAGAAACCTTGTCTCAAAAACAAAAAAAAATTTTTCTTTAAATTTATTTCATTTTCAAATTTATTTTAAATTATTTTATGTGTATGAGTATCTTTTGCCTACACATTGGATCCCCTGGCAATGGAATTACAGATTGATATGAGTCGCAATATGGGTGCTAGGAATGAACCAGGGTCCTCTAGAAAAGCAGCCAGTGTACTTAACCACTGAGCCATCTCTTCAGCTCTTATTTAAATTGTGTGTATGTGTCTGTCTGTCTGTCTGTCTGCATATGTTTGAGCACATGAATGCAGGTGCCTCCAGAGGCCAAAGGTATCAGACCTGCTGGAGTTACAGGCAGTTCTGAGCCACTTGATGTGGGTGCCGGGAATTGAACTCAGGTCCTCTACAAGCGCAGCAAGTACTCTTAACCACTGAGCCATCTCTGAATCCCACATTTATCATTTTGAAGTGCAGGCTCTACTCCTGTAACTTCAATCCAATTAAGTCCCAAAGATTTCACCTCCTAATTCTACCTAGGAAGGAGGGACTTCAAAACATAGGTCAGAGGATAGGGAGGAGGACACAGTCACTCAGTCCCTGACAATAAAGTTTACTAAAGTTCATGGTTCTGTGTGGGTGGATGGTTCTGGCCTGGACTGGTTTGGTTGGGTGGGACGGGGTATTGTAGGAAGGCTTCCTTCATGTCTGGGGTCTCACATGACTGGAGCCTCATGTTCTCAAGGAGGCTAGCTGGTTCCCACAAGGTCAGAGGGTTCTCAGCAGCAGCTCTGCAGCTCTGCCTCTTTCACATTTGTCACCTCCCCTTTGGTCAGAGAAGTCCAGATAGCTATCCCCAGGCTCAAAGTGTAATGAAACAGATGCTACTGCTTGTCGGGTAGAGGGAGATCTCTTTGCAAGGGAGCATATATTCAGGGAGGCTATTACTGAAACCATAGAATACAGAAGCAAGCATCCTGCTTCCCACAGACTTAGGCTGCTCAAAATCCATCCCTATTCAAGAGTCATGCCTGTGAGCTGGGTGGTGGTGGCGCATGCCTTTAATCCCAGCACTCGGGAGGCAGAGACAGGCGGATCTCTGTGAGTTCGAGGCCAGCCTGGTCTACAAAGTGATTGCAGGACAGCCAGAGCTGTTATACAGAGAAACCCTGTCTCGAAAAACCAAAAAAAAAAAAAAAAAAAACCAAAAAAAACAAGAGTCATGCCTGTGTTCAGTCCTCATCCCTGTGTGCCGTTATATCTACAACTCCCACTGGCATGCAAGCTCCTCCTGCCGCAGGCCTTTCCTTTGGCGCTGGCTATGTCTGGAAAGCTCTGCCTGGACCCTTTGAAGGCTGGTTATTACATTTCCTTTAAGTCTCTTCCGAAAGTCGCTTCCTGGGGGAGCCTTTGCTGACTTTCCCAGCCAGGTCTCCTGAGCTCCAACTAGATCTCCTGTGGCAGCCTTTACAGCCCTTCCCGCTGCTGTCAAGGACACCTTGTCCAACTAATTGTCTCATGTCACTTCTCCCTCCATCACGGAATCACTGTGGAGCAGACGTTGAGTCTATCTTGTTCCCAGCATGGGGCACAATGCCTAGCATACAGCAGGTGCTTGGTGCCTAGGGAGGGAGAGAAGGAGGTGGCATACAGGTAGGGGAGCCAGACACACGAATGAGCTTGGGGGTGTACTCAAGGTGGAAAAGGCCTGTGTAGGACCTCAGGGTGTAGGCTTGGGGTGGGGAAACCTTCTGGGGAGTGAGACCAATTGTACAGAACAATTCCAGGACAACTTTGGATCAAATGTGAACTGTCAGATGCTGACCACGGGAGGCCAAGCAGGGATCAGGGTAGGCCAGAGGGCCACAAAACTTCACACAAGGTCCCGGAGAAGAGGATTTATAGTCAATGAGGTTGGAAGGGCCATGGCCAAGTTCATGATGGGATCCTC
This sequence comes from Lophiomys imhausi, assembly GCA_907164525.1. Lineage (NCBI taxonomy): Eukaryota > Metazoa > Chordata > Mammalia > Rodentia > Muridae > Lophiomys > Lophiomys imhausi. Next base: position 13,448,487 of record CAJQZJ010004750.1, on the reverse strand, counting down.
TGTAGCTTCTGTGACAATGGTGTCCTCAAAGCCCAGGAAGGAGTAGCAGGAGAGTCCGTGGAGGTCCAGCAGGGTCATCTTTGAAACAGTTTGAGAAAATGGCACTTAGTGAAGATGGCTGGTCAATAGGGCTGGTTGTTCAGAAACCAGTGTTTGTTCTGTGCTTCTGGGAGCAGGTTCGTTCTTCCTGTGTGTCTGTCTCTCTCTGTCACTCTGTCTCTGTCTCTCCCTCCCTCCCTCTTTCCATCCCTTTCTCCCTGTCTCTCCTGTTCTATCTCTCCTTCTCTTCCCCTCTCTTTTCTCTTCCCTCCCTCCCTCTCTCTCACTTGTAATTGTTTCTGTGAAAACTCTCGAGCAAACACAAGGCAGAGAGCTCAAGAGCCCTGCCTCTGATGTCAGCCAGCTCTCTCTATCTGGCTTTTTTTTTTTTCAATTAAAGCTTTGGGGCTGGAGAGATGTCTTAGTGGTTAAGAGCACTTGTTGCTCTTACAAAGGACCTGAGTTTGATTCCCAGCACCCACATCCTGGGTCACAATCATCTGTGGCCCCAGTTTCGGGGATCCAACAGGCACACAGGGTGCATATACATGCATGTGAATAAAATATTCATACACACAATGTAAATAAATAGAAGTTACATTAAAGCTTTCGATACATCATGATTCCCTAACTACTCCAATATTCCCCTCTAAAATAGAGAAGGACCTTTCCTTGCATGGCACAGCATCTTTTTACATCCAAGGAAAGTAAAACAAGATCCCTCCATGTTCTTTATTCCCCAGCATAGATTCAAATTTTCCTATTTTCTAAAAAATAGCTTTTATAGTTCGTTTATTTGAACAAATAGCTAAACAAGGTCTACACCGCTCTAGTGACCGCTCCCATTCTTTGACACTGGGTCTCATTAACCCAGACTGCCCTTGAGCTCATAGCAACCCCCCTGCTTCAACCTCTCAAGAGCTGAGGTTATAGATGTAAGCTACCACCACTTTGATGTGCCTCTTGAGTTTTGTTTAATGTAAACTGTGGATGCTATTTTTAAGAAAAAAAAATTTTTTTAGATTATTTTATATGTTTGAGTACTTTGCCTGATGTCTATGTATGCCCCAGGGGTCCGGGCTGCTTGGAGAGGTTACAAGAGGGTGTTGGATTCTTGGAACTGAAGTTATGGATGTTTGTGAGCCACCACGTGGGTGCTGGCAACTGAACCTGAGTCCTCTGCAAGAACAGTAAATGCTCTTAATCACTGAGCCATCTCTCCAGCTTCTGGGTGCTCTTTTTAAACCATGCCCTCTTTGCTGATAACCTGCTTCAGCCTTCACAGCCTTTATCTCATCCTTAAGATGCCAAGGACCTCAAGATGAAGGGTGAAATCAACATGGGGAGAGGGTGGGAGTGTCTGAGCCCTCAGAACTCACGGAAAGCGATTCCTAATCAGCTCCAGGAGAAATAGATTAGACAAGAGACTCTTAAGAACGAGAGTTGACCTATACACCCCTTAACTCCTAAGAATGTCAAGAATTTACCAAGATTATAAAAAGTGGATTCCTGTGGGCAAGAGAGGGAGAGCTAGAGAGAGGAAACTGAGACAAATCTTATGGACACAGAGCACAGGCAAGACCAGCTACTTAATGAGCAGGGCTCAGAGCAAAACTTAAAACTCAAGATTAAAATGATTAGAAATTTCGAGATGGCAACCACAAGGCACTAGGCCCTGCTGAGCACAGACGCCAATGCAACACACATGCACAGACACACATGCATACACACACACACACACACACACACACACACACACACACACACACATAACTGACACTGTTCATAGGTGGCCAAGCCCAGGAGGCCACAGGCAGATGTCCTACAAGGCAATACATCACCACACATGTCTCATTTGCATTTTAGAGATATGCAGAGGAAGTGGGAATCTTTCCCACACCTGAGGGGAGAACCATCACTACCTCACACTTGCCAGGATACTCCGCAGAGACGAATGGCTTTCAGGAAGCACAAGGTAACCAGGCACATGTGGAAGAGAGAAGGTATCACAATACCATGCATGTTCACTAGGTCCTCTGAGAAAGGTCTTAACATCTTCATGAGGGCTCCAACCACATGACCCAAATGGGCCCTATCTCCGAGCACTGCAACAAAGACTCCCTGGGGAACATAAACAGACAGGGAGGTACCTGTATGTCAAGATTTACTGGTCTTCCAGGGGAGAAAGCCTCTCAGCCCAGCAGCTTACACTGAACTCATTCAGTGTTCAGTGCACCTCCCCTGAGCAGGCACACCAGGCAGAGAGAGCTAGTAGGTCCTGGTGTTCACTGTGCTCATCCAACACCTGCAGTGAGAGACCTGCCCAAGTCTAGGCCAGGCCCGGGATCCACGTAGGAAGAGGAGAGACCCAGGATCTAAGTGGGAAGACGAGAGACCCTGAGTCTGTAGCTGAGGCAAGTTTTCAGTTCTTCAGTATGGTTTGTCTTTAGGTCCCAATTCCAGGTTCCCAGTGTGCTTTGTGATATTCTGTTTGGACCAAGACCTAGCCTAGAATAGCTCAGTGTTCCTCTTCCACAATCAGACATTTCACCTCCCGCCACCAGACCCAGACAGCACCAGCCTGAACGCCAATGCTCACTGCCGAACCCACCAAATGCTGTTTGACCATCCTGAGGTGGGTCTGGGTGATCTTAACAGTGATGTTTCACATTGGCCTCCATCTCTCCAGTGATGAGTCCCTGGCCTTGCTTTTATGTCCTTAGCACTTGCCATTCCTTGACTCTGTGACATGCATGGATTTAGATTCCCAGCTAACTGACACTGGGTGAAGTTTAAAGGATGCAGCTGCAAAGGCTTTGAGAGCCTTTATGTATGTCAGAATGATGGTGAGTCCGGCCTCTTTCCTACTGGGAGCAAAGCTCTTGGATCCTGCCAGGGTCTTAAGGGGTAGTTTGTGAAAAGATGGTCTTGGGACTAGATGTGAAGAGATACTTGATAGTTGAAGGCACCAGCTGCTTTGCTGGTGGATCCAACCCCAGGGCCATTTTGAACGTTCTATTCCACCTGGAGTGCTAGGGACCCTGCCTGGCAAACAACCTTCCTAACCAAAGGACCAGATGCCTCAGATAGCTAATGATAAAGTGGAAGAAGGCCAAGAAAACAGTTTTTTAAAAAATGTATCTCTCGCCTTTTCTAGATCAGCATTTTAGAATTCCTAGAACCAGCCGGGCGGTGGTGGCGCACGCCTTTAATCCCAGCACTTGGGAGGCAGAGGCAGGCGGATCTTTGTGAGTTCGAGGCCAGCCTGGTTTACAAAGTGAGTCCAGGACAGCCAAGGATACACAGAGAAACCCTGTCTCGAAAAACCAAAAAAAAAAAAAAAGAAGTTGTTTTGCCGGGCAGTGGTGGCGCACGCCTTTAATCCCAGCACTTGGGAGGCAGAGGCAGGCGGATCTTTGTGAGTTCGAGGCCAGCCTGGTCTACAAAGCGAGTCCAGGACAGCCAGAGATATTCAGAGAAACCCTGTCTCGAAAAACCAAAAAAAAAAAAAAAGAATTCCTAGAACCCTGATGGGGTAGGGTGTGGGTGGGGAAGGAGGAGGGTAAGGGAGTCGGGGGTGCTTCTCCAATACCATGTTGAAAGATCCAGTGTAGATAATGTTTCCCCTTAAGGCCACCAAGTCACAGCAGTTTGGAACTACAGGCCTCCTTGATGAGTGTTGCTGTGTCTTGGTTTCTTTCCTGTTGCTATGACAAGATACCCTGGAAAAAGTCATTTAAAGGAGAAGCAGTGTATCGTGGCCCACAGTTTAAGGGTGCTATACCACATGGCTGGCATGTCAAAGCTGCAGGAGCCTGAAGCAGCCACTCAGCACATCCAAAGTCAAGAACAGAGGGACGAACCACTGGGCTCCACTGACTTTCTCCATTTTAAACACCCCAGGGTCCTCTGCCCAAGGTATACTGCTCCCACATCAATAAACTAAAGATTATCCTCCACAGGCATGTCCAGAGGCCAATCTCCCTGGTGGTTCTCTCAGGTGGACAAACACTATCGCACAACCCAATAGCAAAGAGTTGGAACCCACAAGGTTCCTCTGAGGACCTGAGAGAACTTAAATGTATAAGCCTGCTATTACCTGTACCCATTTAAGGGGAGAATGGAACCTGGCTTGTGAGGAGACCAAGAAGAAGAATGGACAATGAAGAAAGTGGCCAAGTCACAATGCCAGGACCTCTTCATCCAGGGGCTGTTATGTCCTTGTATCTCCCAAGTGTACCAGGTTCATCTTAGAGAGACTCAGGCCTGTGAGTGGGTTCACATGGAGTAAGTCTTTAGGTTTACAGGTTTTTTTTTTCTTGTAAACTAAGAAATTTGAAAACAATGTTGATATATTAATTATTTTGACATCAACAACTAATTAATGACAAGTTAGCCATTTAATTGGTCAACAACATTTAAACTACCAAAGGCTAATGAAAGGAGGGAGGCAGATTAATTGACTTCTGCAAAAATTTTAAACCCTAGAAAATATATGTTTTTAATCCAGTGAGACAGAAGTTTCATGGGCACTTGCTTCCAAAGCAGTAGACATTTGGAAAATCCGAATGTGAGTCTGGTCTTTTGGGCTGTTGAATTCAGACTGTAAAGCATTTACTGGGTGTCAAGCACCATGTGAAGAAGGGAAAACAAGGGGAGCACTTCAGGTCAAGGTCCTTGGACAGCTGACATATAGAGTTGGACGAGGCCCGCCTCTAGCAAACAGTGATCACTCAGTGTATGTCTGTGTGGGGCAGCAAGCAAGGGTGAAATGAGGGTGTGTGGGGAGCTGGTGAACTCTGGGTATATTGCACTGAAGATACAACATCTGTCTCATCCATGTTTTCATTGTTCTAACACAAGTAGCTTAATGAAGGCTCACCCTGGCTCACCCTTGGAGGGCTGGAGGGCTGGAGGGGAAGGACCTTCACCCACAGTCAGGAAGCCGAGGGAGGAACGCTGTCATCCACTCTTTTCTCCTTTCTTTTCAGGCCAGCTCATAGATAGTGCCCCCCACACTCAGGGTAGGTCTTCCTTTCTCTGTTAAACCTCTCTGAAAATGAAAAACACCCTCATAGACACACCCAGAGGTACGTTCCCATGGTGATTCTAAATCCAGTCAAGTTGACAATGAAGATTCCTGCACTAAAAGAACAGTCAGCAAAGGCCAAGGACGGATGCTGCAGGATAAGATGGGTGAGAATTCAGGGAAGTCTGGTGACAGGAATAAAGGATGCACATGTGTGTGACAGAAGATAAGTCTGAGCCAAGTGGGAAGGACAGACATCAGTTCGGCCCTGTGGGCAGTATTCAGGGTGCATGTCATCCCATCCGTCTGAGAGGAGGCCAGAATTAGTGCAGGCAAGGGAAGAGTGGAGGGTTTGTCCAGAGAGACCATCAGTGGGAGAAGGGAGGAAGGGAGACCAGAGGGGAGGTGTGGATTTTAGTTAAGGGAGGACAGCCGGTTAGCTGGGGAAGGATGATGGGTTAGTTAAGGGAGGATGGTGGGTTACTTGAGTTAATTGAGGAAGAGTGGTGGGTTAGTTGGGAAAGGATGATGGGCTAGTTAAGGGAGGATGGTGGGTTACTTGAGTTAGTTGAGAAAGGATGGTGGGTCAGTTGGGGACAAAGGGAAGAGACTTTTAAACAAGGACACATTAGCAGTAGCTCATGTCAAAGCTGTGCAGTGACAAGCAAGGTTGAAGGTGGGAGTATCATTTGGGGCTAGGGAGACCTTTATGAAAAATGCTGCCAGGCATGGTGGCCCCCGCCTTTAATCCCAGCACTTGGGAGGCAGAGGCAGGCGGATCACTGTGAGTCCGAGGCCAGCCTGGTCTACAAAGCGAGTCCAGGACAGCCTGAGCTGTTACACAGAGAAATGCTGTCTCGAAAAACAAACAAACAAACACAAAAACAAAAAACAAAAAAAAAGAAAGAAAGAAAGAAAAAAGAAAAATACCCCCTGAAGCCATTTGTTTTAACAAACACTTTCCCACTGCTCAGTTCCCTCCACCCTCAAGAAGCACTTCCACTTGAGGACTGACAGAACGGTTGTACTTTACTTTCTGTAACTTTCTGAGGTTGAGAGAAGTTTCCTTTTGTCTCTGTCAGGACAGAGTCCACATAGCAGGCATCTTCAGTGAAGTTGTCTGGTTTTGAGACACAGTATATCTATGTAGACCTAGGTGACCTCAAACTTGATTCTGCTGCCTCTGCCTCCCTAGTATTGGGATCACAAACAGCTGGACTTTTTTTTTTTTTTGAATTTTGTTTTGTTTTGATTTAGTTTTGTTGGGTTGTTGTTGTTATTATTATTTTTTTTCAAGACAGGGTTTCTCTGTGTGTCCCTAGCTGTCCTTGACTCACTCTGTAGACCAGGCTGGCTTTGAACTCACAGAGATCCTCCTGCCTCTGCCTCTTGAGTACTGGGATTAAAGGCATACACCACCATGCCCGGTAATTTATATATTTTTTTTAATTGGGAAAAATGTATATGTTTTTATAGCTAAAAATAAAAAAATGAAAACACAGAACTGGCCAGACCCAAAGAACAGCTGCTTTGTGCAGAATTTTTCCACTTTACCACAGTCCCTGCTACACCCTAAATAACACCTATGTACACACTCTCATTGATTTTGCTTCCTGTTCTAGACACTTTTGTTTTGTTTTTTGTTTTTTGTTTTTTTTTTCAAGACAGAGTTTCTCTGTGTAACAGCCCTGGCTGTCCTGGACCTGCTGTGTGGACCAGGCTGGCCTTTCTAGAGGTTTTGATTGGGTGTGTAACTCTGTTCCACATGCACACCTGCCATGCTCTTCACATGGACCTTGTCCCCCTTTCTGGCACCTGGACTTTTTGTCTTCTGAGACCAGCTTCCAAGGAGCTGTAATGGGGTCAAGCAATGGGTATGTACATGTGTGAGTGAGTGTGAGCGTGTGTGTGTATGCTAGCGAGTGTGTGTGAGAGTGTATGTGTATGTGTGTGAGTGTGTGAGTGTGATTGTGTGTGAGTGTGAATGTGTCTGTGTGTAAATGTAGCAATCCAATGAGATCTGGTGGGGTGAGCATTTGCTCACAGGAGCAAGCATCCATTTCTACATGAGAAGACCCTCACCTGGCTGCACAGATGCCAGGGAATGCACTTACCAGATCAGCTCACTGGGTTTGTGAGAGAACTCTGTCCTCATAGGAGAAGCTGCACTGTGAGAAAAAGGCCACTGAGGGGTGACTTCTGCTCTAATGCCCAGTCCCTGGGAGACTTGCTGGGAGTATTCATGTCTTTCTGACTTCTTACACAATCTCTCCAGTTCTTACACATAGAGCAGAGCATGACTTGACCCTGGGTGACTACACAATGAGCCTCCCAGTCGGCAGGGGCTTGAGATCTGCCATGTGCATGGCCGATTAGTCAAGAGGCCAGAGCAGAGGCCAACTAAGTCACGGTCTTGGATGAAATTGATATAAAGCACACCCTGCCCTTGGCTCTCTCTGCTCAGGTAGTAAAGGGAACCAGAAGAGAGGGTGTGGGCGGCTCATCACAGCCCAGTCTACTTTTTATTTAATTTAATTAATTTATTTATTTGTTTGTTTGTTTGTTTGTTTTGGTTTTTCGAGACAGGGTTTCTCTGTGTAACAACCCTGGCTGTCCTGGACTCACTTTGTAGACCAGGCTGACCTCGAACTCACAGAGATCTGCCTGCCTCTGCCTCCCGAGTGCTGGGATTAAAGTCATGCGACACCACGCCCGGCCCAGTCCACTTTCTTAAATTGCACCCTGTGTCCTGAATGGCAGGTCAGAAAAGGGACCTTAGACATGAAGAGGCCTTCATTAAGCAACATTTTGAATGAGGCAGCATAGCAAGACAGGAAAAGTTCTGGGGACACTGAAGAGCAGGAAGGGGGAAGAGGGGTGATGAGGGTGAAGATTATCAAAATACACTATGTGTATGTATGGAAATGTTACAATGCAACATTGGCATGTATAAAATACATGCTAATGAAACATTTAAGGGGGAGTTGGGGATATGGCTGAGCAGTTAAGAGCATTTGCTCCTCTTGCAGAGGACCTGGGTTCGGTTCCCAGCACCTACATGACAGCTCACAGCTGTCTGTAACTCCAGTTCCAGGGCCCCAGTACCCCTTTCTGGCCTCTTCAGGCACCAGGCATGTGATGTACACAACATATAGGCAGGCAACCACTCATACATTATTTTATGTGTAGGAGTGTATTGCCTTTGTGTGTGTCAGTGCACCACACATCCTGGAGCTTGAGGAGGTGGTGAGCCTCCACGTGGGTGCGGGGAATCAAACCTGGGTCCTTTGCCACAACAATACTCCTAACCACTGGGCCAATTCTCCACCCCAAACATTTTTAAAAGTAACAAATAAGATACACACACACACACACACACACACACACACACACACACACACACACAATCCCAGCACTCAGGAGGCAGAGGCAGAAGAATTTCTGTGAGTTGAAGGTTGAAGCCTGGTCCACATAGTAGACTCCAGGTCAGCCAGGGACAAACAGTGAGATCCTATCTTAAAAAGAAAAAAGAAAAGGAAGATGAAGAAGAAGAAGAAGAAGAAGAAGAAGAAGAAGAAGAAGAAGAAGAAGAAGAAGAAGAAGAAAAGATGATGATGATTAGGTGGACATGGGAGAGGAAAGATTCCCTCATGCAGAACCTGGTTGAATCCTCATCAACTGAGAAGCCAGAATTTTCACACAATTATCAAGAAGGCCCCAATGTAGACACAGTATCCTTCAATAGATAGATAGTTTTTGTGACAATAACTGTGAACATTAGGCTTAAGGCCCTGGGTAAGGCCTCATTGCTTTCCCAGATGAGTTCTGGAAATTTCAAATGGTATTAATGACTTCATTTATGGTAGATACAGCCTACCTTCCCATGACTCCTACCTTATCCTGCCTGGTATCCTGAAGACCCACCCTGTGGCCTCATTTAGGCTTCTTAGCAACAAGAACAGAATTCCCTGCTACAGTAAAGACTGCGGTGTGTGACTCTCAGCCACACCTGAGTCTCCTCAAATGCCCAACCCTGTGCTTACAGTTTACGCTCATTTTAACAAACTCACAATTCTGCTTCATGCTGGCCCAACCTGAAATTCTTTCCTGCACTGAAACTGAGGATTCGGTTTTATCTGAGACTAGTTTCCAAAAGATTAAGAGAACTGCTCATGCCACCGGTGGTGACAGTGTAGAGCTGTGTCTCTGTGTCTGCAGCCTCTGGTGGGAAAAGTCACCACGACTGTTCATTGTGACTTCATGGCGTGTAACAGCCCCGGCAGATGCAACCTTCCTGCTAAAGAAAAACTGCTCTGTGTGCTGCTACACTCGGAAATACCTGCTGCATGTCTTCAGTTTGCCTCTGACTAGCTGGAGGCTCACAGGGCAAAGCCAGTTCATCAGTTTTCCTCATCAAAGCCTCTTGCTACACTCTTTTTCTCACTCACCCAAGACCCTATCTTTCCTGGAAGCCATTAAGATTTACTTCTCGGGGTTGAAGAGATGGCTCAGCGGTTAGGAGCACTGACTGTTCTTCCAAAGTACCCAGGTTCAAATCCTAGCACCCACATGGCAGTTCATAGCTGTTTGTAATTGCCAGGTGTAGTGGCGCACGCCTTTAATCCCAGCACTTGGGAGGCAGAGGCAGGTGGATCTCTGTGAGTTCAAGGCCCACCTGGTCTACAGAGCGAGTCCAGGACAGCCAGGTCTACACAGAGAAACCCTGTGTCCTCAAAAAAAAAAAAAAAAAAAGATTTTCTTCTCTCTGTCTCAGCAGAAAGGCTTTTGTGAATGTCATGTCTACTCACAGCTGGACAGATCACCCTCCCCCACAATGGACTCTGTTACAAGGATTTAACTGGACATTAACTTTCAAGATTTTTCTGAGTGGCTATAAACAGAGGGTGGCCGTTAAGAGCAGGCAATGCAGAGCCAGATCAAAGCCTGACTGAGTCTGGCCCCACCAGCTCCTATGACTTACCAGCTCTCAGTTTCTGGTCTGTAAAGGATAGCCCATATGTGTAGTAGTGTTACCATGGAGACTGAAGGAGAAAATGCATATCTGCATTCAGCATCACCAGACCTATGACAAGTGTTATCTGCAGTCGTTTATCTGACAGTTCACACAGAAGGCTTTGTTCATTAAAGGCCTTTGTGCAGCAGTATTGCAAGTAGGGAGAATGGTTCATTTTTGTTTTGTCTAGTTTTTAGTTATTGTCGTTTTGTCTGTTGGGGCAGAGGCCTGCTTTGTAGCCCAGGCTGTCCCAGAACTACACATTCTTCATTGCTCAACATCCCAAATTCTGGGATTGTAGATGTAGCTATCATGGCTAGAAATTTTTTTTATTATGAAAATTTTCAGATGTGCAGTAGAAATAACTGTATAAATACACCTCAGTTGGATTGTATAATTGCTTATATTTTATCATATACATCTATTTTTATGAACTATTTCAGCATAATATGTAAAAATCAACTAAAACACATCTCTTGAAAATGAAGACCTGTTCTCAGGCCATATAACATATTCCCGTAATGTTCAGCAATGTCTTCTAAAAGAATTTTTTTCCAAACAAGATCCAATCAAAACGAGACGTAGTATCTGTAATATGAGTACTTGGAGCCTGAGACAGGAGGATCTCAAGTTTGAAGCCAGCCTCGGCTACCAAGTGAATTCAAGGCTAGCATCAGCTAACAGCCAGGGCCTGTTTCAAACACACACAAAGAAAATCCAATCAGCACCTTCACCCTGGAACACAGCAGTGGACAAGCGTGGGAGCCCGCATTATCACTGATTCAACTGCATGAGCTGTTGGCCGCAGCCTCCTCCACTGAGGCCCTGTTGACAACACAGGCTGCACAAGCCGGGCTATTGAACTTGTTGGTTGTTGATTGATTTTACTACCATTACTTGATGTCTTCTAGTATTTTTTGTTTGCATTCCCTGTACTTGCACCTAATAGGAAGGCAGTCAATGGAAGAGGTTAGAACTGGGCAGCTACGGCAGCACACTTCTGTAATCTCAGGACTTGGGAGATAGAGACGAGATGGGAGGATCAGAAGTTCAAGGTCATCCTCTGCTATATAGAAAGGTTAGGGTTGGCCTGGGTTACAGGAGACCCTGCCTCAAAAGATTTTAATTTAAATGTAGATGGAAAAAGGTAGTCAGAAAGGGAAGAGATCCAATCTCAGGGAGGCATCCCCTATTGATCTGAGGAGGGTGGTTCCTTGCTGTGGAGTGGGTTACACCTAAGGATGCTGTATTAGTTACCCTCCTGCTCGCTGCCACAAAACACATGAGCAGTTTGAGGAGAGAAGTGTTTATACTGGCTCGCACCTTGAACTTGCAGTCCACCGTGGCGAGGAAGGCAGCTGATCCCACCTCAGGTAAGCTCACCCAGAGACCTCCCCGCAGGCGTGCCCAGAGGACTTGGTCTCCTGGGGGAAGTTTGTCATAGGGGTGGGCTTTAAGAGTTTAGAACATCACCTATGTCCACTTTGCTCTCTCTGATTCCTGTTTTTGAGAAGGTGTAAGCTCCCAGCCGCCTGCTCCAGATGCTGACCACTTGCTGCCACAATGACACAAGGACACACTTGCTGACCACTTCCCCACCACGATGCAGTCAGCCCTCTGGAACCTTAAGCCAAAATAAACTCTCCCTTACATAAGTTACCTTTGGTCCTTTGGTCATAGTGTTTCACCACAGCAACAGCAGAAGTAACTAAGACTTGCTGGCGTGGTAGCACATTCTTTTGATCCCAGCACTCCACAGGCAGAGGCAGGCAAATGTCTGTGAGTTTGAGGCCAGCCTGGTCTACATAGTGACTCCAGGACAGCCAGGTCTATCTAGAGAAACCTTGCCTCAAAAGAAAAAAAAATAACTAAGACAGTGACTTTAGTTCTTGTCACACTGACAGTTAATATGAGCCATCCATACCTCCTCCTGTACAATCTCCTTCCTGGGTTCCCCAAGACTCTGCTAACATTAATGCCCTGCCCCTGTCTCTGAGGCAAGATGGACGCCTGGCTGTCTAAACAGGAACCTGCATTGGATTGTCTTTTCCTCCAGTCACATTCCAGCCACCCTAACAGTTGATTACCACACGATTGTACACACAGCAATGACACTTCTGAGCACAATATGAATCAAGAAAAAGAAACATGCTGTTGAGAGTGTGAGCCATCTCAAATGGGTGTGCTCCACTCAGGGGCAAGGACTCTCACCAGCAGATCTCAGAGCCTTGGGCACTGCCATCCAGATACAATCAACATTGGTTCAAACTTCAGGTCAGGGCCAAAGGATGGGCTAAAAATTTTTGAGAAATATTGCCGGGCATGGTGGCACACGCCTTTAATCCCAGCACTTGGGAAGCAGAGGCAGGAGGATCTCTGTGAGTTCAAGGCCAGCCTGGTCTACAAAGTGAGTCAAGGACAGCCAGGGCTACACAGAGAAACTCTGTCTGGAAAAAAAAACCAAAAAAACAAACAAAAAAAATTTTTGAGAAGCTAGCTGAGTGTCATGTACACAACTGTCGTGCCAGCACTCAGTGAGCTGATGCAGGAGGATCGTGCATTTGAGGTCAGTCTGGACTACAAAAAAAAAAAACAAAAAAACCTTGTCAAGAGAAAAAAAACATTGGCCGGGCGGTGGTGGCACACGCCTTTAATCCCAGCACTTGGGAGGCAGAGGCAGGCGGATCTTTGTGAGTTCGAGGCCAGCCTGGTCTACAAAGTGAGTCCAGGACAGCCAGGGCTACACAGAGAAACCCTGTCTCGAAAAAACCAAAAAAAAAAAAAAAGAGAGAGAAAAAAAATTGAAAAACTAGAGGGGATGCATACACAAAGCCCTGGATTATCTGCATGGCAGACTGGCTAATTCTCATTCCTGGCTAACCTTGTCACCGTGGTTCCCTGTCACCTCTCCTGGTCCAGATATTGGCTTCTAGTCAAAATACACATGGCTGTTTAATTATTAATTTGAGCAAAACATTGCTAGAGAGTTTCACTGTGGAGCTTTTGTGCATGTGCACACCACAGGTAATTATTTGTTTATCTGGCTTTCTTGTTCTTCTGTGTGTTTTTCTGGTCCCCTGTCCCTCTCCATTTGTGGAGGTGATCATAAAATGATTATCATCAGGGAATCAATTGCTGAGAACTTTTTGGTTCTCTTCTTTGAAGGTGTGTACCCAAGTTTGGCTGCTGTGGAGAGCTTGTGTTTACAAGAAGTGAGTGACCTGGGCCATAGAATGGAGTATGACCAAGAAAAAGACCCATGTTTGTGTTTGGTGATGGTTTTATGGCTTGCTGTCAGTAGAGACATTTACAAGCTTGCTGACAGCCCAGGGCTCCAAGAGCCATCATGGTGACTTAGTCAATGATTTTTATGAATCCATATAAATTCATTCTATTTTTATATTAATACTAGGAGGGGTAGCTGAAAGATCAAGCACAGAGGAGAAGGGATTCGAGTGACACTGTTCAGCGCCATCAGGAGGTCTGGTCTACAGAGCAAGACTCAGCATGCTGTTCCATTCTTTTCCCCAGGATTCTCGTTCCTCACTGTGTGTGTGTGTGTGTTTGGTTGTTTGGTTATATAGTTCAGACTAGCTTTGAACTACTAACCTTTGTGCCTCAGCCTCCTGGATATTGGGATTATAGACATGCACCATCATGCTTGGATTTTCCCTTCCTTTCTTCCTTCTTCTTTAATATGCTTGTTACATCTTTAGGCTAACTCAGTGCTAAAGATACAGAAATTAATAACACACATCTTCACCCTCTTGGAACTCAGGAAAATAAGGAAGGAGGGAGAGAGAGAGAGAGAGAGAGAGAGAGAGAGAGAGAGAGAGAAAGCTAAAACACTGGAGGGTTTCTTGATTTTCCTTGGCTTAGGAGAGAGATGGAAGTTTCCTGAGATAAGTGAGTGATTGCCAAGAAACAAAGCCAAACCCAAGGCCTTTCTTTCTCAACAGACAAGACACTCATATAGTTTAAGAACAGGGGATGAAAAGAATGACATGGAGGGCCATAGGATGTGAGCCTTCCATAGTTGGAAGACTGTTAGTCAGGGTTCTCTAGAGTAACAGAATGTATAGACTGGATACACACACACACACACACACACACACACACACACACACGCACGCACGCACGCACGCACGCACACACACACACATACACACACACACACACACGCAATGGGATTTATTAGAATGATTTACAGGCTGTAGTCCATCTAGTCCAACAATGGCTGCCTATGAATGGAAGGCCCAAGAATCCAGTAGATGTTCAGTCCACAAGCTGGATGTCTCAGCTGGTCTTCAGTATACACCTGAATCCTGAAGAAATGGGCTCTAATGCCAGTGAAGGAGCGGACTTGCTAGGGAAGGGTGAGAGCCAGCAGGCACAGAACCAAAGTTTCGTTCCTCCATGTCCGGTATATAGGCTGCCAGCAGAAGGTGTGGTTCAGATTAAAGATGGATCTTCCCACATCAAAAAATCTGATTTAAAGGTTTGTCTTTCCACATCAAAGATCCAGATGAGAAGTGGATTTTCACATTTCAAATGATTTAATAAAGAAAAAAAAATCCCTCGGCCATGCATACCTTTATTTCCAGTGCTTGGGAAGAAGAGAGAGGTGGATCTCTGAGTTCAAGGCCAGCCTGATCTACAGAGTGAGTTCCAGGACAGCCAGGGCTACACAGAAAAACCCTGTCTTGAGAAACCAAAAAAAAAAAAAAAAAAAAAAACCAAAAACAAAACCAAAAACTTCCTAACAGGTGTGTCCAGCCATTTGGGTTTTAATTAATTCCAGATATAGCCAAGTTGACAACTAACAGCAGCCATCACAGAAGACAACAGATTTTGATGTCACTAGGTGTTGTTAGGACCACAGAGGCAGGGTAGGGATACTACTAATACGGTTTCAGTCTGAGATGCCTGCTTCTTCTCCAATCGTGATTTGAGTACTTGGTCTCCATCTAGCAGTTCCTGGAGGACTTGCTGGAAGAAGCTGTAACTAGGAGAGGGTCTTTGGAAATTACAGCTTGGTCATTGGCTCTGCCCTTGCTCTCCTTCCTGGTCCACTGCCATGTGGGCTGTGGTGGAAATTTAGATTTCTTTCTTTCTTTTTTTTTTTTTAAAGATCCACTGAGTCATCCCTTGGTGTCTTTTTTTTGGGGGGGGGGGTAGAACACCCAGTACAATAGTTTACTACTTTTATTTTTTTATTTTTTAAACATTTATTTATTTATTTATTATGTATACAGTATTTGCTCTACATATATGCCTGGGCAGATCTCAATGTAGATGGCTGTGAGCCACCATGTGGTTGCTGGGAATTGAACTCAGGACCTTGGGAAGAACAGCCAGTGCTCTTAACCTCTGAGCCACCTCTCCAGCCCAAATTTAGATTTCTTTAGAAACACTGTTGTGTTGAATGAATGTGTTTTTTTGTTTTGGTCTCAAGTGTGGGATATGGCGGTGCTTTGTCCACAGCTGAAAAACAGACTCCTGAAGGGGGCATGCAAACCATCCTAATAGGGGGCTGGAGAGATGGCTCAGTGGTTAAGAGCACTGACTTTTCTTCTATAAGACCTGGGTTCAATTCCCAGCACCCACATGGCCACCCACAACTATCTGTAACTCCAAGATATGATACCCTCACACAGACATACATGCAGGCAAAACACCAATGAACATAAAATTAAAAAAATCTTATTAAAAAAATATATTAGCTGGGTGATGTGGTCCATGCCTTCAATCCCAGAACTTGGGAGGCAGAGGCAGGTGGATCTCTGTGAGTTCAAGGCCAGCCTGGTCTACAAAGAGAGTCTAGGACAGCCAGGGTTTGTTACACAGAAGAACCTCCCCGCCACCCCCCAAAAAAAATCCTGGTGGAAGAGCCTGTGATGTTTTGCCAGCTGGAAGCTGGAACATCTTACTCAACAGGATGTACTTGGTGCTGAAGGTGTGAAGCTGGCCATTTGGAAAGCATCCTCGTGCATATTTGGAGGAGGTATAAATGGAGGCCCCAGAGACATGAAGCGGTGTTTTGGAGGAGGTATAAATGGAGGCCCCAGAGACATGAAGCGGTGTTTTGGAGGAGGTATAAATGGAGGCCCCAGAGACATGAAGCAGTGTTTTGCTTACCTTTGCTTCCCGCTGCTGCTCATCACTGCTTCGCTTCGGAAGACTCCTGACAATGCTTTGCTGAAGTCTGCTGCTGCTGAGACTTGCTGAAGTTCGAGGCCAGGTCAGGCTGAGCCCAGGTCGGGCCTGTTTGGGGCAGCAAAAGCCTCTGCTTCTTCGGCTGTCCTTGCTGGTGCTCCTTGTGCTCCTGGTCAGCTGTGTTCCTGTTGCGGATTTTGCCTGTTCCTGTGTGTGCTGTTTTGACTGGACTGCCGATGAGTTGCCCCAAGGACCTTCGACTGAGGAGATCTTCATCTTCTTCCTCTAATAATATCCTTTCTCCTATACCTTGGGTCAGTGGGTTACAAGGTGTATAGAGTTATTAATAAATAGTTTAAAAGTATGCCTTCAGTGGGCAGCTGGCCTTCGACCAAGCTGCCTATCTTGCCCTCCCTGCCATGAAGGACAGAGGCCTTGGAGACCAGGAGCTAAATGAATCTCTCTTCCCTTAAGTTGTTCCTGCTAGGAGCTTTGTCACAGACACAAACGTGACTAATAACAGGCACACCCTTCCATCCTGGGCAGGAACAGGTGACTCGCTCCTGGGAGTCTCGGATTGTTTCAAGGCACAGGCAGCTGATGGCAGAAATGAGGGGCTAGGGCTTAGAAGGCGAAGTGTTTGTCTACCCTGCACAAAGCCCTGTTTCATCTCTGGTACTGCATAAGTCAGGGATGGGAGCATATGCCTGTAACCTGACCATTTAGGAGACAGACACAGGAGAATAAGAAGTTCAAGCATCAAACACCATTAATCCCAGAATTCTGGAAGCAGAAGCAGGGGGATATCTGTCAGTCCAAAGCCAACCTGGTCCACAAAGCACACTTCAGGTCATCCTGAGTTACACAGAATAAGTTCAAGGTCATTTGTGGCCATATAACAAGTCCAAGGCCAGCCTGGGATACATGAGACACTGTCTCAGAAACCAAAACAAACAAACAAACAAAAAAAACAATGTAGAAAATAAATGGAAGAGAAGGATGGTCACCTTTGGAGAACTATGTGTGACATGTGTGCTTGTCAATGTCACTAGATTGAGAGACGCCTAGAAAATTGGTAGATCGAGCTTCTGGGTGTGTCTGTGAGGGGATTTCTGAAGAAGACTGGCAAGTGTGTCAGAGAACTGAGTGTGAAAAGTCAATCTAACATGAGTGGAACTAGACCCAAGTGGAATACTAACACACAAGACAGGGAGCACACACACTCACACACATGCACACTCTCATCACATCGTGTGCAAGGACAGTTCAGATTCCTCAACCTGAGTAATACAGTGTAACTGCTCAGGGTCAGAGTATCACTTCAGGAGAAGTAGACAGTGGACAACCCCCAAAGTTCAAGGGAAGATCAGTGCTTGCTAGGGTTAGATAGTGAGGCCCAGAGGGTAGAGGAAGGCCCTGTCCTCCTAAAATTCAAGGCCTAACTTTCATTGCAAGTTTTATCACGAGTTCAGGATCCTGGAGGAATTCTTTCAGCCAGTAGTTAGGCAAGTGACCCAGTAGTTCCGATGCACAGTGTTGGCTACATCCTGGGATACTTCAAGGATGAGACTTTTGTTTGTTTTGAGACAGGGCCTTACTATGCAGCTTTAGCTGGCTTGGAAGTCACTATGTAGACCAGGCTGGCTTCAGCCTCATAGAGATCCGCCTACTTTTGCATCTGGAGTGCTGGGATTAATGACATGAACCATCATACCTGGCTAAGTACAGATCCTTTAATCTCAAGAAGGTGATTAGAATCTGTGAGGAGAAGCTGTGCTGGTTAGTTTTATGTCAACTTCACACAAACTAGAGCCATCTAAAAGAAGAAGGTTTCAATTGAGAAAATGTTTCCATAATATCTGGTTGTAGGACATTTTCTTAATTAGTGATTGATGACGAAAGGCCCAGCCCATTGTAGGTGGTGCCATCCCTAGGTTGGTGGTCCTGGGTTCTGTAAGAAAGGAGGCTGAGCAAGCCATGGGGAGCAGCACCCTCCATGACCTCTGCATCAGCTTCTGCCTCCTGGTTCCTGCCCTGTTTGGGGTCCTCTCCTGACTTACTGAGTATTCAACTTGGGTCCTTGTGTTTCCAAGGCAACTGCCTTACTGATTGAGCTATCTCTCTAGCTACTTCATCCTATAGATGAGGAAACCAAGTTAGGAAATGTCACAGGTAGTAAAGTCCTTAAAAACAAGTTTCAGGTCATTCTAATTCAACTAGGAGCCCCGGATTGAAACAACTCTCCTTACTGGAGAGTCTCAGCGTGCTGGTCTTTGACCTGACCCCAATGGATCCAGCCCCTCAGAAATGGTGGCAGAAAGAGGTCCTAGAGATCAATGCCCTGCATTGTCACAGTAGTCGATTATAAAGAAGCATAATTAAAATGCTCTCATTTGCATAAAATTGCTGTGTAGCTGTTCTCTCCAGGCTGGGCATCACTGTTGCCACCTTGGATCAGAGCAGCTGGGATGAGTACAGGAGACCCTGGCGAGCCTGGACCAATTAGCATCCCCTCCTGGAGGGAGAAGGGAGGGAGGGAGGCTCAATGGATTGAGGGAATGTGGAGACCCCTCAATAGTGTAGCTCCAGTCGTTCATGCTTCTGTAAGTAACTCCAATAACCTCAATGGTTCACTAAGTTGGACCCTAACAGAATCTCTTAAGTCTCTTGGTGCCTTTGTGTATCATGATGATGATTAGAAACAGATGTATTTCTTCCCAGTCAAAATCATATGACAAATGTGTAATCTAGTGTCCTCAAACTATATTAACAAATAACATATGAAAGAAAGGAATACTGGCTAGAAAATTGACTCTCTGAAGTCTGTTACTTTAATAGTCACTATGGAGTCAGTGTGTGTGTGCCCTAAAATACACAAGTTCAGGGCCAGACAAACACACACACACACACACACACACACACACACACACACACACACACA
>CAJQZJ010004750.1:13419229-13429298 GCA_907164525.1 Lophiomys imhausi | reverse complement strand
ACACACACACACACACACACACACACACACACACACACACACACACATTAAAGTTCTACTCCAAAGCACGATAGTATCGAAGAACATGCTTACATGGGTAGATAGTACTCTGATGATCAGACTGGTGCTTGTGTACATAGGTAGACCAGAGCTAGCTCTCCCACTCCCCATGGATGCACATGAGGACAGTCCTGGGAAGGCCTTGCAAAAGCTAACCACCTATAATCCAATTAGAAAGCCCTTCAAAGACCTGTATCTGGTGGCACCTTTCCTTAGCTTGTTTTATATTGCTATGCAAAAATGTTTGGGCCAAAAGAAACTTGAAGAGGAAAGGGTTTATTTGGCTTCTACTCCACGTCACAGCCCATCACTGAGGGAAGTCAGGATAGGAACTCAGGCAGGAACCTGGAGGCAGCAATTGAAGCAGCAGTCATGGAGGAATGCTGCTTTCTTATACCACCCAGGACCACCTGCCCAGGGATAGCACTGCCCACAGAGGACCCTTCCATATCAATCATTCATTAAGAAAATGCCCTTATAGGCAATCTGATTTAAGAACTTTTCCATTGAGTTTCCTCTTCCCAGATGACTCTAGCTAGTGTCAAGGGGCACTAACCAGATGCCCCTTCTATGAGAAAACAAGTACCTGCTGTCATGCCAGTGCTTGAGAACAACATCAGCATGCCTCAGTTTCCTTGGTGCCAGGGCCCTCTGCAGAAGGCAGGGTGGCTTCTTACAGGGGGGAGGTTCATCATACACTGACAAGACTGCAAGGTCCTGGAGGCCGGTACCACCTGTCTGCCGGGCTCAAGGGGTGATTCTGAAAACTTCGTTACCAAGGAGATTCTAACAAAGAGATGAGGGCAGGCCTCAGAGCGTGCCCTGTACCACATCTCCAGGGCAGCTGATGATGCTGATTTGGGACCACATTTTTAAAATGGAGGGCTCCCTCTGCCTCTCTGCAGCAAGGTAGACTGTGGCTCAAAAGCCATTCTAATCAACGAAGGAAGAGAAAGGTTAGTGGGAGGAAAAGGATAATGAGGGAAGGATATTGGTAGGATTGGAAAAGTCATTATAAGACCCATGTTCATTTTGTACAATAAACATACACTAAAAAAAATTTAAGTAACACATACACACACACACACACACACACGCACACAATCTCCTAACTGCTGAAAAGGCGATATTTTACTTAGCAGCTTTCTCCACTTTTCGGAGTTCTTAGTCCAAATCTCTTTAATTTTGAGGCCATTTTTTTGCCAAATTCTGCTCTCAGTGGGGCTAGAGGCTCAAAGCAGACCCTCCCCATCCTTGGTTATTTGCAGTCTACTCAATCAGCGTCATTAAGAACAAAAGTTACAGCCAGGCGTGGTGGCACATGCCTTTAGTCCCAGCACACAGGAGGCAGAGACAGGTGGATCTCTGTGAGATCGAGACTAGCCTGGTCTACAAAATGAGTACAGGACAGTCAGGGCTCTGTTTTACAAAGAAACCCTGCCTCAAAAAACAAAAACCAAACAAATAAGAGTTACTACATGTTTATTGTATAATAACAACTTGTAGGAGTTGGTTCTCTCCTTCTACCATGTATACTTATCCCACAGATTAAACTCAGGTTGCTGGGCTTGACTTTTCCTACTGAGCCATCTGGTCAACCTTCAGTGGGTTTTTGTTTGTTTGGTTTGGTTTGGTTTTGTTTTTTAAGCATGTTTCTCTAGTTTTATACCTACTTTATCCAGTTGGGTCCAGAGCAATGCTTATGAGGGAAGTTGGGGCTGGGAAATTACTATTTGGAATGTCCTTAAGCTGTTCACCCGGTGGACACCCTCACACTCCCAAATACTTTCAGCTTTCTGTTCCCTCTGATAGAGGAGAAGTGCTGCAGCGGCAACTCCCTCAATGTGAGGAATGAGTTCCCACTGAACTTTTAGCATCATGCTCATACTTGTCAGAACTGATCACTGTTGTCACCAGGTGCAGTGACCTGGTTGGGGTTTCCTCCTTTTTCCTCTACTCTATGTAGCTCCCAGTTGAGAGTGGCAGAAGCCAGATATCAGCTACCTCAGTGGTCAGCCAAAGGAACTGAGTAGCTCACAGTTTGAATGTGAGTCAGTAGGTTGTGTTTTAAATCCTTGGGAGTCTGTGATAGAGGCCAGGCCACTTTCATTGCTGTTTTATCCCCTTTCAACTCTGCTTTCTTCCCTCCACCCCCTTTGTGCCTTTGTATGTGTGGCTTTAAATCAGCGTGTTTCCTCTCTCTGGGGACATGAATGTCTAAATTCTCTCCGGAGGGCAACCTGAGGTGCATCCTTTGTTAGAAGCTAACTAGTTTCCTGGTGGCAGCTTTTTGTACTATTGGCCCAGAGAGACCAAGTGAGGCTGAAGTCGGTACAACCCACTATTTCCAGGCTCCAACTGACATTCTGTGGGTAGGGACTGACCTCTCCAGGGGGCCATCAGAAGAACTTGTGTAGTCTGCAGATTTACAGAGGCCTGCTATGACCTGACCCTCCTCCCCAGAAGAATTCACACTCCCCCATCAGAAGGTAAAACAAGCCCATTGGAGCAGAGGAGGACTTCTGGCTCATCCTGACAGCCAGTGTGTTGTGTGCTCCACATGGGGCATGTGACTCACCAGCCTTGGTCATGATTCTGCCCAGGATTCACAAGTATTCCAGAATTAGCAACTGATGCATACACCCACGGAGTAGCTAGACAGATCCCATTCACAACACTCAGTGGGATACATAAACAGAGAGAGAGAAGGCTCAAATCGCTGTGGATGACCCTGGCATCTCTAGCTGGCCTGCAGAGTGAATCCTCTCTGCTTTCCATATATTGATCTCCTTCTAGAAAGTGGACTCCTTCCTGCTTCGTCTTGTAGCGCTGTCCACTCATCCAGCCCAGGCCTCTCACATGCCAGGAAATGGCTGTCACGGAGCAGCATCCCGGCTGAGGACTCCTGAATATCTTCCCTGGGTTTTACACTGTTCTGGCTCCCTGGGAGGTGTCAGTGGTCAGGCAGTCTTGTGGAATTCATCATTTGGTGGCGAACCTTGGGTCAGTGACCTAATCTTTTACTGTGTGATTTCTTGGTCTGTGGAACGGGGATAATAACACACCTGACTCATTAGGTAATGTACAGAGTGCTCATCGGCATACCTGACACTTTGTGGACATTTAATTACTGTGGTCTGTTAATTTCTGTTAAGAAATGGCTGGTGTTTGTCTGGGATTACAGGTGTCCTGTGGTGCCTGCTGGTGCTGTAGCAAAATCTTCATTCAGGGAACTTTGGGCCTTAGCCACAGCTAGGATGGGAGTTCCCTGAGCTGAGTATGCGTTTCAGCCCCACAGGTCAAACCTCACTTGCCTAATGTGAAAGAAAGCAGGATGATCAGCAAGGGTCTATGAAGGAAGAGAAAGGTTGTTCTAAAACGTAATCATATTATAGCCATCATTTGTTTCCTCTTTCATGTGAGGAGCCACCTAGACATGTGAGAAAGAAACCTTGGGGATGCCAAGCTGTGTGCCTGGTTACAGTCTTTTTTTTTTTTTTTTTTTTTCCCCAAGACAGGGTTTCTCTGTGTATCTCTGGCTGTCCTGGACTCTGTAGACCAGGCTGGCCTTGAACTCACAGATATCTGCTTGCCTCTGCCTCCCGAGTGCTGGGATTAAAGGCGTGTGCCACCACAACTGGCCATCCCAGACAGCTGTGAACTGCCATGTGGGTGCTGGGATTTGAACCCAGGTCCTTTGGAAGAGCAGTCAGTGCTCTTAACTGCTGAGCCATCTCTCCAGCCCCCTGGTTACAGTCTTATGGCCAGTCAAGATGTGATCAGGTTGCAACCTGCAAGGCCTGTCTTCAGTACAGCCTCCCACGCCTGCAGCTTCTCTGGGCCTCAAGTCCCTCCCTAGCCTCCTCCTTGGTGAGGTTTCTGAGTCCCCCGAGGCACTGACCATTCCTGCTTTCCATGAGCAAAGACACCTAACAGGTATCTGTTGATACCTGCCACAGGTTCCTGATCAGATCCCACTTGTTTCTGTGTTCCCAGGCCTTCTAGAAAAGATGGGGCAGAGTCTCTGATGTGCTCAGTGACGTAGACAAGTCACCTTCAAAGGGACAACTTCTATACTGCCACTGTTGTGTGATTCCAGGTAAATGCCAAAGTGTTTGTGTCCCAGCCCCATTAACAAACCTCCCTTGGGCCAGGAGAAAAGATGATGAACAGCAAAGAGGGTCACTGTTGCTTCCTGTAGCCTTAAAGCAGACAGGGGGCCACTTAGCCATCTCAAAGGCTCTTTCCAGGCCTGTGATTCTGCGACTATAGCCAACTTTTGATTTTTTTCATTTTCACTTTTGCAGTACTGGAGGTTGGACCTAGGGCATTATACATGCAAGGCAGATCTTTATCATGGAGTTGGCTTGTTCCCAGTCCTAAAATTGTAACTGAGAGCTAAAGATAGCTTGAAGCTGGGTAGAAAACCCCAGAGGGAGAGGAAGAGGAAGACAGAGGGGCAGGTGTGGGGGCTGGAGGAAAGAACAAGACAAACAAAAGAACGAGATGAGATGTCCTAGGAAGTGAGTGGAGAGCCTCAGAAAACTTTGGAATTCTCATTTGAGCTTTGTCTGCATCCATGTCATTCTTCAGCATGGCAAGGCTCAGTTCTCAAGAGCGTTTAGATGTACTGCCATCAGACTTCAATCAAATGCTCCATCTGGATAATCGCTGTGGCCTGAGGTAGCCAAAGAGCAGGTGATCAGAGGACTGGTACCTAGGCCTCCTGCCTTTGTGTCCCGAGTGCCACCCCCAGTTGGCTTGATTTGCCTTTCCTAGTCTGTGTGGTCATGCCATGCCTTGTCCTTTCCTAGGCCCTCTGGGCATTTGGTTTTATAGTTTACTCTGCCTGCTGGCTTGTGGTAGAGCCAGGCAGACCCCATGTGTTCCCTCTACTAAACATATTTAACCCGATCTTCTGTCTTCCAAGCTCTGAAATAGGACCACAGGAAGCTAGTGTGTAGAAGACTGTGAAAAATGAAATGCGAGAGAGACCCTGTGTCCAAAAGCTCCCCTAAGATAAAAACAAACAAACAAACAAATAAATAAAGCCAGATGTACTGGCGCACACCTTTGACTTCTAGGATTGGGAAGCAGAGGCAGGCAGATCTCTGTGAGATCAGTCCAGCTTTGTCTCCACATGAGCTCTAGGACACCCAGGACTACATAGAAAGACCCTGCCTGAAAAGCCAAAAAATAAAATAAGAAAATAAGAACTAAGTAAAATACATAGAAATCAGAGGTTTATGTGTGCCCACCTCCTGCTTAAACTGTGTACATACCTGGGAATGCCTATTAGGAGCTGTGAGGCCTTGAGCAAATTACTGTGCCTCAGTTGCCTGCCCTGTAAAATGCAGAGATGAATGCTACCCACATCAGTGGGCTTTGATGAAGTGAGTTGACACACATTAAGATGCTTGTCAGCAAGTGGTGTGTGCTGTACCCTAGCTGCTCATGCAATTAGGCATCACACCCAGAGAATGCTAGGGAAGCCAAACCAAACCAAAAAGCTCTGCCTGTGGCAGGCACCTTGCATTCTAAGCAAATGGCCGATCCCGGGAGCTCCCTGTTCTTCAGTTGTTCTGGGTAGCCAACCTCTCTCCACTCATATGAGGTCAGTGACTTGGTGACTGGTGAGCCATCAGGCCCGTGTTATGTGGCACAGGTGTGTCAGCAGGTGCCCTGGAAAGGAAAGTCAACATGTATGACTTGGGGTCATCCTAAGAAGCCAAGCATCCTGGAAGGAGTTGTCACTCGGAGTGCACATATGCATGTTATCAGCACTCTCAATTTCCAAGGAAGCTGGCTTCCTGGGCTAGCTATCAGGGGACCATCGTCTAACCTGCAAACACGAAAGGAGACAACAGGCTTCCCTCGCTGTGCTGGCCGCTGCTGCTGTGCTCTCAGGGAGAAGTGCTTGGGAAGGCTGCCATGGGGGAGGGGAGCTCAGCAGCTGGCCCAGCTGCTCACTGCACTGGTCCAAAGTGGCTGTGCTGGATATGCAAGGAGAGATCACCCTTACCAGTCAGCAGAATTGGTCACAGTTGGAGTACCACCCTGTGCCAGGCACAGAAAGCACAATGGCATTAAGACACCACCCAGACCCTCAAGGAGGTCACCAGCCTGCCAGATGAATGGTGTTTACTGAGGCAGGTGTCAACACCTTGTGAGGGTTTCAGCTCTGACAGGGGATATGGGGGCATAGGGAAGTTGGGGTGGGGGTGGGGAGCTCTGATAGATTTAGTCTTGCTAGAGCCAACATTCTCTCTCCAATACTCCCAGGGGTGTCCAGGCTTTTGCTTCTCTGGGCCACATTGTCATCTACAGAGTTCACAATTTGAGAAGTGTGATGAAGTTACAAAAAAAGTCTCTTGATGTTTTAAATGATTTTATTATTTTGTGTTGGATCACACTCGTAGAGACAGGAGCAGCCAGGATGGCACACCACTGTGTGTCTAGGCATTCCTCCAAAGGTTCCCCCCGCCCCCCATTTATTATTCATAGCAACATTTTGGAACAGGTATCCATATTCTCATTTTCAGATGGCGAAACAGCGTTGGGAAGTGATAGGAGCAAGCTGGGGAAACAAGGACAGAGCCAGGCTTCCCACCATCCCACCAGCCCTTTGCTCCAGGGGCTCATACAGTCATCTTCCAGGCTAAACTTCTTAAAGCTAGGAGGGTGGCTCTAGGTATGACATTGGAAAACGTCCCCTCCTCTCTCAGTTTCAGGACACCCCTGGTGACTGACTTTGTAGGTTTTAACCTATGGGCGAGTCCCTGTGTCTGCTCCTGTCCTGTGTCTGCTCCTGTCCTAGGCCTGGAAGATGCTGACTGGTCTCAAGAGTCGTGCCTGAGGGACACCACCTCAGTCTGTCCTGTCACCACCTAGGACAGGAGTCACCCTGAGAGGCTCTCAGTACATTTCCTGATGGCTATTTTTGTAGAAGATACCAATCCATTGAGTTCTGACTGGAATGGTGGGAGGAATCAAGTGGTTCCCTATAACCTGGGAGAGCTTGCTTGATGAACGAATGGTCAATGAAGGACATGCCAGCTATACCTCCATGATTGCACTCAATTGATGCTGACTGCTCACAAGCCTTGAAAAACCACACGTTTGAATAAAATATATACAAAAGTCTCCTAGTACTGAAAGGTCTATCTAACCAACTATCTCTCTGGCCATAGGAAATTGGTTCAATAAATTAGGTGCTCTAAGACACACACCATCAAAGCCAGGGCCAGCAAGACATTCACTGGTTAAAGGGCTTGCCATCTAATGACCTGAATCTGAGTCCCAGAGCCCATAAAGTGGAGGGAAAGAGCAAATTCTGCAGCTGTCCTCTGACCAGCACATGTGTGCTGGCACTGATGTGTGTTTATAAGGATAAAATTGTCATCTCGGTCCATTTTCTTTTGCTCTCCCACAGAATCCCACAGGTCCCACAATTTATGAAGAATAGAGATTTACTCAGTTTGTGGTTCTGGATATCCAATAGCGTAGTACCAACTTCTGCTTGGCATTTGGTGAGGGCCTCCCTTGACAAAGGCTGCTGTCACATGGTGAGGCTGAGGTGTCAGGCTGGATTCAGTCTCTACCCTCTTATAAATCCA
Organism: Lophiomys imhausi; assembly: GCA_907164525.1. Taxonomy (NCBI): domain Eukaryota; kingdom Metazoa; phylum Chordata; class Mammalia; order Rodentia; family Muridae; genus Lophiomys; species Lophiomys imhausi. The sequence continues at coordinate 13,421,622 of CAJQZJ010004750.1, read as the reverse complement.
CTAATTGCATTTTGGGGACCCCACCCTCATGACCTCATCTAATCCTAATTCTCAAATGCACCATTTCTAAATATAATTAACTTGATTTGGGATTAAGTTTCCAACACATAAAATTTAGAGGAAACATTTTAAAATCATAGCATGCTTATAAAAAGTTAATTTATATTCATTATTAATAGATACTACTTCTGAAAGGAAGAATAAAAGGTTATTTTAGTTATTTTCTTTCTGGTTTTTTTTTTTTTCATAGAAAACACATTTTAATGTAATTAACCTGGTGGGTTGTTTTGGTTTCTTGTTTCTTTTGTCTTGTTTTTTGGTTTTTATGAGTCCTAGGCATAAGACAGCTTTAGCCACCAAGTCAGACATCAAGATAGGATGAACAAAGGACTGTCATCTGCTCTACTCCTGACTGAAGCAAGAACCACACCACCAACAAGGTGTCTCTTTGCTCACTGCCAGTGGAGGGACCTGGAGGGTTTTTAAAGATTTGTTTTATTATTTTAAGTTCTGTGTATAAGAATGTGGGTTGGGTGTGTGTGCCATGTGAGTACAACTACCTGTGGAGGCCAGAAGTATTGGGTCCCCCTGCAGCTGGAGTTACAGATGGTTGGAATTAAAGATACATGGGGATGCTGGGATACGTGGTTAGATTGATCTTTCTTACAAGAGCAGCAAGAACTCTTAACTGAAAGTACTACTTCCTGCACCCTGCTGTGCCTTGAAAATCTAGAGATATGTTAGGAAGAAACCTTAAACCAGAAAAAGAATCACATGATCTGAAATGTTAGAAAACAAAATGCCTTTCTTATTTTCTTTCCCCATTTACCTGGTGGTTTGGGTGGAAAGCTAATACAATGTAGCCCTTTGGTTCTCTGCCTTCCTAACGCTGTGACCCTTTAGTATAGTTCCTCATGTTGTGGTGACCCCCCCCAACCATAAAATTGTGGTGATGATTCCAGGCCTCTGGTCTGTCCAAGAGTTGCAACAGGTGAGAGGCATTTTAGAAATAACCGGAGCAGATGAGGAAACTGGACAGGGACTGTAAGGGGCGGGGCAGAGCCATGGCTGGAGTTCAGGTTCTTAGGTTTCCAGCCCCAGGCATCTTGGCAACATCATGCTACGCCCTTCCATTTGCTTTGGTTGCACCCAGACCGGGTCAGAACCATTCTGCATGGAGATGGCGGCTCCAGGGAGGGCTAGGCGATGTGGGGAGGAGGGGCCTTCCCTGTTCTGAGGCTCTACTGAGCAGCAAACATGGGGCTGGAAAACTGCAGATTCAATCACAAAAGCAAACACAAAACAAAAAGGGGCAGTGAGTGGTGGGTCTCATCCAGAGTTCTGCTCCAGGGAAGCTCATCCCACGTGAAAGCAGAGGCCGAATGGCAGGCTTCTCTCTGCTCCTCACGTCTTCTTCAGCACTTTGGTCTTGAGACCTTTTCATCCTTCTCCCCTCTCTGGAGAGCTCAGTAGTGAGGCAACCCCGTGAAGCTAGCATGAGCTGCTGTACGTGTCAATGTTTCTGCAGAATCTCTAGCAATGGCATTCGCTCTTAAGTTAGTCAAGACTTCCTGCAACACACAGCAAGCAGAAGCCCCGTGTTACTGAGCGTGGGCCACAGAGGGACAGTATTAGCTCAGTATTGGAGCATAGTTGAGTCTCCAAATTAAGAAAAGGTTGGAGAAATGAGAATCTAGACCCCGAGAACTGTAAGAAGAAGCAGGGGCTTCTGTGTTCCCTGGCCTCTGCTGCTACCAATGGCCTTCACTCAGTCTTGCTTGCTTCATTCTGTTTGTCTCTCAGGGTGGCAAGGTAAGGGAGCCAGTATGAGTCCGCTGTGAGCAGCAGCCTGGGTCATATTCCTGTGGTCCACGGGAAGATGTGAAGTCAGCCAGACAGGTGACAAGTCACCCTCACTACTCATGAGGCTGAGGCAGGATTACAAGTTCAAGGGCTGCAGAGTGATTTCTAGGCCAACCTGGAAAATTTAGGGAAGATCCTGTCTCAAAACACAAAATTTTAAAAGGGTTGGGTACATTTAACCTAGTGGCTGAATGATGGCCTCATGCGCAAGGCCCTGGGTTCAATCCCTGGTGCTGGGTGGTATTGGGAGAAAATAAGGTTATGTCTCTCTCTGTGACAATTTGACTGAATAATCAGATAGTGAGTGAGAAACCTTAAAAAGTCATGATAAAAACCAGGTGGATCTGTAAGATGGCCGGATAAACAAAGGCTCTCAAGGCCAAGCTTGACCTCAGTTTGATGTCCTGAACCCACATGGTGGGGGGAGAAAACCAACTCCCACAAATTGTACACACACACACATATGCGCACACATACACATACACACACACACACACACACACACACACACACACACACACACACACACA
>CAJQZJ010004750.1:13408784-13419219 GCA_907164525.1 Lophiomys imhausi | reverse complement strand
ACACACACACACACACACACACACACACACACACACACACACACACAGTTTTAAAAATCACCTAGCCAGGTGCATCCTCCTTTGTTTTTTAAGCAATATTTTCATATCCAGTGTGGAGGTTAGGAGGGCTGCATGGCTTGGCCCCTAAAGAGTCCCACCTGGGTATTTTAGGACCCAGGTCAAGTTGAAGAGCCTCTTTCCTCTCCTTTCAGCCCTCTCTTCAGAGAACTAAACCACGAGGAAACAATCCTATAATTTTAACTGTATTTATAAACCCTCTATCCTTTATGTAATGTTTTTTTTCTGTTCTGTGCTTAGTCCTGATGTTGCTATTTTCTCAGAGGAAATCAGAGGAAAGAGATGGTAATTATAGGTCAAACAGCAGCTCCGGAAGCAGGGCAGGCACCAGAGAGCTGAGTACTCCCTACCCTCTTCCGGGTACACCCTGGACACCCCTGCTTTCCCTGTGCCTAGGTCAGCTTTCCACCTCTGTATCCTCGATTCTCTGATATCTCTAATTTGCCAGTCCAGCACGTGACAAGACAAAAAGGGACTGTTAAGACTAAAAGACAGTGAATTAAAACTACATGATGCTTGGACTGGCCTGACTCTTGGAGACAATTCAAATGGAAAAGAAAAGAAGAAAAAAAAAAAACCCACAACATTTCAGGTCATTGGCCTTTTTAAACAGACCGCCGGCAATATTTACTGCTCCTGAAATAGCAGTCACATGGAATAAAACCGTGTCGGTGAAGCCTGCAAAACAAAAGGACAATTTACAGGCTGCCACGCTCACTGAGGGCCCTCTGTCCGCCAGCTGATCTGGCTCTGCTTCCTGGCTGTCCCTGATACCTTCTGCCCAAGGCCTTCAGGAGATGGATAAAGGTCAAAGTCAGGCTGGCTAGGAACCCTTCTCACCATAAGCTGGAAAGGTAACTGAGTGGTGAGAAACAAGGGGATGAAGAGAATGTGGAAGATGCATCTCCTGAAGAACAGGTGCCCAGGGAGGGGACACTGTGACTATTATGAAGGCACCTGCAGGAGGGGGGCATCCTTTCCTCTCTCCAGGTGGATCATCTTAATCCTCTCTCTTCTTTGCCTCTGTGTCTCCACTTATCAACAACCCCCCCACACACACACACCACACTACACACACACACACACACACACACACACACACACACACACACCACACTACATACACACCCACAAACAAACTTCTGGCCATTCTCCTGCTCCTGGTCTCTACTGGGTTCTTCCTGAACCTCTATCAAATAGCTGTTTCCTGAAGGTCAAATACAGTCACTAATGGTGGGGTTAATGAATAAGTAGCCAGTCAGGTTTAGGTCACCCTGAACTTGCACTGGGACAGACTTTGTTGAGAACCCACGGGAAACTTTTGGTCCTTACTCTTTACATCTTCCTCCTCAGCTCCCCAACATACAATTAAGAAACCCAAGTCCTTAAAAATTGTTATATTTAAAAACACTATGCTTCTCAAAACCCTTCCATGCCCATTTATTTCATGCTTTTACAATCCCCTGGAATTGAATTGTGCAAAGCAGTTGAAGAACAAAGAGGTGTGGTGGGAATATGGCCACATCAGAGAAATGTGACAAAGAACCATTCCAGACCTAGGAGAAGGTCCTCTGGCATGTTCTACAACCCAAACCCTAGCTTCTCAAAAACTGGGCACTTTGCTGACAGTCAAGCTCACTTCCAGGAGGATCATGGTGCCAATTTTCCTGGGTGTCTATGTTTCCTTCCTTTACATCAACACCTTAAAGGGGCCTGTTTTGTTTTCTTTTTCACATGTCAAAATGTAAAGCAGGTGGGAAAGAGTTAGAGATGGGTGGGCATGACAAACACCTAGGATCTCAGCCTTTGGAGACCTAGATACAAGCTTGAGGCTGATCTGGTCTGGGAGATGAATTCAAGGCTGACCTGGCTATATAGTGAGACCCTGTTTCAAAATAAACATATACCCAAACAAGCAGATGGTCAGAAAAGCATATAATATATTCCCACCCACCAAAGTGATTGAATGTTATGACTGTAAAGGAAATTATTTTTAGGTCTCCTGTGAAGTTTGACTGTTGTCTGTCTGTCTGTCTGCTAGTCAACAATGCCTGAGTGCTTAGCACTGCACTGGATGGCATTGGAGACTGTGTTTGTGATGAAGTGATACAGCAGGAACTGCGCTTCTGCTGCTAACAGCCACCTCTGCAGATCTCAGGAAGAGGGACCAGCTTGCCTGGGGCCACACAGCGATGGAAAGACTGGACGTCACCTACCCAGAGAGCAGTCTCAGCCAGTGATTGACAAGTGTGGAAAATAACCAGCACACTGAGGTCCAGTTTGCATCGTTACTGCCCTCTCTGTGGGTCTTGACTCTATCCCTTGCTCTTTCTGGATCCCACACATTCCCTGCACTGCTCTCCCTTCTCTTGTCTCCCATTGGGCTCTTCCTGGAAACACACCCTCATAAATCCACTTTTGCACTAACGTCTCCAATGAGTTTCTGGGAAAACCCAGCCAAAAAGTTTGGTTGTGTGGGATCCGGTCCAACTCAGGCCTCTACAGTAGAGGAGTGAGAGATGAAGGAATGGAGAGTGGGTCTGGGAGGGAGGCTTGCTAGGAGCTAACCTCTACCTGACCCTTGGGTTTCCAGTGTGTAGAAAGAATACCAGAAGATAGAATGGAGATCGGAGGACAAAACCCAGATGTATGCTATAATATGGGTGCCCCCAACATCATCATGCTAAGAATGAAGACAGACAAAATGCCATGGAGGACAGAGTTACATTTACAGCAAATGCCAAGATAGGCAAATGACAAAGAGCAGTGGTCAGGGTCTAAGGCAGAGGTGGGAGAGACCGAGTTCATGGAAATATTCCAGAGCACAGTGGTTGAAATGGTGCATGACCACCTCAAGGTGACATTTAAAGCCTTGGAGACACACACTGTAAAGGGTACAGTTTATGACACCTGGGTATTCGTCAGTTTTTAACATGAATGAGGGCATGTTGGCATGGTAGAGGGGCTGAAGCTCTGACTGACTGAGGAGGCCTCAGGTTAGTGCGCTGTTGGTTACCAGCGTTGGTTCTGCCCTTTCACTTGGGGCAAGCTCTCCTTCTCTGGTGTTCTAGTTAGCTTTCTGTTGCTGTGATAAAAAATATGAAGCAGCATGGGAGGAAAAGGGTTCGTTTGGTTTACATACTACACTCCATCAGCAGGAAAGTCAAGGCCGGAACTGAAGCAGAGACCGTGGAGGAATGCTGCTCACTGGCTTGATGTCCATGGCTTGCTTCTCTATCTTTCTTATAGAGTCTAGGACCATCTGCCCAGGGGTGGAATGACCCACCGTGGGCTGAGAACCCATCCACATCAGTCAGCAATCAAGACACGCCCACAAGCCAATTTAATGAAGGCAATTCCTCATTGACGTCCCCTCCTCCCAACGGACTCTGGTTTGTGTCAAGCTGACAAAATACTAAGTTGCACTGTGGACTGAGCTCCCTGAGGTCTCTGTGAGACTGTACAGAGCCCAGCGCTGATACACAGTACACACTTTCAGAGCTAAAGACATAGGCTCAGTTGGTCATATGTAGTGCAGCCTCTGTGGATGTTCTTTCTGTACGTGGCAACCCCCTGCTAGTTATTGTGGTGATTGATGCTGATAACTTGACAAAATCTGAAATCTCCTCTAAGCACAGCTGTGAGGGATTATCTACATTAGTTAGCTTTTAGGCATGCCAATGAGGGATTAGCTCGATTACACTAGTTAAGGTGGGAAGATTTACCCTAAGAGTAGGTGACACTTTTGCTAGGACTTGGGACCCTAGACTTCTTGAAAAGCTAGCTGAGCATTCATTCATCTGTGTCCTGACCGCTGATGCAATGTGACCAGCTGCCCCCAGCTCCTGTCACCTCTGTGACGGACTCTGTCCACCAGCTGTGAGCCAGAATGAACCCTTTCTCTTTTCCCTTGTTTTTGTCAGGGTTTTTGTTTGTTTGTCTCTTTGTTTTTGTTTGAGACAGGGTTTCTCTGTGTAGCCCTGGCTGTCCTGGAATTCACTTTGTAGACCAGGCTGACCTCTAACTCACAGAGATCTGCCTGCCTCTGCCTCCCAAATGCTGGGATTAAAGGCGTGGGCCACCATGGCCAGCTTTGTCAGGGCATTTTATCACAGTAGCAGGAAATGAAACAAAGGTCTTTATGTATTTTGTGGGATAGAGCCAGGTAGAACATTGTAGGTTTTTTTCCTTAATTGTCTCAGGATTGTCCATTTGCTTCCCCCAGTTACAAAGTAAACTTTTTAAAGAACAGACTGTTTCTTTCATCAAAGGGATAGTCACCCTTTCTTTGCTAGTCCAGTCTGGGTGCTAGTGATCAGGCAGCAACATCTTCCCTGTGAGATCCTCACCCTGCACTGGGCTCTGTTGGATTCGCAGGAAACCTTCCCAGGCCCCCTCCAAGCCCAGGGCTTGTTCACAAGCCTAGATGTTTGCCTCATCTTTGCCCTGACACTCCTCAATACTACTTGACCCCTTCCTTCACCAAGAAGGTATCTTTGATTTCCGGAGGTCTTTTGACTGGTTTTTCTTGCTCGCAGGGTACTTGGAGATAGAATGGGCTGACTGTATAGGATCCATGGAGACCACAGCCAGGTCCACAGCCTTTCTTCCTCATTGTGGAAGAATGAGTTCACATACAGGATTCAGTTTCCCCCATCCAGCCACCCACAGTTCCTACACTTTACTGATTCAGAATAGATGGTTTTCTGACTGGGGATTGCTCCTTTTCCCCTGACAGCCACCCGCAGGAGCCCATGTAATGTCCCAGCAGCCTAAGTGCTGAGCTGTGTGTCCTTTTCTCCTCACCTCCACCCAGGGAAGGTGTCAGCATTGCCATCTTTGTATGTGTCTGCATTCACAGGAATTCTATTCCAAGACATCCACTCTAGGTATCCCTGGGCACTGGGATGAATAAAAATGTCACTCCCTGGTTCCAAGTTGGCCCTGTACCTGCCCACATGACTACTGGTTTTGAGCCAGAGATAGCCCGAGGACTAAGGGTTCTCTCCAAACTAGCATGTTTTGATGTCCCTGAGTCACATCTGAAGTTTCTGCTTCCTGAGGGAATCTGTGTGTCTCTGTGGTTTCCTGAGGTTTATACAATCAGATCAGGGCTGCGAGTGTTTGTGTATGTGTTGGCAGCTGAAGTGACTAAGTGTCTATTAAAAATCAATATTTATAGAGAAATACCAAAGCAATCAAGAAAAAGATAAATAAATATAAGTGTAAAAAACCATCAACCAAGAGAACAGTTTCCCATGTGTCTTACCCCGACCTCTACACTCACATATAATATTCCATAAGATGGCTGCTTTCTAACCTGTTCCTAATAGCAGGACAATTGAGTGCTTGCTATGTGCAAGCAGTATGCTGGTCCTTTGACATGAGGCCATCTTGCCCAGCCTTGGCCACTCTGTGAAGTGGGTAGTACCACAGTTCTATAGATGGGCAACTACACAGGGAGACAGTAAATACTGAGCTAGTGTTTTGACCTCGGCTGGCAGAGGAAGCCACAGTGGGCAGCCAAGACAAGGTCTCAAGTTTCTTCCTTCCATTCACTCGTTCACTCAGTTCAATCATTCATTCATTCACTGAGTATCCACCTCAGACTAGGTCATGGAGTTAAAGTATGAAGGAGACACAGATCTTAAGACTCAAAATCTGGGGCTGGAGAGATGGCTCAGCAGTTAAGAGCACTGGCTGCTCTTCCAGAGGTCATGAGTTCAATTTCCAGCAACCACATGGTGGCTCACAACCATCCATAATGAAATCTGGTGCCCTCTTCTGGCCTGCAGATATGCCTGCAGACAGAACACTGTATACATAATAAATAAGTCTTTAAAAAAAAAAGATTCAAAATCTTTTGGGGGAAGATAAATATCTAAATAAATCACTGCAAGTTGGAGTCATTAGGCAAATTACCAAAAGAATAAAGAGATTACTATCACCAAGATGAATTGTGGAGGTGAAATTTTAAATATATCTCAAAATCAAGCATACATGTACAAGCAAAAGGAGAAAATATTTGCCCAAGCTAAATCTGGGTGGAGTGAGAGTGGGGAAGGAGGCCATGAGGCCATGGGAGGCTGAGCAAATAGCAAGGGTGAAGGCTCTGGAACTCTCAGGTATAGTATGGCTCCAGGCTGGAAATATAAGAAGGGAGATTCAGACATGAGGGTGCAGAAGGTCAGAAAGTCAGCCTGTACAGGCAAAGGGGCTGGAAGGAATGGGGTGCCTGGAAGGACATGAACATGGTCAGGATGGCACCTGTCTATATCCCAGGGGAGCCTCAAACTGGCTTTGTAGCTGAACTCCTGATCCTCCTGCTCCACCTCCCAATAATTGGAAAGGCAAGTGTATGCCTCCACACCAGGCTGCCTCAGTGTTTTAAAAGAACTGGACAGCATTCTGTAGGACGTGAAAGAATTATTCAGGCTAGACCACCTCAGGGGCCCATGACCTTGACTGTCCAGGATAATCATGTGAGGGGGCTCTAGCCTCAGGGTATTTGGATTTCTTTGATCTAGGTAGTCTGGGATAATGTGGGCTAAAAGCTCTCACCCAAGTGTGCTCCCTCAGTATTTGAGTGGTTAAGAATACAGGTTTGGGTGGGGGAGATGGCACAGCAGTTAAGAGCACTGGCTGTTCTTCCTGAACATTTGATATGTGAGTTTGATCTTCAATGACCTCATGGCAGCACTCTGTAACTGTAGTCTCCAGCACCAGGGTACCCAACATCCTCTTCTGGCCTCTGGATCATGTGGGACACAGGCATATGTACAAGGAAGACACCCATACACATAAAATAAAATGAAAGGGAAAAGAGAATACAGGTTTTTAGGTATTACTATCAGCAAGTGGAGCCTTGGGTCAACTTGTTTAGTATTCTTATACCCCCATCTGTAAAATGTGAGGGAAACCACATCTTCAGTTTGTAATTAAATCAGACAAGATCCATAAGGGCTTGAACCCTGCTGCTGGAGCAGAAAACAGTTTATGGTATCTCTCCTCCTTACCTTGAAATGATTCAAGAGAGAGGTGGTGAGGGTGGCGCTGAGCCAAAGAAAGGCAGGTGGGGAGGACAGAGAGAGAATGGATGACAAAAACAAACAGTGCATGGAAAGATGAGTAGGCAGTGGGGCAGAGAGTAAGATGGCATCCACATAGCAAAGGGGCACTCCAGTGGGCGGGCAGATGTGACCTCCTCAGGGAGGAACAAGAAGGAGATCTGGGCCTTCAGGCCAGGATGTTGGTGTGATGCGGTGAAAGCTGAAGCTACAAGAACAGACAATATCACTCAAGGAAGGGTGGGAGTGAGAAGAGACGAGGTAGAGTTTAGAACCTAGGAAGTGCTCAAATATGAGAGAGGGGAGAAGAAAAAGGAACACGAGTCCAGGAATAAAGTAAGAGGCAGAAAGCATAACCCAACAGGGACGATTATGAAGAAAACACCAGGGAATAGCTAGCAGTTATCTACCGGAAAACAGTCTGAGATAGGAAAAGGCTTGAGAGCATTGAGAAAAGTAATAGGATTTTAAAAATCAAGTCTCTCTGGGTGTTGTGGCATACACCTCTAGTCTCACCCAGAAGGCAGAGGTAGGTGAATCCCTAGAGGTTGGAGCCAGCCTGGTCTACATTGTGACCTCCGGCCAGTGAAGACTCTACATAGAGAGACCCTGTGAAGACAAAAATATGTATCAGTCACTTGCTTCCAGGAGACAAAGAAAAGACTTTCAAGTTCTCTTGCACTGTCCGCACCCTGCCAATGTTATCTTTCCTTTCCGCATCTAGGGGGCAACCCTAGAGCAGAGGCAGCTGTGACTTCAGTGGTAGGAAGAACACTAGCCACACAGCAAAGTGGCAGGCGTACACTTTGTCCCCACAGACTTTGCTCAAGGCTCTCAGTGGTCATCTAGAAGGCTCTGCTGCCTATCACTCCTAGCCAGCTTCCTGTGATTTGAAGAACCTAGTGGGCTGGGCACTTCATCCATTCAAGGGAGGCATACTCTTCTTGCCATTGGCTCCCTAAGAGCCTAACAAGTCCTCAGAGTTATCACAGGGGTTGAGTTATCAGGCTTTTCCCAAAGCTTAGAAAGCTCTCAGGAAGCCGGGCATGGTGGCTCCCGCCTTTAATCCTAGCACTTGGGAGGCAGAGGCAGGCGGATCACTGTGAGTTTGAGGCCAGCCTGGTCTACAAAGCGAACCCAGGACAGCCAGAGCTGTTACACAGAAAGAAACCCTGTCTCAAAAAACCAAAAAAAAAAAAAAAAAAAAAAAAAAAAAAGAAAGAAAGCTCTCAGGAACAGCAGTCATGGGCTGTGGGAGACTGAAGTTCACATCTGTTGTGTGTGGTTCTCCAATAACGAGCCCTGAGCCAGCAGCGGCAGCTGTGGACCTAGAAATGGACATTCTCATCCATCCTAGACCTAACTCTAGGGGCTGGACTCTGCAGCAGTCTTTTTTATTAATTAGTTACAACACGTTTTGTGGTTCTAGGATTGAACCTAGAACTTCAAGCTTGTTAAACATTCTTCTACTGAGCCATGTCCTCCATCTGTCCAATCTTTTTGTTATTTTGAGACTTGCTGACAGCTGTCCTGGAACTCAGTACATAGACCAGGCTAGTCTCAAATTTGTTATGAACCTCCTGCCTCTGTCTCGGGAGCACTGGGATTACAGAGTAGTAGGCCACCACAACTAGCTTTCAAAATGCTTGTTTGTTATCTTGTTTAATTTTATGTGTTGACACTCTGTGTGGGGGGTGGGAGGGGGGTGGGGCATGTATATGGCATGATGTGCTCCTGCAGATCAGAGGGCAACTGTGTGGAGTCAACTCTCTCCTACTTCTACATGAGCTCCTTGGGGAAACAAACTCAGGTTGTCCGGCTTGTATGGCAAGCAGTTTTACCCACTGAGCCATCTCAGACTCCCTAATCATTTTTTTTTTAAATGATGCATGAACATCCTTTTTTTTTTTTTTTTTTTTTTTGGTTTTTTGAGACAGGGTTTCTCTGTGTAGCCCTGGCTGTTCTGGACTCACTTTGTAGACCAGGCTGGCCCTGAACTCACAGAAATCCCCCTGCCTTTGCCTCCCTAATGCTGGGATTACTGGCATGTGCCACCATGCCTGGCCCCTAATCATTTTTTAATATTTAATTTTTAATATGTATATATGTATACCTGGGTGTATGTATGTATAAATATATGTATAAATGTGTGTATGTATATACATGTATATATACCACATGCATATAGAATCCCATGAAAGTCAGAAGAGGGTGTTAGATCCCCTGGAGCTGCAATCATAGATGGTTGTAAGCTGCCATTTGGGAACTGGTAAGGTGGGAACTGAACCTGGGTCCTCTGAAAGAGCAGCAAGTGCTGTAAACCACTGAGCCGTCTCTCCACCCACACCCCAATCTGTTTTTAACAAGCCTGCCAGTGCTCCTGACATACCACTGTGCAGGCTTGAGACTTTCCACCCTGTACAGCGGTGAGTTACCAGCTCCTCCTCGTCTCATTTCTCTCCCTACAGCACAGCACAGCAGGTGTCCTCCGGCAGGTGTGTGCCAAGGACTAGGTTTATGAAGGCTTTTCTTGTGCTCACCACACACATTCAGGCACGTGACAGGCTTTGGCTGAGAGCGTGTTCTTTCACTGGGAAGCAGCAGTTCATGCACACACAGAAGTGAGCTCAGAACGCAGAGACTGCCACTCAGGGACCTTCCAGTGGGTGCCTGTGCACCTGAGTGACTCAGTCAAGGCTTGGGGGACTCAGAGAGGGAAGGAGAGAGGCAAGGAATGAGTAGGTGAGGATGATGCTGCAAGGTATCAATCAGGCAATCCAGAAGCGGGGACATTTGGCAGGGTGTTCACCTTACTTCACTATGCATTGATTTAGTCAGTGGCCTGGAAGAAAACATGAGAGAAGACAGAACTTGTTTGAAAGAAGTTAAAAGATGGCTGGGGTCCAAGCTCAGTGCTGGAGCACATGCTGGGCATGACAGACTCTGTCTGTCTCTCTCTCTCTCTCTCTCTCTCTCTCTCTCTCTCTCTCTCTCTCTCTCTCTCTCTCTCTCCAGGCTCTTTACTATGGAGCCCTGGCTGGCCTGGAACTCACTATGTAGATCAGCACTCAGGAGGCAGAGGCAGGCAGATCTGTATGAGTTCAAGGCCAGCCTGGTCTATATAGCAAGTTCCAGAAACAGCCAGGGGTACACAGTGAGACCCTGTCTCAAATAAATGGGAAAACAGCAACAGCAAAACAAGTAAACAAGCAGAAGCCTAAATGATGCAAAGCCCTATGTTCAGTCTCTCACAGCACAGACACAGGGCAGCAGAGGGCTGGCCCGTGGCG
>CAJQZJ010004750.1:13390869-13402556 GCA_907164525.1 Lophiomys imhausi | reverse complement strand
GGGAGAGGGAGAGGGAGAGGGAGAGAGTCTGTCCAAATCTGGTTGGATGAAGAGAACGTGGGACAGTTCTGGGTCTCTCCATTTGCTCTGGCATTGCCTGACTCTGCCAGGGAGACATGAACAAATGTTATTCACCCCAGATAGGGCAACGGCTGACCAAAACAACAGGGCCCCTCAAGTCTAGCTTAGTGAACCAATGTTTAACTGTAGTTGCTTACAGAGCATGGGTGAGGGGTTTCTTAGAGGAACTTGGACAACTTCCAGGCAGCCACACCACCAAGGAAAAGCCTGTCCTCACCCCAGTCATTGTTAACCACACTTCTATGTCCTCAGTGAAGGAAGGAATCCCATGTGCCACCTCGTGAACACTCCTCCACTTCCTATGTCAACAGGCCAATTTTGTGAGGGTTCCATGTTGGTAATCATAACTACTCTGACTTATGACCGCAACAGCCATTCCTTTGTGCCTAGAGCCTAACCCAACCATGTTAGATGCATCCCGCTTCCCCAAGCTCTAGTGATTGACAGTCCTGTTTCCATGGACAGTGCCCATCTCTACCTGAGTGTGACTGCCATCAGTGTGCATGCCCAATGGCAACAGTCTAACTTCAGGATAACAGAACTGGGAGGTGAGAAGTCACCTTAGCATTTTGCACAGCCAACCCAAAGTCTCACTGCATTCGGTGATGAGAAGTGAATCACATCTCTGGGCTCCCCAATGCTGGCTCCCTCTCATCTTGTTAATTCACCTTAAGTTTGGACCCACAAAATTTCAAAACAAAGCTGAACACTGTATTGGGCATTAAGCCCATGAATCACAGTTGAACACTGGGTTCTTTCTTTCCATGTTAGTTGGGTTTTTCCTCCCCTGTGGCACAAACAAGAATCAACTTTGTGACAATAATTCATTCAGTGCTGCCTTGGAGTTGGGAGGTGACAAGTCTGCAGTGACCCAGGTAGCAGTGTGTCTCCTGCTGACAGAATGCTGGCGTGGGGGGAGGGCAGTGAGCCCAGCAAGCAGGGGACCTGATTTCATTCACTCGTGGAGGTCAGCAAAGGTTTCCAGTGGAAGAAAGGCTTTCCAAATATTTTAAATGCCTAGGTGTGGGAGAAGACTCCAGAGGCAGGAAGGAGCAGCAGAGCCCTGGGAATGAGCTCACAGAGAGCCACAGTGACCGGATTGAGACCTTCTAAAATTGAGTGTGGCCAAAAATAGTAGTTGGGGGTAGCTGGGAGTGTGGGGCTGTGCTGCAGGGCTGTTGTCCACTTGCTTACTGACCTCTGCCCTTCATGTCCCTGTCAGCTCTGCTCAGTCCTTCACAGGTATCTCCAACTTGTGCCTAGAACTTCTTCCCTACAGCGGCACTTGTCTTCCTTGTAGGGAATACTGGGGTCTCCAGGTCAAATTCTTTTTTTTTTTTTTTTTTTTTTTTTTTGGTTTTTCGAGACAGGGTTTCTCTGTTTAACAGCTCTGGCTGTCCTGGACTCGCTTTGTAGACCAGGCTGGCCTCGAACTCGCAAAGATCCTCCTACCTCTGCCTCCCAAGTGCTGGGATTAAAGGCGTGCGCCACCACCGCCCGGCTCCAGGTCAAATTCTTTTTGCCTCTCTCTTTTAGTTTTTCCAAATGTTCCCATCTGTTGTTGGCTAAATATATATTTTTTAAGCACTTATCATGCCCTGTTGGGGAATTTGCAAATTTTAAAACATTAGCCCTGACATAACCAGGGAGAAAATACACTCAATTCCCTTACCAAACAATACAAGACAACCTAGAACTAAATGCCAAATACACACACCAGGCAGGAAATGGTTAAGGAATGTACTGGGGAGGGAGATTGCCCTGGGGCTGGAGGCTAGACCTTAAGAGAGGTTAGAGAGGTAGGTGGCCAAGGCAGTTACTCCAAGAGGACCAGAGAACAAAGTAAAAGTTTTTTAGCAATTAGGAGAGTGTGCATGCGGCTTACAGCTTCTGTGGAACACCAGCCATGGAGTGCAAGGGTCAGAACCAACCACACCTGGAAGATTCAGGAATATCAGTAGGGTGCCTACCTCCTGTAAGCTGCTTGGCCTGTCTTATCTCAGTCAGCTGAAGCAATGGTCTCAGGACCACATAAGGAACAGTTCTGGTGAAGAGGAACCAGTTACAGAGGGTCATAACTCTGTACCAGACAGGAGTCCTAAAACAACCCCTGAGGTAAAAGCATCATTATCCTCAGTTCTAGGCGAGAAAAACAAAAAAAGTACAGAGATGTTAAAACCCCAATCACTCCATTGTGTATAAATAAAAAGTGTCATAGATTGAACTCATCTGCCCCAGGGGCCCTCCTAAGCAAAGCTGCCAACAGGGGCCAATGCAGGCCACATGCAGAACTGAACACCTTCTTGTAGTTGTAGTAAAAAGAGAATCAGGTGAAAATTCTGTGTGTGTGTGTGTGTTTTGAGAGAAAATTCATTTTAATAACATATTTGTTTTCTCCAAATAGCTCAAAAATATAATTTAAACACGTACAGTCAGTATAAAATTTTTCATTTCATTTTGGGATTTCTCATGTGAACTCTTCCAAATTCACTTGTGTATTTTTAAACCTACAGCATATTTTTATTCAAATGCTAAATTTGTATCAGAAATCCTTGATCTGTACTTATATTTCACATAATTTATGGCTGAAAAAGTATTCACATACCTGATTTATTCCACACATTCCAAAACTTAAAAGTTTTCCAATATCTAGGTTGAGTACCAAGAATAATTTTCTCTCTTAATATCTCCATCCATATTTTCCAGTCTAGTTACTCTATTTTACAACTGTCTTTAAACACCATCGATTTCAAAATTGTCTAAGTGATTTGTTAACTTTGTGTAAATCTGTACTATTGTCATTTATTTATATTTTTCATTTAGCACACAAAATGTTGTGTATCATCATGGCACCTTCTGTATGCACATGTTACTTTTCATTTTTCCCTCCCAGACTGCCCATTCCTGCTCCCCTCTCTCCTCTGTCTGGTTCTCTTTCTTAACCCTGGTAGGTGCCCCCTCTCTGTTCCCCACCTCTCTTAAGACCTTTTCCTCTCTCTTTTCTAGTTTTATGACCGACACAAACACACACATAAACACGCTCAATTGAACATGTCTCATTTTAAATACAGATTCCGCATGTCCTGGTTGTTTCTGTTGCTGTGATGAAAGCAATTAAAAGGGACTTATCTTAGTTCACGGTTCGGTTCCAGGCTACAGCTCTCACAGAGGGGTTGCCAAGGCAACAGGGACTTTAGCAGCTGGGTCATCACATCCACAATCAAGAACAGGGAGAAATGAATACAAGCATGCTCACTGCTTGGCTTGGTTTTGCCTCTCAGATAAAATCCAGGACTTCTCACCCCAGTTAACACACTTCAGCTCCCACAGACCAGAGACCAACTTGGCCTAGACACCCCTCACTGAGAGATTCTTCTTAAGAGATTCTCGGGTGTGCCCAGTTGACAACTGAAACTAACCAACACAGAACACACACGCACGAGAAAACATGAGACACTTGGCTTTCTGTCAACTCAATATCAACCTGAAATTCAAAAGGAGTCTTTCATAAAAACAACATTATTAAAGTGCATTTCATATCCTTTAGTCTTTGGAACTAATTTGTACAATGCTTTTGATTACAATAAAAACCTGTATACTAGCCAGCCGGGCGTGGTGGCGGACGCCTTTAAACCCAGCACTGGGGAGGCAGAGGCAGGTGGAGCTCTGTGAGTTCAAGGTCAACCTGGTCTACAAAGTGAGTTCAGGGCAGCCAAGGATACACAGAGAAACCCTGTCTCGAAAAACCAAAAAAATAAAAATAAAAAAATAAAAATCTGTATACTACATGATTGATTCATATTATTTAAAAATTCAATTTTAGGGCTGGAGAGATGGCTCAGCGGTTAACATTACTGGCTGCTCTTCCAAAGGACACGGGTTCAAATCCCAGTACCCACATAGCAGTTCACAGCTGTCTATAATGGCCCTGTGTGCTGGCGCAGCCCTTTAATCCCAGCACTCAGGAAGCAGAGGCAGGCAGATCTCTGTGAGTTCAAGGCCAGTCTGCTCTACAGAGTGAGTTCCAGGATAGTCAGGGATATACAGAGAAACCCTGTCTTGAAAAACCAAAATAAATAAATAAACAAATAAACTAATTAATTTAAAAAAATAAAAAAAATTCAATTTCAACATAAGCTTTTGTGCCGACCAAGCTAGATCACAAGCTTTGCTTTCCTTGGAGCCTCAAATTAGCTCACTCATGCACAGGTGACAAGGAGAGACATAAATTACCCTGCTGTCTTGGATTACTGAATATCTAGAAAATACTCCTTTTGCTTCAAGAAAATCTTAAGTTAGAACTGACCATGAAATCTTTGCAAAAATCATTTATCATACTGCCAGTGGTTTTCTTACCTCAGGTAGGTTCCCCTCTGCTTTCTATCCCCCTCTCCATTCCCTACATCCCTTAAGAACTCTTCTTCCTCTCTCATGATCACCTCCCTTCCTTTTGGACACACACGCATGCACACACGCACACACGCACACACATGCTTTCTCTCTCTCTCTCTCTCTCTCTCTCTCCCTGAACATTGGCAGAGAGCACAGATAGCTCTCTTCTATTTCTGCATCCCACAAGAGGATGAATCATAGCATGTGCTCACCTTTAGGATAGCTTTAAGAACTACACCCACGAACTCACTCAAGCTGAGCGCAAACATCTTCAGTATGAATCAGTTACTTGGAATGAAGAACCAGGAGTTGGCAGTGCACACCCGTAATCCCAGCAGCATCCAAGAGATAAAGGCAGGTGGATTTCTGTGAATTTGAGTCAGCCTAGTGTCATAGTGAGTTCCAGGTCAGCCTGGGCTGCACAGTAAGACCTTGTCTCAAAAAAAAAAAAAAAAAAAAAAAAAGAGTAAAGCAACAGGCAAAGGACTTCTTGTTTTGAAACAGCAACACTCCATTGAGGTGTGATAGGACAGTGGCAGAGGCAGGAGGAGAACTCAAGGCCAGTGGAGTTACATAAGCTTAGCTCTTGAAAAACTGGAAAAGACCCTGTCACAAAAGTCAAGGGTCAGGGATGTACAGCACTTCCTTGGAATGCAAAAGGTCCTGGCCTGAGCACTGAAGCCAAGCGAGCAAACAAGACCACGCACGGCAACCCAGTCCTTGATCTGCCTTCACTGTGACAAGAGTTATGCTCGTCGTCTCTGGCAGAGTACTTTGACACATGAAAAACTTGCAAATGTCTATACCAGTGAACTCAGTATTCAACTATGGAATGACAGTACTTAAAAGAAAGTAAGTTTGAAAACCCTATGACATAAACATATCCAAAGTATCAGCTGGTTGTGTTCAGAACGTCACGGGACTTTCTCAGTAGCTGAAGAAAGTCCTTAACAGCTGGATTTAAATCCATTGTGTTTTGATGTTGTCAGGACGTCTTTGCTTTCAAGGTTAATTGTTGGGTTACTTAAAGAACTTTCAAGAACTTTGTTGAGGATTGACTAACAAAAGCTGTAGGTATTTAAGATGCAACATTTGTTAAGTGCTGGGACACGATTACCAAACAAAGCCAAGTATTTCATGAGCACTGCAGGTACCCTTTAGTGAGTATATTTATGATCTAATTTGATATACATTCTCAGTAATTAATACATTATCATTTTTTCTTTTTCTGGGCTAAGGACTGAACTCTAAGCATTGCTCTTGCTAGACAAGCATTCCAACACTGAGGAAATCCCCAATCCCATTATCTTAACAGTGGCTCTCACATCTCCACACTGTGAATTAGATCTTCATCTTACATATAAAAGGCCCAGGTTCAAGCCAACAGGTGAGGGTCTCCCTATTTCCCTTACTCCCTACCGCTAGTGGCGACCATGCTCTTTAACCCCTGAGATGCCACACTTAAGTGAGATGGTGCGGCATTTTTTCTGGTGTTTCTAGCTCATCTTACTTAGCATGTTGTCTTCCAAGTTTATTCCTGTTACAGGAAACATATTTCCTCCTTTATTAGGCTAAATCATATAGATGTAAACATATATTTTTATATATTTGTCTATCTCACCCACCAGCAGGCTTTTTCTATATCTCAGCTATTGTGAACTATGCTGGAGAAAGCAGAGTCTAAAGATCTCTTCAAGGTACTGATTTCATCTCCTTTGAATTGGGACCCAGAAGTGGGATTGTTGGACCATATGGTAGTTCTGCTTTTATTTAATTTATTTATTTTGAGGAACTTCCAACCGGTTTCCCCTAATGGCTTTGCTGAGCTTTATACTAGTTGTAAATGTCTGTCAGATCTTTCCCTTATATTTTTCCAACAGAATTTCCAAGATGAAGATGGTACTTTTTGGCTACCTCTCAATTTAAAAGTGGATCTCTATTGGGTGTGGAAATTCAAGTCATCTTATAGGTAGCTAACATGAGCTAGGTTTAGAATCACTAAAGAATTACTGCTAAAGAATTACTTTAAAAGATTTATTGAACATTTACTTTCAGTTTCAGGAAATTAATATTGATTTTCATTTTAACTGTTGGGAGAAAAGTTATTTTTAAACTTGCTATCTTTTCACTGAAAGTGTCTAAGACAGTCTCATGTAGTCCAGGCTAGCCTGGACTCCAGTTCCTCCTGATGCCCACTATTCAAAAGCTAGGATTGTAGGTGTTCACACCACATGTGGCTGTCTTTAAGTCATTTGTTTTATAAAACAGTATTTTCATTGCCTGCTTTTTGCTGCTACAACAGACTAGGAAATTTATAAAGAAGAATTTCCCCCTCATTGTTTTGGAAGCTGAGACATCTAAGAGTGTGTCCTTCTTGCTGTGCCAAAACAGGTGAAGATTTTAAGAGTAGAGAAAGCTGGCTGGTGAGACAGACATCTGGGGTAACAAGAATGTTGACACTATCAGTGGGACCACCCTTACCTGTCAGTCAGCAGGACCATCCTTACCTGTCAGTCAAATCCAGATCCCAAGCCCAGACTGCCTTCCTCAGTCCCTACTGGGTCTCCAGAAAGGAGCCCTGGCTTCAGTGTTATCTTAGAGTTTCCATAGAAGAAGAATGTGCTAAGCAAGGTTAGTCTTGAGTCCCTCTTAAAGACCACAAGGGTTTAGCAAGGTCTGCCCATTCTGTCTTGTTGGAACTGAAATGTTTCCCAGCCTTGCCAACCTCAGGAAACTGTTAAGTTTTGAGCTTCCAGGGTGTTTCTTCGCCCAATTGCCTGGATTGCCCCTTGTGAAGCTTTGTATTCAGCCACAAGGAAGCTCTTTTTAGCATAGTTTCCCTTCTCAAGTACCTATTCTGCCTCACAAATGCCAGCCTCTGGAACAGACCTGGCTGGGACATCTTAAAGGGACCCTTGCTTCTCAGTCTGACTACCAGACTGTTAAAGCAATTGACCCCCAAGAAACGGGATCTCATGCTGGGAAAAACAGCAGGAGCCAGCCAGAAATGAGGATCTGTCTCCCTGAAAGATATTCCACACAGTTCCAACTTGTCGGCCCACCTTACAGGATGAGACTGAAGCCCAAACAATGGTAGATTAGTGATCGGCAGAACCACACCTTGACTAGGGTTGCTTAGATGTGCAAATCCTTGGCTCTAAACTTTGGTTTCACTTCAGGACCCTGAAGACGGACTTGTCGGATTCACTGGATCTTTTTGTCTGTCTTCTCAATGTGGCTCCATTGAATAAATATACTTTTTCTGCTTCTCACTTTGACTTCGGCTCTTTTAATTGGCTTATGGAGAACAGGCGACCAGCCTGACTTGGGTCACAGGTTGTGACACCACTGTGCCTTCCAAATGCTGATGTTTTCCTCTTCATCTCAGCAAGGTTGTTATGCACCCCCCCCCCCCCACTTCCCTGTGATCTGGAAAGTACACAGGGCAGAGAGCCAGGGATATTGTAGGGGCGGATCCCTCGTTTCTCTCCCTGTGCTGTGTGTTGCCCCATGAAAACAACTGTTCTGTGTATTTTCCCCAGTTTTCTCCTTGCTTACTGGTGAGCAGGCAAGCCCAGCTCTGTGAGCATTTGTGTCTGCATGTCTCTGTGACAGTTACTGTCTGCACTGCTCAAGGGGAGTCGTCAATACAAACAATTTTTCTGGACAGTCAACCGCAGGCTTCTCTTGTTTTCTTCCCTGCCACCACAAGCAGGTTCTCCTTTCCTCTTCTGTGATTTTTTTTTTTTTTGCTCCTCAGAAATCTAAAGAGGCACACTTCCCTTGTCTTTGTTTTAGCGACCCATCTGTCTCTCCAGCTTTTCCTTCCCTGCTGCTATTTCCTTGTCACTTTTTCTGTGGTGGGTTTCCTCCAGGGAGGCATGGGAGACTATCTTCTGGTATCCCACTCTTTTTTGTGGGGATTCCTCCTCTGGTGTCTGAGGGTTGGCAGTCTGTCTTCCGACTGGATCAAATGTAGGTGGCAAAGGATTCTTCCCTCTCTGATTTCCCTCTTTGTCAGAGCCCAGATGCCAGTTGAAGCTCACCATTCCAAAAATAGAGGACCTGACTTTTTTCTCTCCAAAATCTAAAACTGTATATGTATATCAGTATATTATGCCTTATACACAAACTATATAGAGAACAGAATAATGATCATCCAGCCAGCTAGAAAAACACACAAAGCATTACACACAAAGTTTATCTTCTCTTCCTGCTTTTCTCATAGGCAGAACCGGTTTACTGAATTTAGTTTGTTTGAAACTGTTCCTTACTTGCCATCTAACATGTGCGTGCACTGCAGTACTTGTGTGGAGATCAGAGGATGGGTCTGTGTGGTCAGTTCTCTCCTGCATTTTACTTGGGTCCCAGGGTCAAGCTCCAGGTTGTGCATGCAGCAAGCCCTTTTACCCACTGACCATCTCAGGGGATCTGAAGTCAGTGTTTTCAATTCCCGTAGTGTATGTGTGTGTGTGTACATTGTATTTATAGTTTAGGGACATGGAATGTAAAGTTCTCTGTGTATGAATTTGTGCATATATATTTATACTTTCCATGTCTTGATATGCAATAGCTAATACTTTACATGTTTTAACCCCATTCACCAATGAATCCAAGGTTATCACTTTTATGAATCCTTGTGCCTGGAGAAAGAAGACGAAACAAAAAGACATTCAGCAGAATTTCATTCACCAGAGACTGAGTGTCTACCCCGGAGTGTGGCTACTGTGGGCAAAAATGGAGCCAGCTGACTGTTGTTTCAGTGTTCAGCCCCGGTGGCTGCAGGGAGAGGCGCTGTGGCTGTGCATGTGTTTGCCATGCGTCTTTGTGTACTGGCACTGCAGAAGAATTCTGAAGGGAACAAAAGGGCCACGTAGAAGAGCAGTGCTGCCACTTCTGACGTGACCACAGAGTCAATATGGAACCTGAGTCAGGCAATGTGCTAAGTGTTTCTCAAACAACCTGAAGTGTGTTTGCCCCTGCCTTTGAGATGGAGAAGCTGAGGCTGCAGAGATTATAACTGTGTCTTCCTCCTGAAGGCCCAGGCCTTCTTTCCAAGTCTTAATGAGCACATTTACTTGGGGAATGCAGAGACATGTTAAACCCCACGTCTCTGTCTTTGTTATCCTCACTCTGATTTCTTCCCAGTTAACAGCTGCAGAATTAATCCTTCTTTTAGTTTACTTCATGTTGCTATAAGAAAGACCATGACTTAAAGCCACCTGGGGAGGAAAGGTTTATTTGCCTTACTCGTCCAGATCACAGTCCATCATTGAGGGAAGGCAAAGCAGGAACTCAAGTAGAGCAGGAACCTGGAGGCAGGAACGAAAACAGAGACTACGGGGAAACATTGCTTACTGGCTTGCTCCCCAAGGTTTGCTCAGCCTGCATTACTATATCACCCAGGATGAACAGTACAGGGATGTCACTGCCCACAGTGGTTTGGGCCCTCCCACACCAACCATTAATCAAGAAAATAACCCACAGACATATCCATAGTCCTATCTGATGGAGGCATTTTCCCTTTTCCCAAATGACCCAAGCTTGTATCAAGTTGACAAAATATTAACCAGCAGAAGCCTCTTAGAGCCACGTCTAATCCAGGACTACCCTGCTCCAAAATCTTCACCAGCTCCCCAGTGCCCAAACAGCTACGTAAAAAGTCCTCACCTTTGACAGTCCAAGTTACCAACCGTCCAGCTATACTGTTTGGTATTCTCACATCCTCATCTGAGCTGCCTGCTCCTCTTCTCCTCTTGACTGGTCCCTTCTTCTGCTTACCTGTCTCTTCAAGCCCTGACTGAGTTTTTGTGTGTGTCCCTTATCTTCTTGAATTATCCTGCAGTCCTATGTGTTTGCCTTTCCCAACCCCATGAATCTCTAAGCTCCCAGACAATAGGCTGTCACCTCCTCACCTTTGCTTCTCCTGAAGTCCAGAAGGAAACAGAGCTATCTTAGATCCTTGAATTGATGTAGCACTTTTTCTTTTCAGAGAACCAATACTCAAACAATTCATGTTGAAATACGGAGTTCAGCACAGGCTCAGAATAGAGCTGCATCTTACAGGAGGTTATGGCCACACTCCACTTTCATCCTACATCCTTGACCCAGGTAATAGGGAAAGACAATTACTGTAATTCAGTGTTCTAGAGTAAGACAAGGGCCTTGGATGAGGGCGTAGCTAATCAAGATGCTGGCAGACTGTTTACATTTTACACAGGCCTTGTCTGAATCTGGGAGACTGTGCTCGATGGGCAGATAAGATTTTATACCTTCTCTATAAAGGCATTGTGCAGCCTAAAGTTCTGAGTGGCAAGTGGTAGGAACACACAAGGCAGATGCCAGAGAGTGCATTGTGTAGTGCCCATGACACATCTACAGTGACTCTCAGCCCTGTCTGTGAATGGGTGTGCCCTGACTTTCAGCACACTGGCACAGGAGTTTTCAGGGGTTGTCCTGGCTTTAGGGCCCTCTCCACACAGTTCTGTTGACCACTCAGTGCCAGGGAACCCTGAGGCATGTGATAGGCCAAGCACAATTTGTTTCTGTCATGATTTTTTTTTTTTCCTGAAAGAAAAAGAAGCTTATGTTTGTATAATTTTCTCCTTTGTTTTGGTCTACTCCGGGCTGTCTGCCTGAGTCTTCTTCTTGCCCCAAATCAATATACATGCCATCTCCTCTCTTTAAAAATAAAGATCTAGCTGGTCAGCTCCAATTGCCTTTAAAAACTCTATTAACTCGCCGGGCGTGGTGGCGCACGCCTTTAATCCCAGCACTTGGGAGGCAGAGGCAGGCGGATCTCTGTGAGTTCGAGGCCAGCCTGGTCTACAAAGCAAGTCCAGGACAGCCAGGGCTGTTACACAGAGAAACCCTGTCTCGAAAAACCAAAAAAAAAAAAAAAAAAAAAAACTCTATTAACTCAACATGATTAACCCTGAACTCAACTTTGCTTCCTTTTCCTTCCTTCCTCTGATACCCCTCTTTCCCCAAAAATAGAGCTGGCTCCACTTCTGCCCCTTTGGTAAAGGGTTCCATTCATTTGATTACAGTTGATTACAGTTCAAAACCTCAGTGTCATTTGTAATTCTTCTGACTTGATAGTTTCCAACCCTATTGACCCACACACGCACACACACACACGCACACACACAAATCCATGATCTTGCACACACACACACACACACACACTAAATCCATGATCTTGCACACACACA